>VDFB02075321.1:123699518-123797987 GCA_007258455.2 Sequoia sempervirens
AGTGTAATTAATATTTCAAATAATCTAGTGATGCATTCAAGGACAAAGCATATATCATTTAGGTATCATTTTTTGAGAGAGAAAGTTGTGGAGAATGAAGTGAAGCTTGAATATGTACCTACAAAGGATCAAATTGCTAACATATTCACTATGGATCTTTCTAAGGATACTTTTGAGTATCTTTAGGAGAAGTTTGGGGTTATTGCCCCTCCTTCTTTGAACTAGATCCATATGGAGATTCATTAGTCCACTGGATCTATGGATTCATGCTTTGTTTGGATTGATGTTGGTGGTTACCTCCCAGGGGAAGTAGGTAGTAACATTGTAGCGGTATGAAATTTATGTTGTCATGATGCAAAGGTTGTTGAGCTGATTGGTGTGTAATCCTAAAGGGGAGTATTTAGAGTAGTTTCAAGTATCTTGGTTCTATGTCAAAGGGGGAGAACAATGCAAAATACCTTATCCATTTCCATTGATGTCAAAGGAGGAGAGAAAGAAGTCATGTGAAAAAGGAGAATGAAGTCATATGAGAGAGAGAGAAGTCATATGAAGGAAGAGTGTAATGAGATAGTTGTTCAAGGGGGAGGAAAAGACAAAGGGAAATAAGTATGTTTAGAGCTATTGTGTCTTTGATGTTTTTTCACATCTTGTGTTGCCATCAATGACAAAGGGGGAGAATGTTGCAAATATGAAGGTGTTGTCATTGATTATAGTAGTGTAGTGGTTGAGAAGAGATTGTTGTCTTGATTAGTTGCATTATGTTGTCATAAGTTAAGTTGTTGATGTTCACCTCTAGTGTTTCTTTGATAAGCTTCTATTTATGGTTTAGATGTTGAGGATATTGAGAAGAAATGATAAAATAAGGAAACAAGGTGTTGTAGATGTGTTCTGGTTTGCAGAGGTGTTATAGTTTTTCTTCACATTTATTTTAGGCTAAAGATATTCTTTTGTGGTTTGGATATGTTGGTTAGAGATGTTAAAATTTTCTTTATCTATAATTTTGGCTTCTAGATCGATGTTTAGAGGAAGTTATGTTCACCAATGTGTGAACTGGTATTGAAATGTTACTTACAAAGGTGTCTAGGAGAAATGTATTTTCTCCACAATTCTCCATAGTTAATTTGAGGACTTGCATTCTAAAGGAGATCTAATGTTGTTGGTTTCTTTCCTATGTCAAGAAGATTTGTGGTTTGGTACTTTGAAAGTTGAATTGTAGAGTTGCAGTGTTTATAAATGTAGTATGAGTGTACTAGTTGTGTACATTCTGAAGGATTGATTTATTGTGAAGGAGTTTTTTGGTTTCCAGGATGTTCTTGGATCAAGTTCAGCTGAAGTTTATTTTCCAAATGTTTCATATTGTTCAAAGGAAGCATGTAATTCAAAATTTAATATGTTTTCATAGGTAATGGTCGACCTAGTGTTTTCACTATATTCAAAAATGTTCAAGTGTTAGTGAAGGTGTAGCATGGCATGTGAGAGTTGATTTCGATCCTAGTTAAAAAAAAAATTGGTCCACTTTTCATTCCTATCCACTGCGGGAATGTTTAGTGCAGACCTAATTTTAAATTGGAAAGTGTGAAGCGCATGTATAACCAACCATGGAGAAGGTTTTCAAGGTTGAGGATAGTATAAGTATGAGCTAAGATGTTGAAGGTTGACAAGATAGAAAGGATAGAGGTGTGTGATGCAATTGATGCAAATTTTTGAAAGGTAGAGTGTGAGTTTGAGCAGAGCAGTGTGAACTTCAAAGTGTTGGACTTTTGAATGCAATGAGTTGAAGGTGTTCACAATCATTCATAAAGGAATGAAAAGGTATTGGAGCTATTGTGGTGGATTCTCTATTGCATCGATAAATTTTTCTCTATGTAACATTTCTATTCTATCTTCTTTTCTTTCAGTGGTAGTGAGCCCTAGCCTATGAGCCTTTGTGGACAGTGTGTTTTATTTTGAAAATGATCCTTTGTACCGGTTTTGAAATTACTTATATTGTGAGATAGTCCTTACCATGGTTTTCCCTCATTGGTTTTTCCACATAAATTAGGTGTCCTCTTGTGTATGGTGTTGGTTGTTTTAGTTTCTGTTGTCTGCTTTTCATGTTTAAACATTATAAAAAATTAAGGGTTTATTGAATGCATGTGGATCTAATTACTATTGAGGGTTTTGATTTTTTAATCTAGTACAACCGATCCACCCCCCTCTCAACTTTGTCTTGTTCATTTAACAAAAATTTATTATAAAACTAGTAATATATGTCTTTTAGAGTTTATGAGTCCCTTTTATAAGAAAATAATTAATAAATAGGAAAATATGTCTAATAGTAAAAAAAAATTACCTATTTAAAAACTAGACATTTTCATGTGTAATGGGGTTTAATCTAGTCCAAAAAAATAAAAAAATGTTGTCAACCATATTGCTAAAGTCAATTTTTCTCTTCTTGTTCACATGGAATTGTAATTGTAGGTCCAAGGCTAACGGTTAGGTTTCAAATGTTATTCCAAGAATAAAATAAAATAAAATTTATGCGTTTAAAACTTAAAATGTTATGGAATGTGTACTTGCTCTAGAATACACACCCATTCTAAAAAGGAGTATGTATACATGGTCTAAATAGAAATGGGCACCCATTTCTTTTTAAAATATGTACCTATTTTTAAATGGATACTTGTTTCCTTTTCTAATGCATTCCTTTTATATGTGTGTTATTTTAGGCTCAAAAAGTTGTTTCTAAACAAATAAAATTTATTATAAAATGCACACTCCTTCCTATTCAGGTTTTTTTCCATGAGAATTCCACTAAAACTGGACTCTATTTCTTGCACCCACCCAATAATCCCTTAAGGTAATCAAATCCTTACATAGGCCCCTAGAGGAAAGGAAGACCAAGTATTTTGTGTCATCAAAGATCACATAATGGTGCAAAAGGAGGGTATACACACTTAGTTTCTTGTGGATGAAATAAAAAATAAAGTGAGAAAAGTGGTGTTTATGATCCACAAGGTCACCTTTTTCTATGAGGGGAGATCATACACACCAATCTACTCAAATAAATGACAAATAAGTATTCATTAACCATTAAAATATTAATGTACAACTAATATTAGAGAAAATAATCATATTAGATAATTAAAACCTCAATAATGATGAACAATTATTTGATAAAAAAATGGTGATGAAAAATAAATGAATGAGAAATATTGCACAAGAAACACAAAGAATCAAAGGTGAAAATGATGATTTTCATAATGTTTACCAAAATTTTACCTATTGTGGGCAACAAAGGACATGCATAGATGACTTGATAGAACATAAATGACTAAATAGAAAACATAGATATTGATTCAAAACCTATTATATAATTTAGTAGAAGCTCTAAAAAAAGAGACAAATCCTATAGATAGAGAGTTATGAGAGATGGAAAAGCATATTAGAATGATGATGGACTAGAAAAAGTAAAATAATTGAAAAATAAAAATAATAGGAATGATGAAAATGATAGATCGTAGAAAACATGGATGGGGTGTTAGCATTAAATTAGTCTTTGGTAGATATATATAGATGTCCTATGAAATAAAAAAGTTAAATGTGTAGGGGATTGGTTAGAAAATAATGTAATTGGATTAAAAATGATAAATCCCCATATAATATACTAAAAATGTTAAGAAAAATATCAAAAAATGGTGAGAGGAATATGTAAGATGTTAGGTTGAGTTTGTAGAGTGGAGATGACACCAGTAGATGCATTAAAACTCAAGAATAGAATTGGTTTGAATCAAACTATGGTATAAGGAAGAGGGGAAATACAAGAAAAACACATTATCTTGCTAAAGACATGCTAAGAGAAACTTAAAACTAATGGGGAAATAATAAACCCTTGAAAAGAGGATAAAACATAGTTAGAAACCAACGAGTAAAAAATGGATGTTCTAAACATTGGGCCTAGTCCTGCCAAATATAATAGGAATATCGACTTGATAAAATGAATGTATCAATATGAGTTTTATAAGTCCTAAATGTAGGGAACACATGTTGATTTAAAAATTGCACATTTAAAATTCACAAAAAAAAAAAAAACAAAATAGGTTAGATCATCAAATGTGCCAAAATATGAACAAGAAAGAGAAAATAATTAATAAAGATTCAAACAGAATGCTAACCCTTAACCTTGCCTTCCAAGTACCTCAAATTGAGATTGAAGAGAATGTACTCAATGTTGAAAGATATCATAAGGTCCTTCTCAACACCTCTCAATGTGCTCTTATTTATTTGTTGATAGAGAGCTGCATGTTTCTCCTAAATCCTATAGCATAACTTTGCAATGAAATATTTTATAATGTGAATAGCTTAGTAGAGGCAAGATTTATAGATTTCCTAGATTAGAGATGAGAATTTGTGATTTTATTTGAAGATCAATGGTTGTGAATTATTAAGGGATTAGGGCGGATGAGAGGATTCCAACTGGTACAATTGATTGGTGTGCTTGGGGAGGAGGATGATAAAGGAGATGTGAAGGTCTAGGATTAGTATGACTAAATCAAAGGTTGAGATTGAGTCTTCTCACATATGTTTGAGAGGATGCATAGGAAAGAGTGGTTACGACAAGTATCCTCTCACACATGTGTGAGGAAACATAGGGAAGAGGGATGGATATAGATGACTACTCTCGTATGAGTGAGAGATCACATGGGGAAGATAGAATTAAAAATGTTCTATCACAAATGTGTGAGATACTACATGTCTAAAATGGAGGGAACAATTGGGTATTTTATAACCTTACTCAATAAAATTTATAGAGTATAAATTAGTATAAATTAATTAGATGAGGTAAAGGAAATGAGAGACCTTTGATACTTTGTTGGGGTATCTAGGGTCAAAGTAATAGGAGACCTCTAATAGCATAGCATTTGAAGTATTAGGGGAGAAAGAAAATGGGTGGCCTTTTCTACCTTGTCAGGGTATTGATCAAAGGAAATGGATTACCTCTAGTGGAATTGTTGGGGCTCTAAGAAAATTAATGAAGTTTGGTAGAATTGTTAAGGTTTAAGAAAAATGATGACCTCCAGCAAAAAAGTTATTGATCCTAGAAAAATTACGACCTTTGGAAAACTTGTTGAAGGTCAAGGAAAGATGATGATATTCGATAAACTTGTTAGGGGTCAAGAGAAAATGATGAATTTTGATGCCTTTTGTAAGAGATCAAGAAAAAGATTTTTTTTTTTTTT
The DNA here is from genome assembly GCA_007258455.2 of Sequoia sempervirens. Classification (NCBI taxonomy): domain Eukaryota; kingdom Viridiplantae; phylum Streptophyta; class Pinopsida; order Cupressales; family Cupressaceae; genus Sequoia; species Sequoia sempervirens. The sequence continues at coordinate 123,704,738 of VDFB02075321.1, forward strand.
TTGTAGTCAAAAGGCTAAATACCGATATATTATATTAATAACCATAATAGATATTTACATATTTTCCAAGGAGGGCAAGCATACCAACTTTGCAGCTGAAACACTTAAAAACACTTTCTACTACCTAGCTGTCCAAACAAAATACATTCAAAAACTGATTTTGTCCCTTATACAATTTTACTGCTACCTAATAAAAAAAAATTATGAATTTCTTCATAAAGATTAATTATAAAGGAATACAAATAAAGAATTAATTACTTAAATTTAGTTAATTAGAGATTGATGGGTGGTTAAAAAAATTAATTAAATAATTATTTTTACTTAATTAATGTTAGAATAGGATGAAGTCAAGTGTCTACATTAGGCATTTATAAAACTATAAAATTTCATCATAAAAAAATATTTGTTAATAAATTTTTACTTTTCCAATCTTGAAACATCTTGTTATAAAGGTGTATATGGTAGTGATAATATAAATGTATTCTTATTTGAATAAATGGTAATGTTGCTATTTAAGATAATGTTCGTTAATGTTAAGGACACATTACAAAGTTTGTAATATTACAATGATGAATGTGAAATTCTTCAAATTAAAATTTTTACTGTCTTTTTTCTTCATCCATATTATCATCATTCAACTTTATCAATTCAAGAATAAATTGATAAAGATTTAATATTAGGCATTTATAAGTCTATAAAATGTCATTATAAATAAATATTTCTTGATTATAAAGTTTTGTCAATCCTAAAATATCTTATTTTAATAGTGTTATATGACAATCTAATTCTATCCCCAAATGAGACGCTAATGATGTTATTGAAAATAATATTAATTAATAGTGAGCATGTATTTTTTTTTTTTGTTATAGAAATGAATATGAAAATTTTCAAATGAAAAAGCCATATTCAAAGACTATTCTAATATTTTTTCATTCACAACTATTCATATATAATTATTAATTTTATTTAAAACATCTAAATTGAATGAAAAAAATAATATGAAAGATTTGTCTCTGTCCAATTCTAACTGTTATATTACCAATCCAATATTTCTCGATAACCTACAAATTATCTCAAACACAAGTAGTTAATCCAATTAGAAAACAGTATAATGGTAGTTTCCTTTTGAACGTCACAGACCATAAAACAAATTGCTATCAAACATGCACTAATAAAAAATAATCACAGAAACTTAAACTACTTGATGGATTGCAGGGATAAATCTTCTGCTAAAAGTCATGGGTTTTATACTAAAATTCAAAGTTGAAAACTATAGAAACATCGTATAGCTAAAAGCCAAAGTGAAATTTTCTAAGCTTATTTTCTAAGCTATTCAGGCATTGCAGAAACGTAAAAGTCAAGTAGGCAAGGAATATCTTACCTTTAGCCAGTTGAACAGTCAATATTTGCCCTTCTAGATGAAGACTTTGTATTCTTACTGTTGTAAGTAATAAAAATTATTTGTTCTGTTTTTCTTGTGGATGTAGTCAATTTTGGTGAGTCACGTAAATTGACATAAATTGGTGTTGTTGTTATTTATTTCTGTTTGTGTATCTAATTGTTGTTCTGTTTTTATTAGTTAATTGATATTTTGATCTGCACTGTAAACCCAACAGTGTAACGTGTAATTTTATCAGATGGTGTGGCTTATACATCTTCTATTGCTACTATGTTGTGTAAAAAGCAAGCACAAAGGATACAGAGTTAGCTACTTTTATGTTGATATGTTCTTTGTGGTGAATTTTCCCTTTGTGGGTTTTTCAATAATGTATACAAAGTTTAAGTAAGAATATTTATAGATTAATAATGATGCTTTTAGTTAATTATTCATTATAGGTAACTGATTAATCGTATCTTTTCTTAAATCAATAAAAATGTCTTGCAGCATTCATGGGTCTTCTTTCATCTATTTTTGCATTCTAACATTTTGTTGCATTTTTAACAAATTGTGAGTTCTAACAAATGTTCACCATTTGAATATTCCAAGTCAAACAATTCATGAGAATTTTGTATAAGCGAGAATATTTTTCATTAAAAAATATTAGTGTTGTAACACATGGTGGTGCTGAAAATTATAAATTCAAAACATGCTACATATAAGTATTGGTGGGTTCAACATTTTTTATCAATGTATGTTAATTTATAACTTAATTGATGCCATGAGGCATACTTTAGCGGATTATTATAAAAGTGAAGGGAAAACATTGCATAAAGGACATACACTGATTAAAAATAACTTAATCAAGGCCATGAGCCATGAGTAGTTATTGATCTACCACTAATAGATTCATCTAATGGACCATGAGATGCATGGTCATTGCAACACATAAATGCTTCATCATGCATCCCTAGAACATAATTTTGACACATATGGTTTCCTTCTATCACCCTAAGAAGGTCTATAGCACTAGAATAAAATAGATGAGCTTGGTCAAATATAAAATTTAAATTTCCTAGAAAGGTATGGATCAGTATACATAGCAATGATTGTACACCATTGAGACATACAAGTTTCATCTACAAATACAATGATAGTGCAGTACTAGGTGGAAAACTTAATTAACTAGTTATCAAAGATCCTATGGCCATATCCAATCACTAACAAAAATTTTGAAGGCACTACAATTTGTAAAGAGGTCATTTCCTTTATAGATTTCAAATCTCAAATGTAATATGGGTGGAAAAATAGTCATGGGTTGGGTAGCTTAGTCTATAAATAACCACATACATGCCCATTTAAAAACAAGATGATGTTTATATATTTGAGCTTTTGAGCCTAATATATTGACTATTTTTTACCTCTCTTTTCTACTATATAGGGGATCCTCTATGTATGTTGGCTAGTTCTTACCTCTCTTTTCTACTATATAGGGGATCTTCTATGTATGTTTTTAAAGAAGTATGCATGTAAAATTGTAATGATTACAAAACTTAATAAGAAATAAGTGTTTTCGTACAAATATTTTTTTTACATTTTTTATTCACTTGTGTCTATGTTTCTTTTCATTGATTGTAACATCGTAAGCTATTAAGTTCTTCTTTACTATTTTTGGTAAGTGTTATTCACCCATAGTACTACCTACAAAGCTTTCGATGTTCTCATTCTTGCATGATATATTGGCCCTTGAACTAACCAATAGTTTCTAGCATGCCTAGTAGGACATGAATAGTTTGAAAGGATTTTATTCTCCACTATACAACTCAAGACCACTTTTGATTAAAACTTTTAATGTATCTTTGGGTATCAATTTTAGTATTTTACTTGGTGTGTAATGTTCATTCAGATTTTAACTCTTACCTTGTTCTATTTATTTTTATAATTAGATTAAATTCAATATATGGAATTGACTATTATATGATATAACTATAGGATGGTTTGGCACCTTTCTAGATTGCACATCCTCGTTGGTAATTGTATGTTGCTTCAACTATGACCTTTATTATTGGATTTTCTGATATTCTTAGTGTGTAGGATATGCCTATACAAGTGTTTGACCAATTAATTAAAGTGGAGGAGAAGACTTGGATTCACTTGACCATCTCACCTTACCTAGTTCCACTTACCCTATGTTTCATGTGGTATGTTGGTTGTTTAATCAATCATATTTAGTCATAAATAGAAAAAATTTTATTGCTTCTATCCATTTTACCTCTAGTTCAAATCATTTATGATTTTAGATCCTTGTGTTGTAGGAAAACTCATAAACTCTTTGTGTTCTTTGTGTATGTTTATTTTGAAAAATTATTTTCATTTACTTGTTTATCTACTTTCACAATTCTTGTTGTGATGTATTTTGCAATTTAAATTTATTCCTTAAATATGAAATCAATTTAATTCAATAGTCATCATGAAATGACCCTTTACATTTTAATATGGAGTTATTCAAAATGTATTGTGAATTTAAAGTATTTTTGGGGCCTTATGTCATAGCCAATTGATTAAATTGTGTGTTAACTAATTAGAAAATTAATTAAATTAATTATTATTAGCTTGAAATATTAGTAATGTTAGTATCTCACAAAGTTATTGAAAATTATTTATTAGATGGTGTGGCTTATACATCTTCTATTGCTACTATGTAGTGTAAGCTAAAAGCAAGCACAAAGGATACAGAGTTAGCCACTTTTATGTTGATATGTTCTTTGTGGTGAATTTTTCCTTTGAGGGTTTTTCAATAATGTATACAAAGTTTAAGTAAGAATATTTATAGATTAATAATGATGCTTTTAGTTAATTATTCATTATAGGTAATTGATTAATCATATCTTTTCTTAAATCAATAAAAATGTCTTGCAACATTCATGGGTCTTCTTTCATCTATTTTTGCATTCTAACATTTTGTTGCATCTTTAAAAAAAATTGAGTTCTAACAAATGTTCATCATTTGAATATTCCAAGTCAAACAATTCATGAGAATTTTGTAAAAGCTAGAATATTTTTCATTAAAAAATATTATTGTGACACATGGTGGTGCTGAAAATTATAAATTCAAAACATGCTACATATAAGTATTGGTGGGTTCAACATTTTTTATCAATGTATGTTAATTTATAACTTAATTGATGCCATGAGGCATACTTTAGGGGATTATTATAAAAGTGAAAGGAAAACATTGCATAAAAGGACATACACTGATTAAAAATAACTTAATCATGGCCATGAGCCATGAGTAGTGCTTGATCTACCACTAATAGATTCATCTAATGGACCATGAGATGCATGGTCATTGCAACACATAAATGCTTCATCATGCATCCCTAGAGCATAATTTTGACACCTATGGTTTCCTTCTATCACCCTAAGAAGGTCTATAGCACTAGAATAAAAGAGATGACCTTAGTCAAATATAAAATTTAAATTTCCTAGAAAGGTATGGATCAATATACATAGCAATGATTGTACACCATTGAGACATACAAGTTTCATCTACAAATGCAATGATAGTGCAGCACTAGGTGGAAAACTTAATTAACTAGTTATCAAAGATCCAATGGCCATATCCAATCACTAAAAAAAAAAATTTAAGGCACTACAATTTGTAAAGAGGTCATTTCCTTTATAGATTTCAAATCTCAAATGTGATATGGGTGGAAAAATAGTCATGGGTCAGGTAGCTTAGCCTATAAATAACCACGTACATGCCCATTTAAAAACAAGACGATGTTTATATAATTGAGTTTTTGAGCCTAATATATTGGCTATTTTTTACCTATCTTTTCTACTATATAGGGGATCCTCTATGTATGTTGGCTAGTTCTCACCTCTCTTTTCTACTATATAGGGAATCTTATATGTATTTTTTTAAAGAAGTATTCATGTAAAATTGTTATGATTACAAAACTTAATAAGAAATAAGTGTTTTCGTACAAATATGTTTTTTACATTTTTTATTCACTTATGTCTATGTTTCTTTTAATTGATTGTAACATCGTAATCTATTAAGTTCTTCTTTACTATTTTTGGTAAGTGTTATTCACCCATAGTACTACCTACAAAGCTTTCGATGTTCTCATTCTTGCATGATATATTGGCCCTTGAATTAACCAATAGTTTCTAGCATTCCTTGTAGGACATTAATAGTTTGAAAGAATTTTATTCTCCACTATACAACTCGAGACCAATTTTGATTAAACTTTTAATGTATCTTTGGGTATCAATTTTATTATTTTACTTGGTGTGTAATGTTCATTTAGATTTTAACTCTTACCTTGTCCTATTTATTTTTATAATTAGATTAAATTCAATATATTGAATTGATTATTATATGATCTAACTATAGGATGGTTTGACACCTTTCTAGATTGCACATCCTCATTGGTAATTGTATGTTGCTTCAACTATGGCCTTTATTATTGGATTTTCTGACATTCTTAGTGTGTAGGATATACCTATACAAATGTTTGACCAATTAATAAAAGTGGAGGAGAAGACTTGGATTCACTTGACCATCTCACCTTACCTAGTTCCACTTACCCTATGTTTCATGTGGTATGTTGGTTGTTTAACAAATCATATTTAGTCATAAATAGAAAAATGTTTATTGCTTCTATCTATTTTACGTCTAGTTCAAATCATTTATGATTTTAGATCCTTTTGTTGTAGTAAAACTCATAAACTCTTTGTGTTCTATGTGTATGTTTATTTTGAAAAATTATTTTCATTTACCTGTTTATCTACTTTCACAATTCTTGTTCTGATGTTTTTGTAATTTAAATTTATTCCTTAAATATGAAATCAATTTAATTCAATAGTCATCATGAAATGGCCCTTTACATTTTAATATGGAGTTATTCAAAATGTATTGTGAATTTAAAATATTGTTGGGGCCTTATGTCATAGCCAATTGATTAAATTGTGTTTGTTAACTAATTAAAAATTTAATTAAATTAATTATTATTATCTTGAAATATTAGTAATGTTAGTATCTCACAAAGTTATTGAAAATTATTTATTATCACAAAATCCTTTTTTGAAAATAAATATTTATGCAAATTAGAAAAAGGGAAAAAAGGGAAAAGGTAATGCTTTTATTCATTCACTTTTCTTTTGGTAAAAAATATCTTCCTCTTCTTCTTCTTTTGAACATTAAATTGAAACAAGTTGCTACACTTGGATTATAAATGTTCTTGGAAGAATATTTGTTTGCATCCTTGTCTGTCAAAGAAACAATTTTTGTATTAGTAACTTTCTCGAGAAGAAGTAATTTCCTTATTTTATTTTTTAATTTATCTACAACTCTTTCTTTTCCCACACCTACACTAAGTTTATGCATATGGATTCATTTTATTAGGATTAATTTGATTTAATTTATATTTCAAAGTTGCATTGTTTTAAATTTTCAAAAATGCAAAGAAAGAGGCAAGGTTATGTCAATTTTTTTCTAGAAATGAATAAGAGTAGGAAAGATTTACTTGAGTTGAAAACAATTGTTGTTGTGCATGTTATGACCATAAAGGTTGTGATATGGGAAAATGGATCTAGTTTCTAAATCACACATTTCTTGACATTAAATAATGAAGTTTTTCTTGACATTAGAGAGGAACCAAAATTGATTACACAAGACCACTTGGCTACTATCCGTAGTGGATGATCCAAAATGGTAGATCAGGTTTTTGGTCCTCTTTGTGTTTTTGTGTGGGTTTCATTATATTTATTAGTATTTAAACTAATTTTATTGTGTAAATGTAAACTAGGTCATTTATAAACCTACAACAAACTAACATGATTTTAAGAAAGTATAGGACTATATATAGAAATTGGCATTTAAAAAAATATTATATTCCTTTATTGTTTCTCCTTCCCTTTGTACTAGATCTCTCATTTTATCAAAACTTTTAGGTGGTACCTCTAGGGTGTCAAAATTAATGAGGAATTTCTACTTCACTTTATCCCAATCCTTATCATGATTTAGGTATTTTTTCCTATACCAATCTAGAGAATCTTTCCTTAGGGATCCTACAAAATCAAATATTTTCATGTCTAGTCTTGATCAATTCACTTTCTCTACCAAAGGCATTCTAAAATGAATATTTGTTCCATAACTTTAGTGTTATCTTTAACAAAGATTGGAATTTTGATCTGGGGTCCATTATCTTGTGTATTTATTATTTCTTAGTTGTGTAGTATGGTGTTTTTTCCTTTTCTCCTTTTTCTTACTTTTCAATGATGTGGAATTGTTCTCTCTACATGTGTCTCTTTTCAACTTGGTCTTAAAGAATTATTTCCCTAAAATCTATTCACAATTAGTTATAAATTACTCTTGTGGATTTGTGTTTTCTTCTTGTGATACTTCTTTAATTCAGATTCTTTTAGCTTTATACAACATGGGGGTGGGTCCTATTTTGAGGTGTGTGCCTCTTCAAAATAATGTTTTATCTTTGATGATGTATTTTTATTTGTAGATTAAATTTTATTTATTATCATTAACAAGTCTTTACCCAAGCTAAACATGACTTTATTTTCTTCTTATATCTCCTCTTACATTAACTTTCTTATACTCCTGTTAACTAATTATATTCCAAATAATCCTCATTAATAGATAGAATTTTCTCTAAGGTTCTTATAAATTGCATAAATTTCTCATCTAATTTCATTGTAATACTTGATAGGTTTTCTTTTATCAATGGTATTGTTGGAGCCTTACTGCCTGCACAACCCTCTACCAATGTCTTTCTTAATAGACCATAGTTTTATATGCTCTCTTTTATGTCTATCATAATTTCTCCTACATTTTCTATATGGGAGGTCATTTATTTATGATTTATTTATAATGATTTTTTAGTTATTTTTCCCTTCTTCTTTTCAACAACACCCAAATTGGCCTGCTCAATAAAACCCATATTGGCACACTCCTCTCTCTTTTCTCTACATTCTCGGTACTTTTGTGGTGTCTTTCCTATCTCTCAACATTCTATTTTTTTTATCCTCCTTGTTTTGTCATTCCATTTTTTTTTTCTTGTCAACTTAATCTCCTTTGTAATTTCTCTATGTTTCTTGTTACCTCATGTTTCCATGGGTGTTATGATATGGTATTATATTACTTATTTATTTCATCCCATGGTAGTTATTTTTTATCCGCACTTATTGGTCACATCTTTACATGGAATCCTTTTGGAGATACCCCCTTTCCATTTTTCATCCCCTAAATTCCTAATCTTGTCTCATGAGACTGACACCAAGGAGATTATGCTATAAAATTTATAATAAATTTTTCATCTTTCTTCCTAATGTCCTTGTCTAGATCAAAATTTTAATTTTAATTTTTGGTTTCCTTTATATTGCCTAACTAGGGTATTGAAAATGGAACTAATGTTAGCAAGAAAGTGGGGTATCATAGACCAGAGTTTTATACCATAAGTATTCTCTATGTGTTGTATTTACACCCTAGACTCAAAATTATACAAGATAATGGGATAAAACATAAATAGAAGTTAATAAAAAATCCATAGCACAATATACCACTTGTTGATAGAATATTGATATTTTTTATGTTACATTCTCATCGTTTCTTTTGTTATCTTTCTACTCATATAGTCATCTTACCATTTATACATATTTCTGTATATAGTCTATATCTATATCTATTCTTCTATTATTTGATCTCTCTTATATCTCCTACTAATACTACTATAGTATATTTCATTTGTAAACTCCTTACTATGAATCACTTAACAACTGTTAGATTCACCAGGATATAGATTTAATTTAAGATCGAAACTGGCATTGCTTGTGAATTGAGCAAATAAACACATAAAATGCAGGAAAATAAAGAAGCTGACAATATCATGCACCAAGAAAAGAGAAAAGATTTGATAACGGAGTTCACCAGACTTTGGCTACGTCTCCGGATATACAAATATGAGCGATCAATGCCATTATTATGATGCAACTGCTTTTACATTACCATGGTCTTTCTCTGAGTTACAATCTGCTTCCAAGGAAGATAGTTGCACTTTAGGCTCTTCCCACTTCCACACTACAATAACAGGATCTATCTGGCAACATGTTCATGCCTAACTCCTTCGTCACCTTTACATAATATCAAGCAATAAAACTACAACTCTCTCTCTCAACAAGAGTACAAAACATGAGGCATCAAGCCTTTACAAATGACTTTAAAGTCATGAAAATTCTCTCAAAGAAAACAATGAGTTTTTATCTCTTCCTATTCTTCTAAGAGATCACTCATAATTCTTTCAAAAGACTCACTAAGTTTTTATCTCTTCATTTCCTCGCAAGAGACCACTTAGCTCACAAAACTCTCAGAACCTCTGAATGAATAGCTCACACTTGAATGAAAAATTTGTCACCTACACCCTCTTTTATACATAATTTATGCTAAAAAGGCCAAAAACCACCATATTAAATAAAATAACAAATTACCAACAAATACCCTTTGTTTACAAAAAATAATAACAACCCTTTTAAAACCCATTTTTAATTTGTTTATAATGCCCTTGTCATTTCTCCATTTACGAGCTATATTGTTTTGGGCATTTGTTTTTATTTGTTTATTTAATAACCATTAAAGGTTATAAATTTGGGCTTATTCATTTATTAAAGGGGTTAATCTTTGATTTTTTTTTTAATTTTTATGAGATTTTGTTTTAATCCCACCAAATCCACTAATCCCACAAAATCCGATCCCACCAAATGGATTTTTGTGAGATAAAATAAGCCTCCGCACTTTATTTTCAAAAATAAAGCATGGTACGTGAATTTTTGTGAGATTTTTTTTCCACGTCACCTGCAACTCCATGTCACCATCTAGTCAATTACCATGTCACATGCTAACATCATCAATTTGACTAAAACTTTGACTGGCTCTATTTTGCTCATACAGACTCTATTTTACGTGAAACAAGTTGCGCCAAGTTTGTCTTTGCGAGCTCTCCAGTTTGAGACCACTTTCACTTGATTTGGAAACAATCAATTTTTTGGTCAACCATCTGGCATCCTCGACCCTTGCTAAACTTTGACCGAGCATATCTCGAGGAAACATACTCCTTTTGACGTGCTTCAAGTTGCGTTAGGATCGTATTTTTGTGCTCTATGCATTGATGCTAGTTTTAGGAGATTTTGAGTTGGTTGAATTTTGAGGTCTTCGAGATCCACTTGGATCATTCCTCCCCACTGGGGAACTTTTGGACCTCCAAAAGGTTCTTAATTAGACACGACGTGAGAAAAATGCCTTCCCACTTGTCCAGTATCTGTCCACCCTAATTGTGCACCTACTTCATCAAAAAATTGTACAACAATTATGAAAATTGCAATCACATTGCTACCCATTTGTATTTTCCCACATCCTTATGCATTCATTACCCTAGCTACTATCCATGTACAAAACATTAGCATCATTAAAAAATAAAAGGATATTAATGACAATGAGCTAACAATAATCTTAATCCTCTTGATAGGTTCCCACGGAAAATCCTCATGTTGCAGTGCTGATGAACCCTGAAACACATGATAGTTAGGCTTACAAGAAACTACATTTTCATGCTTCAGATCACCTTCTTTTTCCACCTTTGTAGACATGAGCGAAGAATTTTTTATCACATACATGAGCCTCTTCATTTGCCATGTGTTCACCAATGGAGAATCAACTGCAATCTTCTTGTCCTTTTTTAGATGAATCTCTGGATGAAGCTTCCAATAGTTAGCTTCCTGATGTCCACCTTTGTTGTAATAAGAGAAAGATGTTTTCAACATCCAACCTTTATTTCCCTTCTCTTTCTTCTAATTTGGAGATGGTTCTTCATGTCATGTCCCTTTCTTGGTTGACTCTACATTCATGTACAAAGCCATTATTTTCCAACACTTGGCAACACTATGGTTATTCAACCCACAAAATGTGCACGGTTTCCTATGTCATAAACTTTTTACATTGCCAGTCTTCTTATAGTCAAAAGAAACATTTAAAGAATTAGGCTTATTATACCTCTAATGGTCACCCTTGGTGCATGCATGCCGAGAAGAATCTGTGTTCATTCTTCTCTTGGACATCTTGCATGTGTCACCACTTCCTAAAGGTGATATGCCATTTCCTCTCTCAGATTGTTCTTGGAATGGTTCTTCTTTAGGAGAATTCTTTGCTTCCACTACCTTGGAGCATTCTCCTTCACCATACCTCGATCCTACTTAATGAGGCCTAGCTTCCACCTTCACAGGTTCAACCATGCATTTTCCATGACTTCCAAGGCCCTTTCCTTTGTAGACCATCTTGGTTAGCAACCCCAATCCAACACTTTGAGATTGTTTTTGAGTATCACCAAGAGAACAAGGAAGAGAATGAGAAGAATGAGGAGCTTTCACTGGGTCTGCATCTTTGGCTTTCTTCGACAAACCTTCTTTTACACCCCCTTTTACATGGGCTATATTGTTTTGGGTATTTGTTTTTATTCGTTTATTTATTAACCATTAAAGGTTATAAATTTGGGCTTATTCATCTATTAAATGGGTTAATCTTTGTTTTTTTTAATTTTTATGAGATTTTATTTTAATCCCACCAAATCCACTAATCCCACAAAATCTGATCCCACCAAATGGATTTTTGTGAGCTAAAATAAGCCTCCACACTTTATTTTAAAAAATAAAGCATGGTACGTGAATTTTTGTGAGATTTTTTTTCACATCACCTACAACTCCATGTCACCATCTAGTCAATTACCATGTCACATGTTGACATCATCAATTTGACTAAAACTTTGACTGGCTCTATTTTGCTCATGCGGATTCCCTTTTATGCGAAACAAGTTGTGTTAGGTTCATCTTCATGAGCTCTCTAGTTTGAGACCACTTTCACCTGATTTGGAAACAATCAATTTTTTGGTCAACCATCTGGAATCCTCGACCCTTGCTGAACTTTGACCGAGCATATCTCAAGCAAACAGACTCCCTTTGGCATGCTTCAAGTTGGGTCAGGATTGTAATTTTGTGCTCTATGCATTGATGTTAGTTTCAAGAGATTCTGAGCTAGTTGAATTTTTAGGACTTCGAGATCCACTTGGATCAATATTCTATGTTATACATATATTCTCCTATTGGGACATTTCCCTTACAAGCTACGTCCCTTATTTTAGGTTTCTTAATGATCTTGAGCTTCACAATCATTTGTGATGGTTTGTGATAGGATTTGGTATACTATACCTTTCTTTTGAGTCCCTGCTTTGTTGTTTACCCTACCAACACTTCTTATCTATCTATCTATTGATCACTCTATCTCACCATTTGTATATCCCTATCTCTACCTCTCCCTCTTCCTATCTATTTTTCTATTTATTCCTACCTCTCTATCTCTCTCTCTCTCTATTTATATCTTCATCTACCTCTCTCTATCTCCCTATCTATTTCTCTCCCTTTCCCTCTATCTTCCTCTCTCCCTTTATATCTCTAGATTTATTTCCATATCTCCCTCTCTCTATATATATATTTATCTCTTCTATCTCCACTCTCTCTCTCTATATCCCTCTCTATCCCTCTCCCTCTCTCCCTCTCTCTTTATCTCCATCTCTATCTCCATCTATATAATCCACTCTATCTCTCTCCCTATTTGATGTAGGAGCATCCTTGGTTCTTGGAAATCTTGCATCAACCAATATATATATATATATATATATATATATTTCTTCAGTTTTTGTTCTTGTTATGTTCTTGCTTAGTTCATGTTGGTGGATTCATCATATTTGCTCACCAGACCTTGTGGATCTACATTTTCATTGTGGACATGTTCATTTTCCTTATTCCAAGATTTGAGCATGATTGGATCTTTTTCTGAAAAGTTATCGCTTTCAAATTTTGGTGATAGTTTCTTGAACCGACACTAAAATAATTTTCAAACCTAACGGTTAGTTCGATCTCATGAATATTTCTTGTAACTTGCATATCTTAACGGTGTGATTCGAATTGTTCCATGGAGTGTCCCCAACCTTAATTATAGGTCCACACTACATCCTATGCATTCACCAAGGAGTAATTTAAATTTGAGGTCGACCTATTCATGTGCCCATTACATTTTCTTTCATTGGAGATTGTAACGATCTTTGGCTGACACGAATGATTCTAGATCTTTGGATGTGATATAAATCATTGTAATAGATCATTAGAAAGGGGAGAGTTTATGAGATTAGAGAAAGATAGGTTTTGATATGTAAATTTTTTCTTGCATAAAGGAGCGTATTGGAATGTTGTATTTTTTAACATGTATCATGCCTATGAGCCGAATTAGTAAGCCTGTATGTTGTCAGCCGATTGTAACTAATATTTTTGTTAATGAGCATGTTTTAATATGCATTTTCCTCCATATTTCATGTTGCTTCTATTGTGTTACTCTTGATGCATGGTCCTAATTGTTCTCTTTGAGGGCCCTCCTACCATGGCTACACCAGATTGGTATCAGAGTGAGATTTGTTTTGTGAGAGGTCATCAGAATTCACGGAGTCCTCTTGAATATTTTTTGTGGGGTGGTGGACTAAGGATCTAACCTACAGCTACAAAGGACTTGTGTAAAGATCACAGGAAGAAGAAATGTTAGAGGAAATGGAGCACATGGAAATATAGACCCAGCTTTAATGGAGATGTTGAGAGGAATTGTTGCAAGATTAGATGCAATTGAAACAACCTAGAGGAGAGGTCAACTAGTTGATTATGTGAGTGATGAAGAGGTAGAAATACAGGAAGAAAGAGGAAGAGAAGATCAACCTAGCCTGGACCAGGGAGAAGAGAGGTTCATAAGAGCCCTAACTAGAGCAAATACTAAACCACATTTCAATCCACCAGATTATAATGGTAAGTTGGATTCAGAAGAATCACTTGATTGGATAATAGAGATGGAGAAGTATTTTTATTTTGAAGGTACCACTAAAGATAAGAAGGTGAAATTTGCTTGTACAAAGTTGAAAGGACATGCATCCCTTTGGTGGGAACATTTGCAAACAGATAGACAAAGAAGAGGAAAAGAAAAGATAAAATCATAGGATCGAATGGTGAATAAGTTGAAAACAAAGTTTATTCCTGCAAACTACCAAAATCAATTTGTTTTGGAAGTTGCAGAATTTGAAGCAGAAGGAGTTAAGTGTGACAGAGTATACTGAGGAGTTCTACAAGTTGAACATCAGATCTGGACATTCAGAGGATGAGATTGAGCAAGTAGCCAGTTATGTGAATGGCTTGAGGTCATTCTTATAGGATGAAATTAGTTTGATCAAGTTGTAGATTGTTGAAGAGGCATACCAATGTGCCCTAAAAGCAGAAGAAAAATTGAATAAAAGACATGAGCAAGACAAAGAGGAAGAGGTGGAAGATTTCAGAGAGGAAGAATTTTTACTGGAGGAGGAAGAGGAACGTTTGCAGATCATAATAAGGATAAGGAAGTTAACAAGAATGATGATTCGTACCATAGAGGTGATGAGAATTCTTACCGAAGAGGAGGATATGGTGGTTATTGAAATGAGGGTTATAGAAGAGATGATAAGGAGAAAAGAGTATTCAGGGGAACTTGCTTTAAGTGTGGTGGAGAAGGACATAGAGCATTTGAATGTAATCAAGGAGAGACAAGTAGAAAGTCAAAGAACAATAGAAGGATAGTCTTTATTGAAGAAGATCATGTCAAATCATCTAACAAACTGGAAGATGGAGAAGTGTTGGTGAATAGAAGAGTATTGTGTCAAAATGAGTTGGTGAAGGAGCCATTGCAGAGAAAGAATCTTTTTTGGACCAGATGCAAGGTAGCTAGTAAATGTTGCAAGGTGATTGTTGAAAGTGGAAGCTCTAAGAACCTGGTTTCTGAAGAAATGGTGACCAAATTGAAGTTTAAAAGATTGAAACACTCGAAGCCCTATCAGTTAGCATGGATTCAAGATGAGCATAAGATATTGGTAAGTGAAAAATGTTGGGTGAAATTGAAGATAGGAAATTATCATGATGAATTTTTTTGTGATATCATGCCTATGGATGTATGCCATGTTTTGTTGGGAAGACCTTGGTAGTATGATAGACAGGCTATTCATGATAGAAAGAAGAATACATATACTATTGTTGCTAATGGGATGAAGAAAACTTTGCTTCCATTAGAAGATGTTCCTAAAGTTGAGGTTTGTATGAGTGCTAGAGATTTTTGGTTGATGGAAGGATATTTATAGATGGATTGAGACATGAGAACATGTGTTATGCCTTGGTTCCTAAGAAGGTTGAAGACTTGGAGCATGGAGAAGAACAACCAGAAGAGATAAAGGAGTTGTTGATAGAATATGAGGAGATCATTTCAGATAATGTACCTAATGGAATACCACTTGTGAGGAGTATTAGTCATTGCATGGATCTAATTCCTAGAGCTAATTTTCCTAATAAAATAGCACATCAGATGACACTTGCAAAGATTGAAGAGTTGAGTAGACAAGTGCAAGAGTTGTTGAGGAAGGGTGTGATTAGAGAAAGCTTAAGTCCTTGTGCAGTACCTGTTGTGTTAGCACCTAAGAAGGATGGAGAATGGAGGTTGTGTACAAATTCTAGAGCCATAAACAAAATCACGTTGAAGTAGGGTATGTGCAGGATCATCATGGAAAAAATAGGCCCTTAAGTGGCGAAAAAATTAGAAAAAACAGAGTTAGGCAACTTGATGTAAAAAATTGAATAAATTATCTATATTATTTCAAAAATATGTAAGAATAGAATCTGTAGAAAATTGAATGTAGTTTCTAAACTACTAGGTTTATTTAAAAAAGAAAAAAAATTGGTGAAAATTTGAAATTTCAATGCAGAGTACTTAAATTTGAGGGAAAAATAAGAAGTGGGTGTCTATATGACCACCCTAATCACAATAAAATGATAATAGTTTTAAATTATAATATTTTAAATATAAGTAGAGGACTCATGTCCCAATGTGATGCATATTTTTCTGTAATTTTTTTCCAAGTAAATAATTAATTGTGACTTTTTTATTACAACTTAAAAAATATTAAAACTTGTATGTCTGACCACCTTAACTTGGTCAAAAATTCATGAAATTCAATTTTTTTAGAAAAAATACTATAGTATGCAAAGCATAGAATGTGACACATGTTTCAAATTCAAAAAATGTAATACCGTTTGAAAGCTATACATGTTTTTCAATCAACCTATCAATCAAGACTTTAGTCATAATTCAAATAGAAAATGAATAATGATTATTTATTAAATTCAAAGTAAAGCATAATTTATATTGGTAGAAAATTGATAATCTCCTTTAAAAACCCTTTTCATTTCATCAATTTTGGGTAAAAAAAAAAGTCGTCAGCCACATACCCTACATATACCCATCATATCACCACTTTTTGGCCCATCATGATCCCGCACATACCCAATATAGATTTCCTTTGCCCTGGATGGATGACATTATGGATTGTTTGAGTGGAGCTAGATACTTTACAAAGATAGATTTGAAGAGTGGATATCATCAGATCAACATTAGAGAAGGTGATGAGTGGAAGATAGCATTCAAGACAAATGAAGGATTGTATGAGTGGTTGGTGATGCCTTTTGGCCTAACGAATGCATGGAGTACTTTCATGAGGTTGATGAATGAGGTATTGGAGAAATTCTTGGGTAAGTTTGTGATTGTTTACTTGGATGACATCTTGATTTTCAGTAAGACTAGAGAAGAATATTTGTTGCATATAAGAAAAGTTTTGTAGAGGTTGAGGGAAGAGCAATTGTTGACAAACATTAAGAAGTGTAGTTTCATGAAAGAATAATTATTATATCTAGGATTTGTGATATTTTTGGATGGATTGAAGATGGATCTTGAGAAGGTAAGAGCAATTATTGAGTGGCCTACACCGGATAGCGTTGGAGACATAAGATCATTTCATAGATTGGATAGTTTCTACCAGAAGTTCATTAGGAATTTTAGTTCTATTTGCAGTCCTATGATAGAAACAATGAGAGGAGATAAGAAGGATTTTAGGTGGACATCTAGAGCAGATCGGAGTTTTGAGTTGTTGAAATAGAAGGTGACTGAGCAGCCTGTGTTTGCTTTACCATATTTTAATAAGGTATTTCAAGTAGACTGTGATGTAAGTGGAAATGCAATTGGAGTAGTATTAAGTCAAGAGGGAAGACCAATAGCTTATTTCAATGAGAAATTGAATGATGCTAGGAGAAGATATTCAGTGTATGATCAAGAGTTTTATGCCATAGTTCAAGCCTTGAAGAAGTGGAGACATTACTTGTTTCCTAAGGAGTTTGTGTTGTATATGGATCATCAGGCTTTGCAATATTTGAATAGTCA
The DNA here is from genome assembly GCA_007258455.2 of Sequoia sempervirens. Taxonomy (NCBI): domain Eukaryota; kingdom Viridiplantae; phylum Streptophyta; class Pinopsida; order Cupressales; family Cupressaceae; genus Sequoia; species Sequoia sempervirens. The sequence continues at coordinate 123,722,503 of VDFB02075321.1, forward strand.
AGGTAAGTTGAATCAGAGACACATGAGATGGGTAAAATTCTTGTAGAGTTATACGTTTTTTTTTAAGCATAGGAGTGGAAAGTTATATAGAGTTGCTGATGCTTTGAGTAGGAGAAGGAATTTACTCACAAAGATGAGAGTGGAGGTATTAGGCTTTGATGAATTGAAGAAATTGTATGAGGAAGACCCAAATTTTGTGGAACCTTGGAGAGTGTTAGTGTAGGTTTTTTAATATTATTTTTCCTACACATTATTAGGCATACCTTAGGTTATAGGAGATGTGGTTCATGTGGCATAATCCATCAATTACATGTGTCGCTCTCACCCACACTTGGGTGGTTGAATTTCACACCCTCTTTTGGTCTTTTATGCCACCTTACAAAACCACTTATCTGTTTCTTTTTGAGTAGGTTATGCCACATGTTTAGCATTTTCCAAGTAGGAATAAATCCCACCTAATTTTTTTATTAGGGAGTTATTACCCCTCTTGGAACTATATGCCAATATTCAACTATATAATCAGCACTCCCTTTCCCTCCTATCTAGTCCAGATGAGTTCATATCAACTTAGTCAGTTCAAGGGAGAGCTGAGACATATTGTATCATTTTGTGTGATAATATCATATTCATTTATTGCAATATATTCCAACATTTCATCCTCATGCTGCTCTTGTGTGGAAGGCTTATCTCGGTTTTGCAGGTGATCCTGGGTGCTTGAGTTCACCAACAACTCTTACATGGTATCAGAGCGTTCAGATCTATAAGCCCCTTCTCGATTTGAGAGAGATTCAACATTGAGCTTTTGCTAGGAGAATTTTGAGCCAAAACAGACTACGCCATTGAGTCTAGAAGGCCCCAAACCCCCCAATTTCATATATAATTTGTCCAATTTGGACAAAGATTGAATTTGGGGAAAAATGTTTTGCCCAAGCACCCCTTCACACATTTCAAGGTGATTTTTTTTTTAATTTTCTTCAAATTTATATTTTGCAAGTTTTTTGTCATTATCATAAAAAAATTTATATTTGAATTTTTTGAAAAAATGATTTGAAATAAAATCATAAAAGAAAATAAATAAAAAAATAAAAACAAAAAAAATCAAAAGTTTGAAAAAATTCAAAAAAAAATAAAAATAAAGGAAAAACCATGCACAGGCTCGTACGGGTGCTTGCACAAGGTACCATTGGACCCCATGCCCAATAGGATATAGACCCCACAATTTGTGGGACTTGATAAATCGGCCCCTCATTGTTTTTAATATTTCTTTATTCAAAAATTTCAAACAAAATAATTGTATAAATTTCTGCATCCATACAACATTCTGCATTAAAAATTGTACCCTCCAATGCATCCTTGGGCTTTGAGCTAGAAACCATTGCCAAGTTTGGTGGGATTTTAGCAGTGGTTTCAATAATTCCTCCAGTTTTGGCAGTGCTTCTAAGTTTATCCAGCAGTGACTATTTTAGTAGAGACTCTAAACTTTCTGGCAGCAACTACATTTGGTGGCTTCACCAAATTTGGAGGTAGTTCAACCAAACTAGGTGGTGATATCATGCTGATGTCAGTAGAGGGTGGTGAATTTTTTGGCTCCCTTCACCATTGAAGTTTTCTATTTTTCTCTTGATCTTCGAATGACAATATCTCAGTCATTTTGCCTCTGTTTTGTGAGCATTTTTTTTGATTTGGGGTAGAATTTCACAGGCTTCGCAATGGTATGATCTATTTTTATTCAAGTATTCGAATTTTCCAGAAAATCAATTTTCTCAGAAGATCTGAAGGAAGTTCTCATTTTAAGAACTTCAAACGGTTGTAACTTTCACATACAACCTCAGATCGAGGTGATTCATTTTTTGAAAGTTGATATTTTTTTGAGCACTACATATTGGTACTATTTTGAGGTTTTGATTCTGAGATTAAATTGTACTTTCAATATTTGGGTCCAATATTGGACATTGTAAAACTCTGGAAACAACTCCAAAATTGTAAACACACCAATTATAAAGTGCCACCATCATATTTTTCTAGGGGGGATCATTGATTCTTGTAGAGTTATACTTTTTTTTTGAAGCATAGGAGTGGAAAGTCAAATAGAGTTGATGATGCTTTGAGTAGGAGAAGTAATTTACTAACAGTGATGAGAGTGGAAGTATTAGGCTTTGATGAATTGAAAAACTTGTATGAGAAAGACCCAAATTTTGGAAAACCTTGGAGATCTTGTAAAGAACCAATTTTAGAGGGTAGGAGTAAGTGGTTGGATTATTTCATTTAGGAGGATGTGTTGTTCAGAGGAAATTAGTTGTGTATACCCTAGAGTTCAATGAGGGATAACTTGGTGAAAGAAAAGCATTGTGGAGGATTGTTAGGAAACTTTGAAGTTGATAAGATAGTAGGATTGATAAGTGAGAATTAATTTTGGCCGTAGATTCATAAGGATGTCAAGAAATTTGTGCAAAGTTGCAGAGTTTGTCAAGTTGCAAAAGGAAGTAGTTAGAACATTGGATTGTATAAGCCTTTGACAGTTCCAGAGAGACCTTGGGAGGATATCAACATCGATTTCATACTTGGTTTTCCAAAGACACAGAGAGGTAATGATTCTATATTTGTGGTGGTTGACATATTTTCCAAAATGGTACATTTCATACCTTGTAAGAAGACAACAAACACATTACATGTAGCATACTTGTTTTTCAAGGAAGGGATTAGATTGCATGGATTACCTACGAGTATTGTTTCAAACAAAGATACAAAGTTTGTTGGTTACTTTTGGAGGACACTTTGGAAAAAGTTGAAGACAGATTTGAAGTTCAGTTTTGCTTTTCACCCACAAACTGATGGACAGACAAAGGTAGTAAACAGGAGTTTGGGGAATTTGTTGAGATGTTTGGTTGGAGAGAAGATTGAAAGTTGGGATTTAGTCCTTGCACAAACTGAGTTTACATACAATAATTCAGTGAATAGGAGTACCGTAAAGACACCTTTTGAGATTGTTACTAGAGTTCATCCTAGAGGTATATTAGAGTTGAGATACATCAGTATGGAAGATAAAATGAATGCATAAGTAGAGGAATTTGTAGAACATATGAAGAAATTGTATACTCAAGTGAAGGAGTAGTTGGAAGATATGAACCAAAAGTATAAAGAGAAAACAGATGAAAAGAGGAGACATAAGGAGTTTGAAGTTGGAGATGAAGTGATGGTACATTTGGGGAAGGATAGGTTTCCATTTGGAACATACAATAAGTTGGAGATGAAGTGATGGTACATTTGGGGAAGGATAGGTTTCCATTTGGAGCGTACAATAAGTTGGAGATGAGGAAGTTTGGACCCTGTAAGATTTTGAAGAAATTTGATTCAGGAAATGTATATGAAGTGGAGTTATTGGATAACATGGGTATATCATCTATATTCAACATTGCATATCTACATCAGTACCATGAAGTAGAATTCAATGAAGATGGTAAATTAAAATTGGAGAATCAGTTTCCTAAACAACAATCAAATGAGATTGAAGAGATTTTGGATATCAGAGATGGGAGGAAAACTCATGGAAGACAGTGCAGAGAATATCTTGTGAAGTGGAAAGGTAGACTAATGGAGGATTCTTCTTGGATTTCTTAGGCTGAGGTAGACCATTTTGGTCTTCCCTTAACCCCAAAAAAGTGAGGGAATCACTTTTCAAATAATCATGGATGTCTGACAAGAGCATCCTTGGTTCTTGGCAATCTTGCATCAACCGAATATATATATATATTCTTCAATTTTTGTTTTTGTTCTTTTCTTGCTCAGTTCATGTTGGTGGATTCATCATATTTTCTCACCAGACATTATGGATTTACATTTTCATTGTGAACATGTTCATTTTCCTTATTCCAAGATTTGAGCACAATTGGATCTTTTTCCGACAAGCTATCACTTCTAGATTTTGGTGACAGTTTCTTGAACTAGCACCGGAATAATTTTCAAACCTAACAGTTAATTCAATCTTGTGGATCTTTCCCGTAACTTGTGGATCTTGATGGTGTGATTCAAATTGTTCCATGGAGCGTCCCCGACCTTAATTATAGGTCCACACTTCATCCTATGCATTCACCAAGGAGTAATTCAAATTTGAGGCTGACCTATTCATGCACCCATTACATTTTCTTTCATTGGAGATTGCAATGATCTTTGGCTGACGCAAATGATTCTAGATCTCTAGATGTGATATAAATCATTGTAATAGATCATTAGAAAGGGGAGAGTTGATTATATTAGAGAAAGATAAGTTTTGATATGTAAAATTCTACTCGCATATAGGAGCGTATTGGAATGTTGTATTTTTTACCATGTTGTATGAGGCTTGTGAGCTGAATCTGTAAGTCTGGATGTTGTCGACTAATTGTAACTGAGATTTATGTTAATGAGAATATTTTAATATGCGTTTTCCTCCATATTATATGTTTCTTTTGTTTTTTTACTCTTGTTGCACAGTCTGGATTGTTCTCTTTGAGGACCCTCCTACTATGGTTGCACCACTATTGATAATAAATCTTTATTATCTTCTCGATTTATAGGTTTTGTTTCATTTATGTTTGGATAATAGTTCTTGAAGATGAAGTGGGAGGAATCCCCACCCACCATCATCACTAGGTGGTCTAAAGAGAGTGATACTTCTCTGGACTAAGCCAATAATAAGATTATTCCATTTTCCTCCTTTAGATGATATACATTTCCATTTTTTCTAGTTCCATCTACAACTAATCTTCTAGACCCTACCATTCTAATTTTACAACCATTGGCATGAAATGTAATATTTTATCAATTTTTTCACATCTAACTGACACTAAGAATATTATACTTCAAAACTTTTGCATAAAGGACATCCATAGTTTTACTCTTTCCATCAATTGTTATAGCACCCTTTCCACAAATTTTTGCTAACTCATCACCACCAAACTTATCAGCTCCACTATTAACTTTCTTAAGAATGATGAACCTTCTCTTGGCAATAGTCATGTGGTTAGAACAACGACTTTCAATTACCCAAGAATTTGTGTCTTCCTTTGCATGAAAGGAAGTCCACACAACCATAGATATTCATTATTTTTGTCATCTTGCAAAGTACTGAACTTCTTAATTTTTCCAATATCACCCTTTTCTCTTTCAGAGTCATAAATAGGGTTTCATAATTTAAATCATTATGTTCATCTTCTAAAGAGAAACTACTTTCCTTGCAATAAAAACCTATTTTTAACTTATCCTTTTTGTCACTATCATATGATTCTTTATAAGGACACTTGGATGCAAAATGACCAATAATTCCACAATTGAAACACTTGAAAGGTAATTTAACTTTGTATTTTCCAATTCCTTTCTTTAATCTTCTCACAAAGTTTTCTTAAATCTCATCAAAGTCAGCATCCTAATCAGATACTTCATCTTGTATCTTTTTACTAGTTTTGAATGTTGCTTCCTTCTTTAGAACATATTTGTCAAATTCTCTCATTTAAAAGACTATGAGAGAACCAAACATTTCATCTATAGAGTACTAATCTAGATCCTTGGTTTCTTCAATAGAAGACACCTTATGAATATAAGATTTAGGGAGAGATCTGAGAACCTTCTTCATAATCCCATATATTATTTCTTCACCAAGACCAGTGATGCCAAAAACTAAATCATGCACCTAGAGCTTACAACTTGCAATGTCTTCATCCTCTGTCATCCTCAAAGTGTCAAATTTTATCTTGAAAATTTGCATCATAATTTTCTTTACTTTGGTTGCTAGTTTTTCCCTAGACATCCTTAGTAGAACTAAAATTCATCACATTTAAAAGTTCTGAATCAACCAACCCACACAAGATAGAATTCTTAGCCTTGGCATTGTTCTCATACAACCTAATTTCAGCAGAATCTATTCGAGGAGTAAGATCAATATAACCATCCTTGATTAATTTCCAAACACCAAACCCAAGAGAGTTTAGATGGCCTTCCATTCTACATTTCCAAAAATTGTAATTTGTCCCATCAAACCTAGGACCTTTGTAACCTCCATCATGTGCCATCTCAGATATTCACCTCAAGTGGTTAAGCTTCTTCAATGGAACTTAGCTCTGATACCAATTATTGAACACATTTGGAGGCTAAGAGGGGGCTGAATCAATCTTTACAAAAACTTAAGCCCAAATAAAACTCAAACTTCTTTACTAGATCATAAACCCTCAAACAGATCAACAACAAAGAATTCTAGTTCCTTAACAAGGTCAACAACCCTCACCAATGAAATATATAGCAATTCAACCCTTAACTAGATCAAAAACAATAAAAGATGAAACAAAGAACACGCATACACAAGATAACACCAAATTTACATGGAAAATCCAATGAGGGAAAAACCACAATGAGAGTTAACTCACAATATAGAATCTCATTGCTTACAAAATTACTATTAGGCTCACTACCAAAGACTTACAAGCTAAGGTGTACAACCTTAGGTCAATATACAAGGGACTTGTAGAATTGAAGCACACTACTCTAGGGCAAGATACAAGGACCTGATGAGATTCACTATCTCAAAGTAGTATACGTGAAGATTATAGAAATTACAATATTTTTCAACACAATGCTTTGCTAATTCAAGATTGGTGGATGTAGTTTCTTTCTCGATTACAATGCAATCTCAATAATTAGTATTAACATGTGTACAACACTACAAACATGGGACCAGTAAAATCAGAGGGTCCAATGGGGAGATTGTGTTAGACCTGACCCTAAAAATGATAGATAGGATCTTCTAGATTCCTACTCATAATGAATATGAGGTAGTGGATATGCAAAAATTCATCAATTACTTTGATGAATCCCTGATTGAAAACTTAACATACATAAATGATCACTTGTTGGAAAAACCCAAAAAGGTGGCATCCAAATTGGAAAGGATTTATCACCGAAGTGAGTACAAGGAGGATATAAAAGGACTTGATTGTGTTATTGAGAAAAGTGTTTGGGTTGCCCAATACAATGGAATTCTATCCCTGGATGTTGAGATTCATCAAGATAATCAATTCTTCTCACAAGAATAAGATTGATTAGGCATGCCTTACTAGTGACAGCATACATGAACAAATTTCTAATTTGTCCTTTCATCCACCAAATTCTTTATGACTTCATACCTTGTATATCTATTGGTTTCATAGGCCTCATTCCCAAGACTCAACAAGGTGGGATCCTATGAACTGGGTGAAGTCACCATCTACAAACATTACCCCCAGTTTGAGTTAGAGGCAAGTTTCCACCAGTTTGGTGTTGTGAATGATAATTTTATTTATATGATAATTAGAGGGTTGGAAGGAGACTTTTCCAAGAGGATCTCCCTTGAGGAAATGAAGTTAATTGGAGACCATGGGTATTGGTTTATCTAGTACAAAAAACTCACTTATATCAGAATGACAGGCTTCCACAAGATGCCATATAAATTTCCAAGGTATCCTTCAAATAAGTTACTTTTGTTGGAGGTCTATAGATAAATCATTGAAGTGCAACAACTTACTACAGGGAAACAAAAATATGGGTACAGTTTCCCAATTTAGATAGGAGTTTATACCTGTGCTAATACACTTAATGTAAAGAACATAGAAGTTGAACTATCTAGGTATAATTTTGATTTGTACAATGATGCCAGGAATAGGTTTTAGCCCATCAGGAATATCAGTAATGGGAGCATATTTCATCCATGAGCCCCAACTGGAAGATCATTGGGCCAATTGTGAAGAAGAATTTGAAGTGAGACTGAAATATTATTGTTGGTTGACAATATTTTTTATGAGACATGGATTGAAGGTCAGGATCCCTAAGGAACAAGTAGAGGATGGAAGTGTTTTGGACCCCACTTATGTTGCCCAGAAGATCTCTAACATTCTCATTTTCAATCTAGATTATTTAGTTAAATAAAATGACATAATAAAGGTTAGGTCTCAATAGGTGGTGGCATGCCCTCAACACTAGCTAACTGCGCATTTTTCCATGTCCAAACCTTCTGAGAAGCCAAAATTGGTTGAGGAAAATGAAAGAGGGGCTTTGTCCAAGGTAAGTGTAAAAAAAGAGCATGACAAAACTTCCTCTAGTACCCATGTATCTAAAAAGAAATACAAGAGAAACCCTATTGACGAAGCAAGAAATAGAAAGAAATAAATGGGCCTATTAATATTGCTTTGGAGGAAGAGGATGAGCCAAAAGGAGAAAATATCTATAGAGGAAGGATAATGAGGGTGGAAACAGGAGTATGGGTAGCCCAACAAGAGGGTAACCAACCTACTCCTCTTCTCCTCCTCATGAACCTCTATTTCCAAGTCCCCTTCCATCACTTGGTAAAATATTTCATGCACCACCACCTCAACCTCCATTACCAACTCCCCCTTCTTATAGGTGGATTACCCCTAGGAGAAGGAGTCCCTACCGAGGCAATTGTTGAGGAAGCAGGAGTAGAAAGGGAGCCTCTTAGAGAAGAGGAAGTTCTCAAGGATGTGGGTGAGGTTGTGGACTAAGGGTTTGTTGTTGAGTGCATCTAGTTTATCTACGTTGAGTTTCAAAGATCCGCGTGAAGAATTGATTGAGTTATGAAGATTCTCATTTTGAAATTTTTTATGTTGCTTCAATTGGTGTTCCTGATTGAAGATGATGCTATTCCAGTTAGTGTAGTTGTTGCAGATGCTTATCTTGTGATTCATGATGCTTGTGTATGTTTCTATATCATTCTCTATATTTTTTTCACGTCCGCATTGATCATTGTGCTTGTGGTTGGCGATTTTCTCTTGCGTGTTCATGTTTTTCTTGTTTTTGGCTGACATAGTGTTTGTAGCGTGTTGTGGATCTTCGAAGAGAAATTAATTGAAGTTTTTTCATGTTGGAGATGTGTATTTGGGTCCTCACTAAGCTATGGCCAACCTTGGTTGATTCGCATTGTTAATCTTTAATGTTTTGGGTTGACAATTTATATTCATTTTATTATTTTTGTTGAGGCTGACATGAAGGGATGAAATTTCTTGTTGTAGATATATAAGAGTGATTGTTTATTCGAATTGAAGATTGCAAGAGGGTGCCAAAGTGTGCAAGTTTTTTCAAGAGTGTGCTTGTATATGCGAATATCATTCGAAGGTAGAGTAGAGTGTGAAGAAGTATGCAGAAGAGTAAAGAATTGTTCATGTACTTAATTGGAATTATGATCAGGCATTAGCAAATGTTATTCTCTCAGCTCAAAATCTAGATGGTTGTAATCTGAATCTCTTTGTAAGATAGTGTGTCTTCCTTTGTAATTGAGTGGTGAGCTCTAGGCAGTGTGGTTGAATGCATGTGCATTCCCCATATTTCATTTTCATTAAACTTTTAACAGGGTATAATCTTGTGGACTAACCTCCACCATGGTTTTCCCCTAACAAGGTTTCCACATAAAAAATCTTGGTGTTATGTGTGTTTTTGATGTGTTGATGATTTATGTTTTCATGGTTAATAATTAGATCTGAGAATAAGGTTAATAAGTGGAATACGTTTTGAATTTATGTGACAACTGATTCACCCCCCCTCTCAATTGTCTACCCTTGTGTTGCCAATAATTGGTATCAGAGCAGGTTCCTTGGAAGAAGTTTAATAGCTTAAGGTGATCTGGGATGGAAAGTTACAAGAAGGATAGTATGAGATTTGATGGAAAAAATTATTCTTTGTGAAAGACTTGAATGGAGTGCCATCTGAGATGCATTGGTCAACCCTCTTGGAGCATTACAAGTAATAGGTATGTTATTCCACTGGATAGTACATATGTTGAGTATAATGTCCAAGCTAAGGAAGCTTTGTTGAGTGCTTTGACTGATTTTGAGAAGAAAAATGTTATGGATCTGAAGACTGCTCATGAGATCTGGAAAAACTTGGAAATTTTGTATGAAGGTGATGCTAATGTGAAGATTGCTAAGTTGTATAGTTTGAAAGGGAAATATGAAAGGTTGAGAATGGGTGATGATGAGAACATTAATACATTCATGCAAAGAGGGAATGAACTGGTGTGTGGTATTATATGTGTTGGTGGAAAGATAGATGAATTTGAGATCATTGCTAAAGCGCTTAGATCCTTGCCTAATTCTTACAAAGTTAAAGCTAGTGCCATTGAAGAGCTCCAGATTGTAACAAAAATAACCAGAGATACATTGGTTGGTAAGCCAACTTCTTTTTAGTTGAGCGAATTTGGTGATTCCCTTCCTAAGTTTGAATCTACATGTTATGCCTTGCATAACCACCCCATTTTATTCTGGAACAAAATGGGTCCCCCTTGTTCTTTTCTTTTCCTTTGGCCTTTGGTTTTCTACCTTGGCATTTTCTTTGTCTTGTCAGATGCAGAACCGGGACCAATATCAAACTTGGATTTTTATCAAGGTTTTGGTCTGGTTCCATTCCTGGTTCCGTTCCCGACAGTTCCTTGGTCTTTCCTTTTTGCTCTGTTAGATCTGGGTCTAGAGCCAGAGCTGAACTTTGAACTCTTTCGATGTTCCTGGTTCAGGTTCCATCCCAAGTCCGACTCTGCTACTTTCTCTTCTCTGTTGGTCTTCTTCCTTTGGTTTTGTGTCCTGTGACTTAGGTGTTTTCTTTTCGACCTTAGGAATTTTTCTCTTGTTCTGGTGGACCCGGAACCAAAATTGGACCCAAACCCTGAAACTTTCAAAAGTTTCAGGTTCGGATTCCATTCTGATCCCAGTTCCACATGTCCTGTTCTTTTACTTTTTTCCCCTTTTGTTTGGTCGCGGGGTCTTATTCTTCCTTTCCCCTTTTCTTTTACATTATTTTGTTCGACTCTTTGTATGTTGTCAGAGGCGAGATTGGGATGGAATCTGAAACTAAAACTTTGAAGAAGTTTCAATCTCAGATTTAGTTCCGCCCCTGCCCCCGTTGTGTTTCACCTAGAATCAATTTTTGCTCTGATCCCACCTGTGTGTGTTTCCATCTTTTTCCCTTCGCGTTTGGGTTTCTTTCACGAACGCGGAGCTAGAACGAGATCTGAACTTGGAAATGTTTATTATTTCCATGGTTAGTTCCCATCCCGACTTTGGTCCCGATTCTAATTTATTTTTGGCCCCGCCCTCGCCAGTTCTAAATATGAAGGAGGGGTGTCGTTTTGGGGTCGTATTTTGTCCCGATCCCAGTTCCATCGGGATTTGTCCAATTTTGCCTCTCGGTCCCAGTTCGGTCCTTGTTCCGCCCCTACCATTTTTGAAGGTAGGTGTTGTCTTGGTCCCGCTTGTGCCCCCACAAGAGTAGTGTTTCTTTTGATAAAATTGAAGGCATGATAAATAATGATATATTTTGTTTTCCTTTGAGAACTAATGGAGGCATTTGTTTTGCAGGATCGAGTTATTTATCTGAAGATGTCTCTCGATTAAGTTTCGCCAAAGGATGTAAGTTCGGCATGATGTCTGACTGAAGAAATAAAGTCTTGCTGACTCAGAGAGTCTCGATGAGGGGAGGTAACTTCGGCAAGAGGTCTTGCCAACCTGATAGGGTCTCGCTAACATATTTTGTACCCTTAGTATAGCATGTTGAGCTCGGTGTAATGTCTTGCCGACCAAGCAAAGTCTCCCCAAAATTAAATGAGCTCTCGACGAAAGGACTCGACTATGGTGTAATGTCTCGGCGAGGGAAGCTAGTCTCGCCAACATGAAATGATCTCGGCGTAATGTCTCGTCGACCCCGATAGGGTCTTGCCAAAATAGAATGAGCTTGGAGAGAATGAAGAAGCCTGGTGTGATGTCTCACCGACCTGTTGGTGTCCCACCGACATGTGATCCGGTGTCAACAACTTTTGACCACCTGGGACTCCCACATGGAATATGTTCGCCCAATCAGATAGAACTAAAGGTGAACACTAGGTAGTTTGACCGATCGACTACAAACCAGAGGAAGGTCAATAGAATACAATGGGTGTGGATCCGCTCTATGAAGGAGCTGATGCAGTAACTTGACGAACACTGGTGTGGGGATCTGATGAAAAGTCTGGTGCTACTTCTAGAAGACGGTCAACGCACAGAAAGATCTAGAGCACGAAGAGGACCGAGGAAGGAGGGTGAAACCATGAGTCATAGTGACAGCTGGTGTCCACTGATAGGGGTAGTTCGACATTAATGGTGATATCTTAGGGCATTCAAAGTGGCTCCGCTAGATTTCAAAGGTGGACACAGAGGCGTAGGAGTTAATGTTGTAAGCTACAAAAGATCTGAGATCATCCCTGGGATAATCTTTTACCAATATGGACAGCAAGGATGCACATTTAATGCAGAACCGACTTTATTCAAAAGATCTGAGCGCCGACCCTCCTGAAAGTAGATATTTTTTAAACCCTAAAATAGGGGGGCCAACGCATTCTTTTGGGACACTCTGTATATATGGCATTCTTGCCTCTTTGTAAAGGGGGGAACTAGTAGTTAAGGAAATAAGAACTTGTAGTTATAAAATTTATAGTAGTAGAGTAGGAATTAGGAGAGTAGAATAGATGTATCATTCTAGTTTCTTAGTATAGATGGAAATAATTTGGAGTGATAGATTTCTTGTACACTGGTGATTGTACTAGCTTTGTAAATGTTGCTTATATGTCTCATTAACAGTAGAAGCAACAAGATTAAAATATACTTCATGTTGTGTTCCAAAATGGTGTTTCTCTTGAGTTAATCATTTGATTTGAGAAGCTTTCAATGAATGAAATTTGATTTTATGTTTTGTTTGAATGGTGACTTGCAATATGCTATTGAAATTAGCACTATAAATGAATGAAATGGTGTGTTAATCACAAGTTAATTTTGTCTGCAGTTTTAGTTAGGAATTCCTTGGAAGGTAACAGGTCTGGTTAATCTGGATAAATTAACATTCTTTTCTATTTCAAAGCTCTGATCCATCTTTTTATATTTCTTTAAAACCCTGGTTAGAATAGGTTTAAGTTTATGTTTGATCCCAGAACAATCCAGAAGCTCAACACCAGTAGGCCCCTTGAATATTACTATTACATTGACCACTGAGCAACATCAACACAGTTGAGAACCAACTATAAAGACCTTGGGAGCTAAGATATCCATGTGTTGTCTTTCTCTTTCAGGCAAAACAAAGTAGCAATATTCTGTTTGCATGTTCTTTTTCCATTTGTACCACCAATAGAACTAGCGCTGGAGGGAGGGCTTTGAGCAATTTTGGATTGTTGTGAGTTGGAGTGGGTCAGGTCTTGGAAAACCCAGCTCTAATGGGTAGCCCTTTATATACACTGGGACTTACCCATGAAATCCTTGGTCATCTGTATAATAGGCTTCCTTTATTTTTCCCTAACAGTGGGAAAAATGCTTCTGAACATGTCAAAATTTGCAGGCGTATATTCATTTTTCTCCAGATTCAGCATCAGGATATCATCTGCCAGTTATTTGTCAAAACACTTCAAGGTGCAGCAAGGCAATGGTATGATAATCTGCCACCAGAATCTATTTATTCATGGATAGAATTAGAAATCTTATTCTTAGATCAGTTTGATCATCATTCTCTACACCCATTACATGAATTTGCAGCTACGAAAAGGATACCATTAGAACTCATTCCTCAATTTAATCACAGATTTTTGTTCATGTATCAAAGGGTTCAATCTTTAGATTTGGTTGTGAATGATTATATACTGATAGAACATTATTATTGGGGTTTAAACCCCTCATTTGCAACCAAATTTAGATGTTGTGGTGAGGCTACATCTTTGCATGATGCATTGAACAAATCTCTCTTATTGGCACAATTTGGAGGCGACACTAGAAATTCAGATAACCAAACTTAGGGTTATAATCCTCTTGTGCTTGCAAATTTTCATTGTCTACAGCCTTATGCCACTTCACCCACCATCCTTTCCCAGGTGCACCCATTCTCACCAAGGATCTATGACCTTCGTAAGGTTCCAGGCACCACATTCTCCAAAACCCCATATCAGGTCAATCCCACACAAGACCACTGGGAGAACTTATCTCTACAAAACCCGGTCACAGAGAAATTAGCAATATCTTCCAACAATTTGAGCAGCTCTTCTGATCAAGATGAGAATCAGGGTGATGAAGAATGGACAAATGAACATGGTTCATGTTGGATTGATATCCCTCATATGCAAAATTGAATAAGGGAGAAATTAGAAGAGTTGGGAGGTCTAAAACTATCTGAACTTGTTGGGCCAAGTGGGTGTAGAATACATTGAACTAATCAGCACTCTCAGATGGATTGCCACGTCTTCTTAGGAAGGATGGAGTTATATTTCAAGTAGCTGATCATTGTTGAAGGAATACTTATGGAAGATCCTTGGAGTATGTATCCCCTCAATGAGGAGGATGAAACAACTAGTAATCAGTCCATCCAAAATGATGAGAGTAACTGTGTGAAGAGGTTTAATTCTTCCCTATCTTTTGATGACCTTGATCCTTGCATTGAGATGGATTCAACAACTGATGAAACTCCTCTACCTATTACAGACTTGATAGAAGTGGAGAATAGATTCATTGATGAATTCATAGATTCTTTCATAACGGTGGATGAGGAAGAAACACACTTTGATGGGTTAACACAAGAAGATGACTATGTTGATTTAAGTAGTGAACTGATTGAAATAGATAACACACTTCAAGATGAGATTGTCGATGAATCTTGTGGTCAAAGACAGGAACTTAAATGCCAAAATGAAATTCTAAGGGAAGGATTTCGAGTAGATGTGTAGATCAGTCCAGTGTTCCTTGAAGAAATTCATGATGGGGAACATCTGGATGAAGCAAAGGAATGCCAAGAAAAGGACCAAGAGGAATATGAATTGAGAAAGTGCTTTCCTAACTTTGACCTCGTGCATTCAAGTGAGCTTGAAGGAAATCCTTGTTCACCATGTGCCAGTTTCCCTGGAATTTATGGTGATAAACTGGACGCGGATTCTCAAACCCTTGGGGGTGACATGTTTCAAGAGAATGTTGAAAGTGAGACTTCATCTCAAGAAATCCAAAAAAAAATTGACTCTATACCCAAGATGAATACAGAGATGATGGTTAGTGAATATCCCAGCTGCAAGACAAACCTTGCCTTAGTGGTGTTCCATGAGCTGAGGCCTTGAGAGGAGTTTATACAACACAAGTCTACATCAGTAATTGGAAATCTTTTGAATCAGGTGGTATCCTTTCATTATCCTATGTTTTTCAATGATTTTCAGTTTGATTATGGCATTGGGGATAGTAAAACGTGTTTGTGGGTAAATCATGTCAAAACTGAGAACCCACAGCTGATAATATTTCAAGCTTTATACCCTCAGAACGAACTTATTGCACATAAGCTTCATATCTCTGAGTATAAAGATAAATTTTCTAGGTTTAGAACTGTGCCTAGTAGGTTAAGATTGCTGCACATAATGAAAAATCAGTCAAGTCAATCTTCAAATTTTTATAGTTTTGTGTTTATAAGGCTTAGCTTTGTAGTTAGTTTAGGATTAGGATTGGTTAGTATTATTTTTTGGTTTAGTTAGTTTTCTTTTTGTTCTTTTGTTTTCTTTTTCCCATGTCCTCTTGTTTTTCTGTTTGTAAAAAGTTTGTTTTTTTGTTTGTTTGTAAATAGTTTTATTGTTGTTTGCTTGTCCTTTTCTTTCTGTCTTTCTGCTTCCTTTATTCTTTTGGTTTCTGTTTTGTTTTGTTCTTTGGGGTTTATCTGTTCTTTCCCCATCTTAAAATGGTGGTTGTTATCTTGGGTATATTTTGGTTACTAGGAGAGAAGTGGTTTAGGTATTTTTAAGCTTTCTGATTGGGTGATTTTGTCCTAAACTCTTTGCTTCATTCCCATTGTCGATAAGAGTTTTGGAAGGTCTTGAAAGCAAGGAGCAAAGTAAATAACCTTCATTAGCTCCCCTTGAATATTTCACAAATCATTAAGATCGTCTCCTTTATACTGGTATATTTGTCCTAGGGTGATAGTGTTGTAAGATTTGAGTGAAAAATCTGATTTCCCAGGTGTTGTTATGAGGTCCATGGTAGTTTTTAACCTAGGACACATGTTAAACATCTGACATATTGAGAAAATACATGAATGAAATATCTAAAATTCTATGAAAGAGAAAAAAAAAAGAGAACTATTTGAAGAGAAAAGAGGACTCAATATGAATGGGTGATTCCAGTATCTCTATCGGGGCAATAGATGCCTGGCTGGAAGTAGAGCAATGCTGTGAGAAAACTAGAGGCATCTCCGTCGGGGCTATGGACACCTGACTGGCAGGGGAGCAATGCCTAGGACATCATTGCATGACAGCTAAAGGGAATCAACTCATGTAGCTCAAATCTTGCACATTGTTGTCTGAAACATGAAGAAAGCTTTATAAAAGAGTGATGCACAATCAAGCACACACATGGATTCAAGGGTAGCTAGTGTTGATTTACATTTGAGATTCTAGCTCAACCTTGGTTGTTAAAAATTGACCCAACTGGAGTTGTGATGTTCATAAACCAGGAGTTTTGGGTAGCTGAATTCTTCAGTTTCTTGAAAATGGTTAAACCATTTTCCCATTTGAGTCGCCATTTGTTATGCCTTGCATAACCACCCCATTTTATTCTAGAACAAAATGGGTCCCCCTTGTTCTTTTCTTTTCCTTTGGCCTTTGGTTTTTTGCCTTGTCATTTTCTTTGTCCTGTCAGATGCAGAATCCGGACCAATATCGAACTTGGATTTTTATCCAAATTTTGGTATGGTTTCGTTCCTGGTTCCAGTTGCGGCAGTTCCTTGGTCTTACCTTTTTGCTCTATTGGATTTGGGTCCGGAGACAGAGGTGAACTTTGAACTCTTTCGATGTTCTTGGTTCAGGTTCCATCCCGAGTCCGACTCCGCTACTCTCTCTTCTTCATTGGTCTTCTTCCTTTGGTTTTTTGTCATGTGCCTTAGGTGTTTTCTTTTCGACCTTAGGCATTTTTCTCTTGTTTTGGCAGACCCAGAACCGGAACTAGACCCAAACCCTGAAACTTTCAAAAGTTTCAAGTTCGGATTTCGTTCTGATCCCGGTTCTACATGTCCTATTCTTTTACTTTTTTCCCCCTTTTTTTGGTCGCGGGGTCTTCTTCTTCCTTTCCCCTTTTCTTTTTCATTCTTTTGGTCGTCTCTTTGTATGTTGTTGGAGGCGAGATCGGGATGGAATCCGAAACTAAAACTTTGAAGAAGTTTCAATCTCGGATTTAGTTCTGCCCCTGCCCCCGTTGTGTTTTTCCCGAGATCGATTTTTGCTCTGATCCCACCTGTGTGTGTTTCCATCTTTTTCCCTTCATGTTTCAGTTTCTTTCGCGGACACGAAGCCGGAATGACATCTGAACTTGGAAATGTTGATTATTTCCATGGTTAGTTCCCATCTCGACTTCGGTCCTGATTCCGATTTCTTTTTGGCCCCTCCCTCGCGAGTTCTAAAGATGAAGGAGGGGTGTCGTTTCGGGGTCGTATTTTGTCCCGATCTCAGTTCTACTGGGATTTGTCCAATTTTTCCTCTCAGTCCCAGTTCGGTCTTGGTACCGCCCCCACCAGTTTTGAAGGTAGGTGTTGTCTTGGTCCCACTTCCGCCCACACCAGAGTTGTGTTTCTATTGATAAAATTGAATGCATGATAAATAATGATATATTTTATTTTCATTTGAGAACTAATGGAGGCATCTGTTTTGCAGGATCAAGTTATTTATCTGAAGATGTCTCTTGAGTAAGTTTCGCCAAAGGATGTAAGTTCGGCATGATGTCTGGCTAAAGAAATAAAGTCTTGCCGACTCAGAGTGTCTCAACGAGGGGAGGTAAGTTTGGCGAGAGGTCTTGCCAACCTGATAGGGTCTCCCCGACATATTTTGTACCCTTAGTATAGCATGTTGAGCTCGGTGTAACATCTTGCTGACCAAGCAAAGTCTCCTCAAAATGAAATGAGCTCTTGGCGAAAGGACTCGACTACGGTGTAATTTCTTAGTGAGGGAAGTTGGTCTCACCGACATGAAATGATCTCAGTGTAATGTCCCACTGACCCCGATAGAGTCTTGCTGAAATAGAACAAGCTCGGAGAGAACAGAGAAGCCTACCGTGATGTCTCACCGACCCAATGGTGTCCCACCGACATGTGATTTGGCGTCAACAACTTTTGACCACCTGGGACTCCCACGTGGAATATGTTTGCCCAATTAGATATAACTAAAGGTGAACCCTGGGTAGTTTGACCGATCGACTACAAACCAGAGGAAGGTCAATAGAATGCAACAGGTGTGGATCTACTCTATGAAGGAGCTGATGGAGTAACTCAACGAACACTGGTGCGGGGATCTGATGAAAAGCCTGGTGCTCCTTCTAGAAGACGGTCAACACACAGAAAGATCTAGAGCATGAAAAGGACTGAGGAAGGAGGGTGAAACCATGAGTCATAGTGACAGCTGGTGTCCACTAACAGGGGTAGTTCGGCATTAATGGTGATATCTTAGGGCATTCAAAGCGGCTCCGCTAGATTTCAAAGGTGGACACAGAGGCGTAGGAGTTAATGTTGTAAGCTGCAAAAGATCTGAGATCATCCCTGGGATAATATTTTACCAATATGGACAGCAAGGATGTGCATTTAATGTAGAACCGACTTTATTCAAAAGATCTGAGTGCCAACCCTCCTGAAAGTAGATATTTTGTAAACCCTAAAACAAGGGGGCTAGCGCATTCTTTTGGGACACTCTGTATATATGGCATTCTTGCCTCTTTGTAAAGGGGGGAACTGGTAGTTAAGGAAATAAGAACTTGTAGTTAGAAAATTGATAGCAGTAGAGTAGGAATTAGGAGGAGAGTAGAATAGATGTATCATTCCAGTTTTTTAGTATAGATGGAAATAATTTGGAGTCATAGATTTCCTGTACACTAGTGATTGTGCCAGCTTTGTAAATGTTGCTTATCTGTCTCATTAACAGTAGAAGCAACCAGATTAAAATCTACTTCATGTTGTGTTCCAGAATGGTGTTTGTCTTGAGTTAATAATTTGATTTGAGAAGCTTTCAATGAATGAAATTTGATTTTATGTTTTGTTTGAATGGTGACTTACAATTTGTTGTTCAAATCAGCATTGTGAATGAATGAAACTGTTTGTTAATCACAAGTTAATTTTGTTCTACAATTTTAGTTAGGAATTCCTTGGAAGGTAACAGGTCTGGTTAATCTAAATAAATTAACATTCTTTTCTATTCCAAAGCTGTGATCCATCTTTTTATGTTTCTTTAAAACCCTGGTTAGAATAGGTTTAAGTTTATGTTTGATCCCAAAACAATCCAGAAGCTCAACACCAGCATGCCCCTTGAATATTACTATTACATTGACCACTAAGCAACATCAGCATAGTTGAGAACCAACTATAAAGACCTTGGGAGCTAAGATATCCATGTGTTGTCTTTCTCTTTCAGGAGAAATAGAGTAGCAATATTATGTTTGCATGCTGCTGTGCCATTTGTACCACCAACACTACATTTAAGGATACTACTTCTAGAAGAGATAAACAGAGATATGATTTGGGTGAAAGTTCATCTAGAAAGACATTCAAGTATGAGGATGAAATCAGACAGATTGAAGAAGAAGAAAGAGAGCTAGAAGAGCTAGAAGCACTTATTGTCAAAAGAGTATTGAGAGGAAAAGGTAAGTATGAAGGAGAATTGCCTCTTAAATGTTTTTATTGCAATAAGATAGGTCATTTTGCATCAAGGTGTCTAGAAAGAGCTCCTAAACGAGGAAATAACAAGCTTAGATTTCAGAAGAAGTGTTACTATGCTACTGATGAAGGTGTGATAGATGATGAATCCTATAAAGGAAATAGAAGTGATGATGAATGGGTATTTATTGCTATCAAGGAAAATAATCATGTACCTACTAAATCTGTTGGTTGTACAAATGTGGAGAAAGCCCTAGATAATTGAGTTGAAGAAAAAGATGAATGGGTAATTGATAGTGGATTTTTAGATCATATGACAGGAGACAAAAATAAGTTTGTAAGCTTGGAAAAGTATGATGGTGTTGTGAGATTTGGTGATAATACAGTTGGTGTGATCCATGGAAGAGGTTGCATTTCTCTTGATGGTAAGCATAATACTGGTGATGTTCTGTATGTGGAAGGCTTGAAGCATAATCTTTTGAGTGTTGGTCAAATGGTTGATAAGGGATACAATCTTCAATTCAAGGATGGAAAGTGTAGAATATTGAGTTCCAGAAATGAAATTGCATTAGGTACAAAAACAAAAGGTAATATATTTCACTTGAGTGTTGCTAGTAAAAGTTGTTTGATTGCTCAAGTTGATGAAAGTTGGTTATGTCATATGAGATTGTGTCATGTTAACGTTGATAATATTGTCAAAATAAGTTCCACTAAGGCTGTGAGAGATCTACCTAAGTTGGTGAAACCTACTAATGCAATATGCAAGGAATGTCAGTTAGGAAAGAAAACTAGGATTTCATTTTGGAGTAAAAAGAATTGTTCAAATGAATTGTTAGAGCTTGTGCATACTGATCTATGTGGTCCCTCTAAGGTCATAATTTTACAAGGTTATAGGTATTTCATGTTACTCATTGATGATTATTCTAGAATGGTATGGGTTAATTTCTTAAGGGAGAAATCTGAAGCACTTTAAAAGTTCAAGATCTTTAAAGCTATGGTTGAGAAAAAGACAGGTTTGAAGATTAAATGTCTAAGATCAGTTAGAGGTGGTGAATTCACTTCAAGTGAATTTAATTCTTTTTGTGAAGAACATGGAATAAAGAGACAATTATCTGCACCGCGTACCCCTCAACAAAATGGAGTTGTGGAAAAGAAGAACAAAACAATTGAAGATGCTACTAGATTTATGATGCTAGAAGGAAATGTCCCTCATATCTATTGGAGAGAAGTTGTGAGTACTATTGTGTACAAACTCAATCGGGTACAAATCAAAAGTGGTACTGGTAAGACCCCTTTTGAGCTATGGACTGGTCAAAAGCCTACTATTAAATACCTCAAGATATTTGGAAGAGGATGTTATATTAAGAGAGATGAAGACATAGGGAAGTTTGATGCTAGGAGTAATGAAGGTATCTTTCTAGGTTATTCTACTAAAAGAAAGGCCTACTAGTGTTATAATAAAAGATTGAAGAAAATGGTTGAAAGTGAAAATGTTAAGGTTGATGAAGAGTTAGGTACACCATCCAGAACCTATGGATATGACTCTGATGATTGAGATGATAGTACAAACCAAGGAAAGCAAGTTCAAACTACAAATCAAGTGCAAATCAATCTAGTAAATCAAGAGGAAGAAGAAACCAATGAAGTTGCAAAAGAGAGACTAGAAGATCCTAAAGATGAAGAACATCCTAAGAAGACTCCAAGGTATGTAAGATTGAATCATTCAAAAGATTAGATTATAGGTGATAAGAGCAAAGGTGTCCAAACTAGGAGAAAAATTGTAGAAGAGTATTGCTTGATTTCAAACATTGAGCCTACTAGTGTGAATGAAGCATGTAAAGATGAGCATTGAGTTGAAGCAATGAAAGAAGAGTTAACACAGATTGAAAAGAATGATACATGGATTCTTGTTCCTAGACCTAAGGACAAGAATGTATTGGAACCAAATGGGTCTTTAGAAACAAACTGAATGAGCAAGGTGAAGTGATTAGAAATAAAGCAAGACTGGCATGTAAAGGATATTCACAGATGGAGGGAATCAATTTTGAAGAGACCTTTTCCCCTATTGCTAGAATTGAAGTTGTAAGATTATTTCTTTCCTATGCTGCTCACAAGAACTAAATTTTTTATCAAATGGATGTCAAATCATCTTTTCTAAATGGTGAATTGGAAGAAGTGCATGTTGAGCAACCTGATGGATTCCAGTTGACTAATAAGGAAGATATGGTGTGTTAGTTGAAGAAAGAATTGCATGGACTCAAGCAATCCCCTAGAGCATGGTATGCAATATTGGATAAGTATTTGTTGAAGCTTGGATTTAACAAAGGTAATATTGATAGTAATTTGTATTTCAAGATTGATCATAATAAATATTTGATTGTTGAAGTCTTTTTTGATGATATCATTTTTGGAGGAGATGATGCTTTGTGCATGAAGTTTGCTAATGAGATGCATAATGAATTTGAGATGTCTATGATTGGTGAGATGAAATTATTTTTGGGATTGAAAATTACTTGGTTAGATAAAGGGATTTTTATATCTCAATCCAAGTATGTGAAGGAAAGAAGTTTGGTATGGAAGATTCAAAGCTAGTTGGTACACCCATGGTGACTAGATGCAAGTTGACAGTAGAAGATGATTCTCCAAAAGAAAATCAGACAAGATATAGATCAATGATTGGTGGATTGTTGTATTTAACTTAAAGTAGGCCTAATATCATGAATGTTGTATGTATTGTTGCAATGTTTCAAGCTAATTTGAAGGAATCTCATGTGACTATTGTGAAGAGAATTTTTAGATACTTAAAGGGAACCGTTGATCTTGGCCTATGGTATCCTAAAGATGATGATCTTACCTTGAGTTCCTTTACTAACGCTAATTGGGTAGGAGATGTGAATGACAAAAAAAGTACTAGTGGTGGAGCATTTTTCTTGGGTAAGAAGCTAATTTCATGGTTAAGCAAGAAGCAAAATGCCATTTCCTTGTGTACTGTAGAGGCCAAATACATTGTTGTTGCTAACAATTGTACTCAATTCCTATGGATGAAACAAATGTTGAAGGATATCATAGTTATATATGATGAGCCTATTTCTATATTTTGTGATAACTCAAGTTCTATTAACATTTCCAAGAATTTGGTGTTGTATTAAAAAAAAAAAGCATATATCTATCAAGTTTCACTTTTTGAGGGAAAAGGTAAGTGAAAAGGAAGTCAGACAGGAGTATGTGCCTACTAAGGAGAAAATTGCATATATTTTACCAAGCCATTTCCTAAGGATAATTTTGAGTATCTTAGAGGGAAGTTGATGATTTATGTTTTCATGGTTAATAATTAGATCTGAGAATAAGGTTAATAAGTGGAATAAGTTTTGAATTTCTGTGAAATTGATTCACCCCCCTCTCAGTTGTCTGCCCTTGTGTTGCCAACAGATGTTAAATTCAATATTAATGTAGAGGAAGTTTTGCAAGAAGAAGTGAATAAAGAAATACTCATACGGATGAGCACATTGCTCAAGAGGAGGTATTAAGATAAGTAGAGATTTGGTGCAGCCACAGTAGGAGGGTCCTCAAAGAGAACAATTTGGACCATGCAGCAAGAGTAACACTATAGAAGAAACATGGAATATGGAAGAAAATGAAGATTAAAACATGCTCATTAACAGAAATCTCAATTACAATTGGTTGGCAACATCCGGGCTTACAGATTTGGCTCACAAGCCTGATATAACATGTTCAAAAATACAACATTCCAATATGCTCTTTAATACGAGCAAAAATATTACAAATCAAAACCTATCTTTCTCTCATATAATCAACTCTACCTTTCTAATGATCTATTACAATTATTTATATCACATCCAAATATCTAGAATCATCCACATCGGCCAAATATCGTTACAATCTCCAATGAAAGAAAATGTAACAGGTGC
This sequence comes from Sequoia sempervirens, assembly GCA_007258455.2. NCBI lineage: Eukaryota > Viridiplantae > Streptophyta > Pinopsida > Cupressales > Cupressaceae > Sequoia > Sequoia sempervirens. The sequence continues at coordinate 123,746,103 of VDFB02075321.1, forward strand.
ATAAATAGGTCAGCCTCAAATTTGAATTACTCCTCGATGAATGCATAGGATGAAGTGTCGACCTATAATTAAGGTTAGGGAAACTCCATGGAACAATTCAAATCACATTTTTGGCATCCACAAGTTATGGGAAAGATCCACAAGATCGAACTAGCCATTAGGTTTGAAAATTATTCTGGTGTCAGTTCAAGAAACTACCACTAAATCTGGAAGCAATAACTCTCTAGAAAAAAGATCCAATTGTGTTCAAATCTAGGAATAAGGAAAATGAACATGTCCACGATGTAAACATAGATCCATAGGGTCTGGTGAGAAAATATGATGAATCCACCAACATGAACTAAGCAAGAATAGAACGAGAATAAAAATTGAAAGAAAATATTTTTGGTTGATGCAATATTGGCAAGAACCAAGGATGCTCCTGCATCAAACATCCAAGGTTATTTTAAAAGTGAGTCCCTCACTTTGTTGGGGCTAAAGGAAAACCAAAATGGTCTACTTTAGCCTAAGAAATCCAAGAAGAATCCTCCACTGGTTTGTCTTTCCACTTCACAAGATATTCTCTGTACTGTCTTCCATGAGTTTTCCTTCCATCCTTGACATCCAAAATCTCTTATATCTCATTTGATTGTTGTTTAGGAAACTTATCCTCCAATTTTTCTTTATTTTCTTCACTAAATTCTACTTCATGGTACTGATGTAGATCTGCAATGTTGAATATAGGTGATATACCCATGCCATCTAGTAACTCTACTTCATAGGCATTTCCTGAATCAAACTTCTTCAAAATCCTAAAAGGTCCAAACTTCCTCATCTTTAGCTTATTGTATGTGCCAAATGGAAATATTTCCTTCCTCAAATATACCATCACTTCATCTCCAACTTCGAACTCCTTATTTCTCATTTTCTTTTTCCTTATACTTCTGGTTCATATCTTCCAATTGCTCATTCACTTGAGTATGCACTTTCTTCATATGTTCTGCAAATTCCTCTACTTTTGCACTCCTTTTATCTTCCATATTGATGTCTCTCAATTCAGATATACTTCTATGATGAACTCCAGTAACAATCTCAAAAGGTGTATTTTAGGTACTCGTGTTCACTAAATTATTGTAAGTAAACTCTACTTTTGCAAGGACTAAATCCCAACTTCCGGTCTTCTCTCCAACCAAGCATCTTAGAAAACTCCCTAAACTCATGTTTACTACCTCCATCTATCCATTAGTTTATGGGTGAAAAGTATAACTTAACTTCAAATATATCTTCAACTTCTTCCAAAGTGTCCTCCAAAAGTAACCAACAAACTTTGTGTCTCTATCTGGAACAATACTCCTAGGTAATCCATGCAATCTGACCACTTCCTTGAAAAAAAATTCTGCTACATGTACTGCATCTATTGTCTTCTTACAAGGTATGAAATGTTCCATTTTAGAAAATATATCCATCACCACAAATATAGAATCATTACCTCTTTGTGTCTTCGGTAAACCAAGTATGAAATCCATACTTATATCCTCCCAAGGTCTGTCTAGAACTATCAAAGGCTTATGCAATCCAATATTCTGACTACTCCCTTTTGCAACTTGACAAAGTCTGCACAAATTTCCTAACATCCTTACGAATTTGTGGCCAAAATTAGTTGTCACTTATCATTGCTACTGTCTTATCAACTCCAAAGTGTCCTAACAATCCTCCACTATATTTTTCTTTTACCAAGTTTTCCCTCATTGAAATTTGGGGTATACACAATTGATTCCCTCCAAACAACATATCCTCCTAAATGAAATAGTCCAACCACTGACTCCTATCCTCTAAAACAGGTTCATTACAAGCTCTTTGTAAGAGATGTTGATGAACTTGAGCATATAGGATCACCTGCAAAACCAAGATAAGCCTTCCACATGAGAGCAACATGAGGATGAAATGTTGGAATATAGTGCAATAAATGAATAGGATATTATCACACAAAATGATACAATATGTCTCAACTCTCCCTTGAACTGGCTGAGTTGATATGAACTCATCTAGACTAGATAGGAGGGAGAGGGAGTGTTGATTATATAGCTGAATATAGGCATATAATTCCAAGAGGGGTAATAACTCCCAAATAAAAAAATTAGGTGGGAGTTATTCCTACTTGGAAAATATCAAACATGTGGCATAACCTACTCAAAAAGAGACAGATGAGTGGTTTTGTGAGGTGGCATAAAAGGCCAAAAGAAGGTGTGAAACTCAACCACCCAAGTGTGGGTGAGAGCAACACATGTAATCGATGGATTACACCAAGTGTCCTCACATGAACCATGTCTCCTATAACCTAAGGTATGCTTAATAATGTGTAGGAAAAATAATATTAAAAAACCTACACTAACACCCCCCCTTAAGCATAGCTTAGGTGGGTGAAAAGATGAAACAATGCAAAGATGGGTCCCAACTACAAGGCCATGTAAGGTACCCATGTACAATGATGAAATATCTCAAAATATGAGAAAGAGAAAACCCGTGGGACAAAACTCTCCCCCAAGAGAGAAGAAGAAGAGAGACCATATAGTCCCCAAATATAGAATCTCCTACATTGTTGGTGAATCCTCGACACAAGAAGCTGAATATGATCCAGGACCGCTGAACAATATTCCTCCCCTTAGGAAGAAAGAAAAACAAGGATGTATGCAGGATATCTTCCCATTCCTGAAAGGAATATGGAGGAAGAATGATGAAAATGTATGATGTCTCTGAACTCTACTCAAGTGTCTCCATGTCAATGCCAAAAGTTGTCACCATCAAATTAGGTGTTCTAGGCCACACTGTGGAAGATGACAATCCAAAACCTAGTGGAGATGGATGCAAAACAAAATTCGAAGAAAAAGATATCTCCTCTAAAGAAAAAGGCACCTCCTCCAAATGGTGCTCAATAGTGACCACAGTCATGTCAAACTGTGAAGAATGATCATGTGGGTAAAGAACAAGAGTGTCAAAAGGTTCCCCCTCAACATCTGAAGAAGATGAAGTAACTTCATCAAAGAGAAGATGCATTCACTCAATTGTGTCCTCCAAGTCTACAAGATAGGACTCACAAAACAAACCTGCAATGTATGTCAAGTATTGATCCCAAGTAGTTGTGTCTGAAAGACAGTGAATGTCTTGTTGCACTAAATCAATAGAAGTCATGGATGTAGCAATACTAGTATCATCAAGAACAACAAATGATATAGGAGATGAAGTCTCAACACATTCCCCTTGAACCTCAATTGAAATAATACCAACATTCACTTAACCATTCTGAATCTCCTCAAAAGTGTCCACACTAGATGCTTGGGTGTGTACATCACCCGAAGGAACATCAAAGGGAAAATTTGAGAAGGTGTATACTCGAGATTGATGATCTACCTCCCCAACTGCAACAATATCTCTATTTTGTAAATCTTGAATAATCACAGAATTTGGTGTGAACTCAACACTCTTCCCTTCCCCACCATGTTTGATCTAATAGATAGAAAGAATATTTGTTGACAATGAAGGAACGCAAAGGAAATCATTGAATGATCCTTCATCTATTTCAATAGATCCTTTCCCACAAATACTCACATGTGTGTTGTTAGCCATCAGGATGTTCGATGAAGAACAAGTTTCAAATGAAGAGAACATACTCTATGATGAAGCCATGTGATTTGAAGCTCCAAAATCAAGGATCCATCTCCCTGACTCAGAATCTGCAACTACAACAAGTGCTTTCCCTTTTTGTTTCTCTGAATTTGGTTTAGAAGAAGATGATGAATCCTTTGACATAGTTGAAGGAAAATTGATTTTATTCTTTGCTAAAAGATTCTTCAACTCATCAATTTTTTTTAAATAACATTGATGTTCATCATGCCCAGATTTCTTGCAATATGCACATGTGGGCTTCTCCTTCTTAGATGATTCCCCTTTTGAGGAAGAGGATTCAAATTATTTTTGTGGCTTGTTCTTTTTCTTCTTCTTTTTCTGATCAGGATGCCCTGATTCTTTATCTACCTTAGGTTCACTAGCCATCAAAGCTTGTGACTTGGAAACCTTGATGAGACCCATTTGAATCAACTTCACTTCCTATTGGATTAGAAGATTTGAAAATGCATCAAATGTAGGCACAACATATGTAGTTCCCATAAAAATCCTATTGGTGTGAAAGCCAGAAAAAAACATGGAATACTCAAGATCAAGCTTGGATAACACATTCAGAATTAACTGTAAATCCTCCTTAGTAATCTTGTAATCCTTTAGCTGTGATCTTAGTTGCTTAATCTTGGATATATAGTCTTGGATGTGGTCAAAACGTTTTGGATCAAGATTCATCAAATCATTATCAATCTGATAACCCCTAATCTTATCAGTTTTACCATACAGATTTTCAAGAGTCTCCCAAGCCTCCTTAGGTGTCTTGCATGATTCAAGATGAAATTGTAAATAAAAAGAGACTAGTGAACAAATGTAACCAAGAGTTTTCTCACGATTGATCTCCCACAAAGCTTTTTCACCAACATCAGTAGGTTGAGGAATAGATTCTTTTACATAGTATGTGCAACCTTTTCCTGTCAAATAATTCCATACTGATTGTTTCCATGATGCATAACTATATGAAGTTAGGAGTTCAATGTTATTTTTCCCCATGTAAGAATACACAACAAAGAAATGAAAGCAATCAAAATACCACAAGATCACCACCCCCAAATTCACTCAATCAATGATCCCCCCTAGAAAAATATGATGGTGGCACTTTATAATTGGTGTGTTTACAATTCTGGAGTTGTTTCCAGAGTTTTACAATGTCCAATATTGGACCCAAATATTGAAAGTACAATTTAATCTCAAAATCAAAACCTCAAAATAGTACCAATATGTAGTGCTCAAAAAAATATCAACTTTCAAAAAATGAATCACCTCGATCTGAGGTCGTATGTGAAAGTTACAGCCGTTTGAAGTTCTTAAAATGAGAACTTCCTTCAGATCTACTGAGAAAATTGATTTTCTAGAAAATTCGAATACTTGAATAAAAATAGATCATACCATTGCGAAGCCTATGAAATTCTACCCCAAATCAAAAAAAATGCTCACAAAACAGAGGCAAAATGACTGAGATATTGTCATTCGAAGATCAGGAGAAAAATAGAAAACTTCAATGGTGAAGGGAGCCAAAAAATTCACCACCGTCTACTGACGTCAGCATGATATCACCACCTAGTTTGGTTGAACTACCTCCAAATTTGGTGAAGCCACCAAATGTAGTTGCTGCCAGAAAGTTTAGAGTCTCTACTAAAATAGTCACTGCTGGATAAACTTAGAAGCACTGCCAAAACTGGAGGAATTATTGAAACCACTGCTAAAATCCCACCAAACTTGGCAATGGTTTCTAGCTCAAAGCCCAAGGATGCATTGGAGGGTACAATTTTTAATGCAGAATGTTGTATGGATGCAGAAATTTATACAATTATTTTGTTTGAAATTTTTGAATAAAGAAATATTAAAAACAATGAGGGGCCGATTTATCAAGTCCCACAAATTGTGGGGTCTATATCCTATTGGGCATGGGGTCCAATGGTACCTTGTGCAAGCACCCGTACGAGCCTGTGCATGGTTTTTCCTTTATTTTTATTTTTTTTTGAATTTTTTCAAACTTTTGATTTTTTTTGTTTTTATTTTTTATTTTTATTTTCTTTTATGATTTTATTTCAAATCATTTTTCAAAAAATTCAAATATAAAAAATTTTATGATAATGACAAAAAACTTGCAAAATATAAATTTGAAGAAAATTAAAAAAAAAATCACCTTGAAATGTGTGAAGGGGTGCTTGGGCAAAACATTTTTCCCCAAATTCAATCTTTGTCCAAATTGGACAAATTATATATGAAATTGGGGGGTTTGGGGCCTTCTAGACTCAATGGCATAGTCTGTTTTGGCTCAAAATTCTCCTAGCAAAAGCTCAATGTTGAATCTCTCTCAAATCGAGAAGGGGCTTACAGATCTGAATGCTCTGATACCATGTAAGAGTTGTTGGTGAACTCAAACACCCAGGATCACCTGCAAAACCGAGATAAGCCTTCCACACAAGAGCAGCATGAGGATGAAATGTTGGAATATATTGCAATAAATGAATATGATATTATCACACAAAATGATACAATATGTCTCAGCTCTCCCTTGAACTGACTAAGTTGATATGAACTCATCTGGACTAGATAGGAGGGAAAGGGAGTGTTGATTATATAGTTGAATATTGGCATATAGTTCCAAGAGGGGTAATAACTCCCTAATAAAAAAATTAGGTGGGATTTATTCCTACTTGGAAAATGCTAAACATGTGGCATAACCTACTCAAAAAGAAACAGATAAGTGGTTTTGTAAGGTGGCGTAAAAGACCAAAAGAGGGTGTGAAATTCAACCACCCAAGTGTGGGTGAGAGCGACACATGTAATTGATGGATTATGCCACATGAACCACATCTCCTATAACCTAAGGTATGCCTAATAATGTGTAGGAAAAATAATATTAAAAAACCTACACTAACACTCTCCAAGGTTCCACAAAATTTGGGTCTTCCTCATACAATTTCTTCAATTCATCAAAGCCTAATACCTCCACTCTCATCTTTGTGAGTAAATTCCTTCTCCTACTCAAAGCATCAGCAACTCTATATAACTTTCCACTCCTATGCTTAAAAAAAAACGTATAACTCTACAAGAATTTTACCCATCTCATGTGTCTCTGATTCAACTTACCTTGACTATTCAAATATTGCAAAGCCTGATGATCCATATACAACACAAACTCCTTAGGAAACAAGTAATGTCTCCACTTCTTCAAGGCTTGAACTATGGCATAAAACTCTTGATCATACACTGAATATCTTCTCCTAGCATCATTCAATTTCTCATTGAAATAAGCTATTGGTCTTCCCTCTTGACTTAATACTGCTCCAATTGCATTTCCACTTACATCACAGTCTACTTGAAATACCTTATTAAAATATGGTAAAGCAAACACAGGTTGCTCAGTCACCTTCTATTTCAACAACTCAAAACTCCGATCTGCTCTAGATGTCCACCTAAAATCCTTCTTATCTCCTCTCATTGTTTCTATCATAGGACTGCAAATAGAACTGAAATTTCTAATGAACTTCTGGTAGAAACTATCCAATCTATGAAATGATCTTATGTCTCCAACGCTATCCGGTGTCGGCCACTCAATAATTGCTCTTACCTTCTCAAGATCCATCTTCAATCCATCCAAAAATATCACAAATCCTAGATATAATAATTATTCTTTCATGAAACTACACTTCTTAATGTTTGTCAACAATTGCTCTTCCCTCAACCTCTGCAAAACTTTTCTTATATGCAACAAATATTCTTCTCTAGTCTTACTGAAAATCAAGATGTCATCCAAGTAAACAATCACAAACTTACCCAAGAATTTCTCCAATACCTCATGAAAGTACTCCATGCATTCGTTAGGCCAAAAGGCATCACCAACCACTTATACAATCCTTCATTTGTCTTGAATGTTGTATTCCACTCATCCCCTTCTCTAATTTTGATATGATGATATCCACTCTTCAAATCTATCTTTGTAAAGTATCTAGCTCCACTCAGAAAATCCATAATGGCATCCATCCGGGGCAAAGGAAATCTATACTTCACCTTGATCTTGTTGATGGCTATAGAGTCTATACACATCCTCCATTCTCCACCCTTATTAGGTGCTAACACAACAGGTATTGTACAAGGACTTAAGCTTTCCCTGATCAAACCCTTTCTCATCAACTCTTGCACTTGTCTATTCAACTCTTCATTCTCTACAGGTGTCATCTGGTGTGATGCTTTATTAGGAAAACTAGCTCTAGGAATCAGATCCATGCAATGACTAATACTCCTCATAGGTGGTAATCCATTAGGTACATTATCTGAAATGATCTCCTCATACTTTGTCAACAACTCCTTTATCCCTTCTAGTTGTTCTTATACATGCTTCAAGTCTTCAACCTTCTTAGGAACTAAGGCATAACACATGTTCTCATGTCTCAATCCATCAACCAAAAAAATTATAGCACTCATACAAATCTCAACTTTAGGAACATCTTCCAAGGGAAACAAATTTTGCTTCATCCCATTAGCAACAATAGTATATGTATTATTATTTCCATCATTAATATCGTATCTATCATACTGCCAAGGCCTTCCCAACAAAACATGGCATACATCCATAGGCATGATATCACACAAAAATTCATCATGATAATTTCCTATCTTCAATTTCACCAAACATTGTTCACTTACTAGTATCTTATGCTCATCTTGAATCCATGCTATTTGATAGGGTTTCAGGTGTCTAAATCTTTCCAACTTCAATTTGGTCACCATTTCTTTAGAAACTAGGTTCTCATAAATTTCATTGTCAACAATCACTTTGCAACATTTTCCAGCTACCTTGCATCTAGTCTAAAACAAATTCTTTCTCTACAATGGTTCTTGCTCCATCTCACTTTGACACAACACTCTTCTATTCACCAACACTTCATCTTCCAGTTTGCTAGATGATCTGACATGATCTTCCTCAACAAAGGCTATTCTTCTATTGTTTTCTATTTTTCTACTTTTCTCTCCTTGATTACATTCAAATGCTCTATGTCCTTCACCACATTTAAAACAAGTTCCCCTGAATACTCTTTTCTCCTTGTCATCTCTTTTATAACCTTCATTCCGGTAACCACCATATCCTCCTCTTCGATAAGAATTTCCATCATCTCTATGGTATGAATTATCATTCTTACTGACTTCCTCATCCTTATTTTGGTCTGCAAAAGTTCCTCTTCCTCCTCTAGTAAAAATTCTTCGTCTTTGTCTCTACTCATGTCTTTTATTCAGCTTCTCTTCTACTTTTAGGGCACATTGATATGCCTCTTCCACACTCTACAAATTGATCAAAATGATTTCATCTTATATAGATGACCTCAAACTATTCACATATATAGCTACTTGCTCAATCTCATCCTCCAAATGTCCAGATCTGATATTCAATTTGTAGAACTCCTCAATATACTATGTCACACTTAACTCCTACTTCAAATTCTGCAACTTCTAGAACAAATTGATCTGATAGTCTACTGGCATAAACTTTTTTTTCAACTTATTCACCATCTGATCCCATGATTTGATCTTTTCCTTTCCTCTTGTTTTCCTATCTCTCTACAAATGTTCCCACCAAAGGGATGCATGTCCTTTCAACTTTGTACAAGAAAATTTCACCTTCTTATCTTCAGTGGTACCTTCAAAATCAAAATAATTTTCCATCTTTGTCATCCAACCTAGCAATTCTTCTAAATCCAACTTACCATTATAATCTGGTGGATTGAAATGTGGCTTAGTATTTTCTCTAGTTAGGGCTCTTATGAACCTCTCTTCTCCCTTATCTAAGCCAGGTTGATCTTCTCTTCCTCTTTCTTCCTGTACTTTTACTTCTTCATCACTCACATCATCAACTAGTTGACCTCTCCTCTAGGCCATTTCAACTACATCTAATTTGGAAGCAATTCCTCTCAACATCTCCATTAAAGTTGGGTCTGAATTTCCACATGCTCCATTTCCTCTAACATTCCTTCTTCCCACCATCTTGACACAAGTTCTTTGTAGTTGGAGGTTAGATCCTCAGTCCATCACCCCACAACAAATATTCAATAGGACTCCATGAATTCTAATGAACTCTCATGGATCAAAGCTCACTCTTATAGCAATTTGGTGCAGCCATAGTAGGAGGGTCCTCAAAGAGAACAATTTGGACCATGCAGCAAGAGTAACACAACAGAAGCAACATAGAATATGGAGGCAAATTCAAATTAAAACACGCTCATTAACATAAATCTCAATTACAATCGACTAGCAACATTTTACAAATTCGGCTCATAGGCCTGATATAACATGTTCAAAAATACAACATTCTAATATGCTCCTTAATATGAGCGAAAATATTATAGATCAAAACCTATCTTTCTATAATCTAATCAACTCTACCTTTCTAATGATCTATTACAATGATTTATATCACATCTAGAGATCTAGAATCATCTGTGTCGACCAAAGATTATTACAATCTCCAATGAAAGAAAATTTAACAGGTGCATGAATAGGTCGGCCTCAAATTTGAATTACTCCTTAGTGAATGAATAGGATGAAGTGTGGACCTATAATTAAGGTTAGGAACACTCCATGGAACAATTTTAATCACACCGTCGAGATCTGCAAGTTACGGGAAAGATCCATGAGATCGAACTAGCCGTTAGGTTTGAAAATTATTCCAGTGCTAGTTCAAGAAACTACCACTAAATCTAGAAATGATAACTTGCTGGAAAAAGATCCAATCGTGCTCAAATCTTGGAATAAGGAAAATAAACATGTCCATGATGTCAACATAGATCCACAAGGACTGGTGAGAAAATATGATGAATCCACCAACATGAACTAAGCAAGAACTGATCGAGAATAAAAACTGAAAGAAAATATTTTTGGTTGATGCAAGATTGCTAAGAACTGAGGATGCTCTTGCATCAAGATTGAAGAGAAAGCTTCCCAACAAGAGAAACATACTGAGGAGAGACCTCAAGCCGAAGAGGTGCACCAAGAAAAGATCAAAGAAGAAAAAAAGAAAACTTGAGAAGAGATTGAGAGGAATATTGGTGTCACTCATGAGACAGGAACAGTTTCTACTCCACCTAGAGAAACCTCTACTACTATACCAATATGGCTAAATTGGACTATCAAGAAAAGGCAGAGGATGTACGTAGAAACTCTAGAGTGAATTTTGACAGTGCTATCAGAGTCTTTACAATCTCCTAGGAGAAGAAGGAAAAGGGCTCGAAGGATTTATACTATCTCCATGGATGAGCGTGGAAACAAAATAGTGGAGATAGTAGTCCCTCTAGTGGATAAGATGGAATTGTAAATGACACTAGATGACTACCAAATTCGTCAAGTACATTTGGGAGTAAAAATTAGGGAAGGTGAACAACAAGCCTTGTATATGTCAGTATCTGCTATTTTAAGGAGGATGTATAAGGTTGATAAAACCAAAGATGAGCTCAAAGCTCAAGTGAAATAATTAATTGTATGCCTCAGTAATCTCATTAGGCCAATAGATGGTAAGGATTTTGAGTTTTCACTTCAAGCTGCTTTGAAAGGTGAAATTAGGCCTTTTGACCTTGATGGATGGATTCTAGTAGTACAACAATGGAAATAAAACTCCTTAGAATTGACAAAGACTATTTTAAAATAACTTGTCAAGTCATACCATGCTATTAACGATGAGAATAGAAATGCTTAACAACTCTCTCTAAGTGTGGATGAAGAACTGTTAATATGGGAAGAAGACATCCTAATTCTCCACAAAATTAATGAAACTAGAGAAGATTAAATACTCAAGGCTATAGTGACTGAGGAAGGGGAACAACTATTGATTCCTATTTGGGTAAGAGTGGTTGAATTATGGGTGGAGATTTTGAATGGATGTAAGGATAAGCTAAATAATGAGGAGTCAAGCTGAGAAGGCCATGAGTGGCATTCAGAAGGCCATAGAATATTTGGGATGTACATTTTGGTAAAGCCCTTCATTGGTGAGAGAACCTAAAATAATGGTTGAAGAATAATAGAATTTGATGCAAGGACAATTTACCTAGAAAGGTTTAAATAACATGGTCAGTAAGAAAGTGAAGCTCCAGACACTTCAAGAGGAGTTGGAAGCTTTCTCAAAGATACAACAATAGATTGAGAGGGTCACTATTTTCTAGAAATCCAAAATCTAGTTTCATAAGGGACCATCATAAATAAAATGAATGAGATAGTGCCAACATAGTCTACTAATTTCGCTAAGTAAACTGGAGATAGAACAAGGGTTGTTTTTGTTGGGTCGTGGGTGTCTGAAATACTTTTTCCATCACTCCTAAAGTTAACAGATCCTTTTATTCCAGTTCAAACACTAGATGTAAAGATATCAAAGCATGTGTGATACTTACGATAATGTTAAAGCATGTGTTGAAAGGAAAGGCGGTGGAAAAGTATAATTGCTCATAGATTTTAGTTTACTTCAGTTAAATTTCAATTATTTTATGCTCTCCTTGAGTTTAGCAAAAGACTTAATTGTAACTAGGGCACCTAGTTCAATTTGATTTTATTTTAAATAGTTTAATTTCAAGTTCTATTTCAAGTTAAAGACTCACGCGTTGGAGCTAGTTCAAAATTTCTTTTATTTTAGATCCACAATTATGGGACTTAGTTTTCTATAAATGTTTAATTTTGTATCATTCAAAGGGTCTACTTTCTTATGTAATTTTTACAATCACAAACAAATACAATCTCAGTGTGGAATTTTCCTGTTGACTTTGGTGAAGAGTTAATTCATTTTATCTAAGGATTATGCTTCTATTGCATGCATTTGGATTTAGCACCATGGTGATGGTATGAGTATATTTTTTAATTACAATTTCTAAATTGATGAGATCTAGTTTAAATCTATGGAATTAAGTAGGATTTTGTCCATATCTACATGTGTTTGATGATATTTTGGTTGAATTAAATTTGAAAGTCTTATGTGTGTATGTTTCCTTTGAAAATTGCACTCCATTAATCATAAATGTGTAAAATGTTAATTTTTGTTAATGGTTGTTTTGAAGGATCTTGTTTAAACCTACAAACATAATTGATTGGATGCTTAATATCGTTGTCCAATTAGAATAGATTTATATTATTCCTTGTTACTCTAATTCTTTTTTCATTTTATTCTATAAATGTTTCGCAGTTTATATTGAAAGAGCGATTTAAATTGACTCATTAATTTTCTATTTTATCAAATGCAATCTAATGTTTTGAGTTATTGAGATTATCTTTGCAATTGCATATAAATTTCTAGTTATTTAAATTCTAGATCCCCCATGGAGTTACATTGATCTCCCAACTGTGTTATCCACATGATCAAGACTTGACATAAAAGGAGAATTGGAGTAGTTCTTACTAGTTTTCAAGAGAGGCAATAAACCCTTATTTCCTAGCATGTTGTGCGTGAACAAAACCACCCTCAATAGATACCTACAAAAGTGTTAGCCTTCACAAAAAAATGATAAGATAAACTCACATAGGATTTGACATGATGTTAGGATCTTGAATTGCTATAACAATGCTCTAAAATGTTGCTCTTGACTTGCTTGATGGTGCTCTTTATCAAAAAAATTCCAATATATTTTCACTTAGATTTAAAATGATAAAATAACTAGTTATTTATAAGTATTCTCTAACTTCCTGAGAATTAAATCCTGATAGCCAACATTTGAATTTTGAATTTTGAATGTTGAAATGGACACCATGACATATTAAAAATTGGTCCCCAATAGAATAGGGGACCCATACTCCCATAGGCGTATGGGTCCTGGCCCTATTTTCCAGGACACAATGTATTAGGGGGAAAAAAACTAATTGATTGCATTTATTCAATGCTTGCAATTTATTAGAAAGTGATAAAAATAGGATATAGAATACATAATTTTAAGAAATTAGGGACCCAATTAGGCTCAATAATTTAGGGGGATCAAAATATAGTGTGAAATTGTCAAGGGTGACAATCTATAACGCTATAAATCATTAGTCGTTTATTACCATTGACATATCGATTACCTCAAGTCTATTCACTATCACAATTTCAACATAATCATTTTTCTCTTTTGTTGTGAAGGAGTATACAATAGTTTTCATTCCATGTGTGGATCATAGTGATTGATCTTTGTACTATATAGTTTTTATTATTAGCCACACCTTGGCATGACTTTTGATTGGTAGAATTGGAATTCTTTGATCTATTTTCATATTTGACATTACCCATTTAGTAGGACTTCCATGATATGTATGTGCTTCATTGATAAATTTCTAACAAGGAGCTTGTGATTGTGGCCTAGGGGTTGGATATGTTGTTGATATGAGTTACACTAATTCTTTTTATACCTTTGGGTGTATGGATGATTGGATGTGTTAGAATTTGTTTTGGTTTTTATTTTAAACATGTGGTTTTTTATTTGGCCACTTGGAGTCTTTTTTATCGCTTGGATTTGATGTTTTTGCTATTTGTATTGGTGAATATTCACCTTGGCTTGTTCCTTTTATTTTGTAGGTGATATTTTAGAGGATTAGAGGAGTTCTTTCTTGAGAGATGGAAACCTTGTATGTTATTATAGGTATCTTGATGGAGCACAAGATCATCTTACATATTTATGTGATTGCATCTAGCTATTATGATATATTTCATCAATTGAATCTTATGCAATGTGTACCAATGGGAAAATGTTAGTAAACAGGGTGTCATACACCTTGCACAAGAAAACAAATATTATTTGTATTACATCATAGGAAATGTGTTTATCCAAATCAAATATTTATTTGGGTCCCCTTCTAAAGTTGTATTGTAACATTAGTTAGATATTTTATGTGTGGGTTGCACATTAGAAAAAAATATGTATTGGAAAAAATTTCTATCAAAATGAAAGTATTAGGGTTAATGATTTTTTACTCTCATGTTTAGCTAATACCACTTACTAGTTTTGTGTGAGCTTGAATCTATAAATATAAGCACATTTTTATTGGTAGAGGTCGATTGTCATTTGTATTGAGCTCTCTTGTAGAGTGCATATGTGAAGCATGTCATGGGATCATGTATGGTCATATGGTTATCCATTATGTTTGGACACCTGAAGGATGCATTGGAGGAGTTTGACGTTTCATAATTAATCATGAAAACTAAGTGAGCTTATTGTAATATTCCATTATTGAATAATGCATCAAGTATGGTTTCTTTTTTAGGTTTTTTTTTTCCCTCATAGAAGGTTTTATTAGAGTATATCTTGTGTCATCTTGATTGTATGTTTGTTTATTCTTTAATATAGTGGATTATAAATACTTGTTTATATATCTTCCTCTCTTGGGGCTATGTGGAAATATTTTTATTGCTACAATATTTTTCTTTCACTTAACCATTTCAATGCAAGTAAGCCTACTTAGTTAGGCATTCTTCCTCAAAATTTGCATGCTTAAAATCCACATTTTTTATATTTTATAGCTACTTATCCCTCTTTATCAACATCATTTTTAACAATCGCTAGTCTTTTATTACTATTGACATATTGTTGAACTCTAGTCCTTTCACTATCACAATGCCAAAATAAACATGTTTATCTTTTCTCTACCTCCTATTGAAGAGAAAACTTAGTGTTTTATATTAGATTGACAATTTTCCCACATTTTTTTCAATAAGAGTAGTCAGTTTTCTTGCTCTCTATCCTATAGTTTAACCTTGCATGTAGCTCCTGGTTGCAAAGTATTGTTGTTCAATATGTAGTTCTTGTTACATATCTTTCCTAACTATACAAGGTTCCTACAACAAAATATCATGTATAATTTAATTATTACTTATATTAATATATAATTGTAGCCTTTAATAAGGTATCATATCCTACATTTATATTTCTAATCTCATATGCTTGATATTATATTTGGCTACAAACCTATTTGTTTCAAATTTGTCAACTAGGTGAAATAACTTCCCTTTCATGGTTGTTCAAAATGGGTTTCTAATTCATTAATAAACTCTTTCTAACTAAGTACCTACCTTTCCTTGTCATTCATTTTCCACTATTAACACTAATAAGGCTTGTCCATTCTAAATGTATGAGGGTATGTCAGCCACTGCATTCTTTGGTATATTATGAAGGTTGAAATACAACTCCATGAGACATATCCATGAAGTTACATTTGAACCATCAAACTTACTTATGTCTATTTTTGTTAGGTTCAATTTTGGACCTTAAAAAGATTTTCCTATCAATTGATCTTGTATATTGGGTTTGTTCTCACCTAAGTTGTTTAGTTAGGGCTTTAATTTTGATGGTAATTTTTGTTTGTCTATCCAAACCCTCATTTAAACATGTTGCAAATGAGTTAAAAAATTTATCCTTGAGAAATTTCACCATTGTTTCACATCTTAGTCAAATTTTCCACTCAATGCTAGGTGTTTGATAATAAAGAGTCACTAGACTCAATATTTGTATAAAAGTTTTCTAATCCAAAAGATGACATTGCTTTTGATGTGTTTGTTTCCCAAACTCTAAATTTTTGATTGGGTATAGGAGGTATGTATTTGGTGTGAGGTGTATCCATATAAATTTAAAATATGAGCTATAATTGAATATGATGAACCTCCTTTAACCAAGATTTTATTACTAAATTATAGAATTTATTTTGCATCTAGTAAAAAACTATAAAGAAGTGACCCAACTTAATTTTTAAATAAATCTAATCCCTTTTTAATTAAAAATAACAATAAAACCATAACAACCCACTCAAAAATAGTCACAAAAAGCTAAATATTTTACTATCTTACTTAGACTTAGCACAAACAACCATGAAAAAATCATAGTAAAATTTGTAAAATTTTATATGTTATGGTGAAAACAAATTTCTTGGCCCAATCACAACTTTAATACTACTCATTAGAATATTTTTTAGAAATAAAGGGAAAGATCAATAAAATATCATATTACTTTGACCTCCCAAAATTAAAGTGTAAGTATATGAATTTGATCTTGCAAAATTATCATAGTTTGAAAGATTTTTTCTCTTCCTTTATATAGGCATAATTTAGTAAGGACACACATCTTCATCCTAATCAAATAAGTCTAAAGAATTAACTAGAGCTAATAAATGAAAATATTAAAGTTAAGCATGCCACAAATGCTTAACCTTACTACAATTAGGAAGATGAAAATTTGTTGATACGAGTTACTCTAATGGTTTTTATACCTTTAGATGTATGAATGATTTGATGTATTAGAATTTGTTGTGGTTTTTATTTTAAACATGTGGATTTTTCTTTGGCAACAACTTGGAGTATTTTGTATTGCTCAGATTTGATGTTTGTGTTCTTTGTATTGATGAATATTCACCTTGGCTTGTTCCTTTTCTTTTATAGGTGACATTTTAGAGGATGAGAAGAGTTATTTTATCAAATGATGGAAAGCTTGTATATTATTGTAGGTATCTTGATGGAGCACAAGATCATGTTAAATATTTATTTGATTTTATCAATTTCTATGATGATATATTTCATCAATCGAATCTTATGCAATGTGTACCATTGGGAGAATAGTAGTAAACAGGGTGTCATACACCTTGCGCAAGAAAATAAATATTTATTTGTATTACATCATAGGAGGTGTGTTTAGCCACATAAAATATTTATGTGTATCACCTTCTCAGGTTGTATTGTAACATTAGTTAGATATTTTATGTGTCGGTTGCACATTAGAAAAAAATATGTACTAGGAAAAATTTCTATCAAAATGGAAGTGTTTGGGACAATAAATTTTTACTCTCAAGTTTAGCTAATACCACTTACTAGTTTTGTGTGATCTTGAATCTATAAATATAAGTGCATGTTTATTCGTAGAGTTTGTTTTTCATTTGTATTGAACTCTCTTGTATAGTGCATATGTGAAGCATGTCATGGGATGTATGGTCGTATGGTTATCCATTATGTTTGGACACATGAAGTATGCATTAGAGGAGCTCAATGTTTCATAATTAATAATGAATACTATGTGATTTTATTGTAATGTTTCATTATTGAATTATACATTGAGTATGGATGCTTTTGGAGGTTGGGTTTTTTCCCACATAAAAGGTTTTCCTAGGGTATATCTTGTGTCATCTTGATAGTATTTTTTTCTATTATTTAATATGGCGGATTCTAAATACTTGTTTACATATCTTCCTCTCTTGGGGTCATGTGAAAATATATTTATTGATATAATCTTTTCCTTTCACTTAATCCATTCAATATAGGTAGGTCTAGTTAGTTGGGATTTCTTCCTCAAAATTTGCATGCTTAAGCTCCACATTTTTTATATTTTATAGCTACTTATCCCTCTTTATCAACATAATTTTGAATAATCATAAGTCTTTTATTACTATTGACATATTGATGACCTCTAGTCCATTCACTATCATAATGCCAACATAATCATTTTTCTCTTTTTTTGTGGAGTATGCAATAGTTTTTATGTCATGTATGGATCGCCGTGATTGTTCTTTGTAATATATGGTTTTAATTATTAGACACACCTTGGCATGAGTGTTGATTGTTATACTTGGTATTCCTTGATCTATTTTCATATTTGACACTACCCATATAGCATGAGTTCCTTGATATGTATGTGCATTGATAAATTTCTTACAAGGAGCTTGTGATTGTGGCCTAGGGGTTGGATATGTTTTTGATATGGTAAGCAAGGTTTTGAAAGGACACATAACCTTCAACAAAGCAAATAAATGGAACACAACAAAACACCAAAGTAGAAAAATTTTCCAATGAAACAAAGTAGTAGAAAAAGGTTTTGAAGGACACCTAAAACCCTCACAAAAATCAAAGGAACAATGGAAACAATGCAATACAATGGAAAACTATTAACCAACACCTAGCCACCAAATAACTAGGAGAAAAACATGCTAGAATATGAGAGAGGCCACACCAAAAGAAAGAGCCTCACCAATCAAGGAGGTTTGAATTTATGCCTAACCGAAGAGCTCATAAGGAGATATTGATCTAAATGGTTCAATCCAAGATTCTTAAAAGAATCAATATTGTCAACAAGAACAAGAGAAATTTTATCCTTGAGGGTAAAAGTACAAATCTATGTCACACTTTCAGCCAACTTATCAACACAAGTGAATTTAAGTATTTCTAACTAAAAATATATTTTGGTCAAACATATGATCTTGTAATATTTATTCTAGATAATTTAGATATATCCACAACTTTTCCAACTAAAATTGTTGCCTAAATGTATATGTAGTACCACTTTGAGGAAAGAAAAAATTATTTGAAAAAATTGATGTTTTAAAAATTTCTACTCATGTAAATAACATTTTTTTAAAGGTACTTCATTTGGGGATCTAGAAAAACAACTATGGTGAAGCTACGAGAGCCTATCATGGTTTAAAATTGACTAGGGAAGAGGGGGTTTCCAAAATTTGGGTAGAAGGGGATTCTTTGAATATTATCAATTGCCTTAGGAAGCTCTCCCCTCCTTCTTGGTATATTGAAAGATGTATCGTTGATTCTCTCTCTTAGTTGAATGAATTTGAAGAAGTTTATATTTCACATGCCTTTCATGAGGCTAATGGTGTTGCATATTTTTTGGCTAATCTTGATGTGTCTTCAGCTAGGTCATGGGAGATTAATGATAACCTACTAGTGGAGCTTCTATCCTTGCTTAACAATGATAGCATCTAATTTTTTGGAGGGGGTCATTTCTTCTGGTGAATTCTAGGGATAGCGAGTTAATAATTACCATCTGATGTTGATTAGACACTTGATGGTTGTGGCACTCATTGGAAATTGTGGGAGGATGTATTATATTTTCAAGAGGGATCTGGCCATTATCTTTTTCTATACCTCGAAAGGTAGGTCCTCACACATTCTAGGTGCAATTTTATCCTTATCCTTTTTATTACTTGCATTTGTGATCTGTGGGGTTTCACTCTTGTGAAGTGCTTGGTGTCATTGAAGATGGGGGGTTATAGATGCAAGATAGAGCCCTTCTCATGTGTCGAGATCAAATCCAATGGTGATGTGTGAAATATTTTACAAAAAGGATGGGTTACTCCATTCATGGAGAAATTGCACAGGTTTGAGTCAATTGTTTCGCTGGAATTTGTGGAAGCTTGGAACGACAAGGTGCTTAGTTTTTTTGCCATGGACATCATTGTAAATGAGGAGTTTATAGCAAAAGTTACTGGGCTATCAACTTAGGGGAGGAAATTCTTCAGAGAAAAATCAATGTCAGGGGTGGTGAGAATGAACTTACTAAGGGATAAGGAGAAGGAAAAAATGGTTAGACTCTAGTGTGGTGGTTTTGATCGCACCAAAATTAAGCCTATTTGGGGTGAGGTGGCCATGATTTTGATGTGGTACTTTACCTTGGATGGGAGGTACATGGCTCTTTATGGGCACCACTTCATGCTGCTAAATCATTTTTTCCATGGTAAGCTAGTCTTGTTCCCTTTCTATCTTCTTTTGTCTTTGGAGAATGGGATTTCAGATTTCAGAAAGAATCCCAAAAATCCCTTTTTACATGAGGGTTTGATGTTGATTGTGGAGCATATAAAAGTTAGATATGTTGTGTCCCATGTTCCTAGTAAGCCCGACAAGTCCAAGAAGAAGGCTAAGATGAGTGGGAAATGTCAGTTGGAGGAGAAATATGATTTTGAAATAGAATTTGAGGATGATTCTTTGGCATGGTCAGATGGTTATCATACAGACTTGGATTATACCTCATATGTTGGGGTTAATAAAAGCTTTGTGAAAAAGGATAAGCCCTCTTCCTCCTGTGCGAAATGTAAAATTTAGGTTGCTTGTGAAGAGGTGGTTTTGGAGGGAAAAGGAAGTAGAAGGAAGACTTCAAAGTAGGGGTTAGTGAGTTCCTTCGATGTGGTGGAAAATTTGTAGGAGGGAATTGGGGATAATAAGGTTTGTGAGGTGGTGGAAAATGTTAATGAGGAGAATATTCAGGACTGTGGTGGGGATGGGAGGGTCCCAACTATTGGGAAGGTAAATAATTTTGTTGATTTTGAGGAATCCCCTGCAGTGTTGGCTTCTAAAGTCAAAAGTAAAGAACAAGTTGTTACCCCTGATGGTTTCTAGGAAGAAGACCCTCTGATGAGCTCCCACCAGGGGAGGGGTTTGTATTGGGGTGTGATGGACTTTACTCAGGCTTTAGGGTTGGTAAAGGAAGGGGCAGATGCCTTTTTCAATCTTCTCATGTCGCTTGTTCAAGAGGTCCACGACCTCCATAGGTAAGTATGATATGATAGATCACTGCAACATCTCTACCTTGAGAAGTTTAAGGGAGAAAGTTGAATCTATTTTTAGTATGGTTAGGTTGTTGAACTCTAATCTTGGCCTAATGATGGACGATGTTGCTAATTTGAAGAGACCATGTTCCAAGGCTTTTTGCTTTGGAAAGGAATTCCTTGTAGATGCGTAAAGATATCAATGCTTTGATTAATCTCAACAAGGAGTCGCTTGAGACCTCTACTAAAGGTTTAGTGTTTCTGAATGAAAAAGAAAGAGAATGGACTGGTAAATCCCTATTCAATGATCCAACGAAGCAGGTTGTTGGTGAGGACACTAAAATGGGTAAGCAGGTAGTTGATTTGGGGACTGGCTCAAGCGGTTTTACTCACAACAAAACAAAAAAGAACAATGTGGTGCTAATGCAAGATGTCAAAGAAATCATGGAGATGCATTATAAGGTGATGACAAAGGATCTGGAAGCAACAAGGATGTTAAAAGAACTTCTTTAGTCGCTGCGTTGATAGTCTTTTTTATTTTTCTTGTGGCTTTTCTATTTTCCTTTTGTTGATGGTTGGTTGATTGCTATTTAATCAACCCATTGTTTTTTGTGGGGCAACTTAATTGCTTTATATTTATGCTACCTTTTCTTTTGTACAGGGTTTCAAGGCCCCTTCTCAACCTATTTTACACTAATCAAAAACATTTTTTTTTAAATATAAAAATACTATTTTGTAGATCCATAAGTCTAGTTTTCATATATATATATATATATATATAATTAAATTATTATTTATATTTGTCTTTTTCTTTTTACTAAAAGTAGGTTATCAACAAAAAATATTAGGTTGATTACCATGACAAGGAAAAATAGTAAAACTTATTAAAAAAATTGAAAAAAATAATGATGCACCAAGTAAAAGAATCTATATCAACAGGGTGTAATTTTTTATCCATTTTAGATAAATAGATAATATGAAAGTTGACATCGAATGGAAAAATCTATGTTTTAATACGTGAAAATTTTAATATTTTTTAAAATATATATATTTATCAAAATTGGGAAAAAATATATCAATGCACTAAAGTTTCAAGTTATAAATACACAAAAAAAATTGAAGGAGAAAAAATAAAAATTACTATATAAAGGTTGACGTCTCATGTGACTTCATTTTTCAACAACTAAATTATAGTGTCAATTTATAAAAAACTATATTCAAATAATTTTTTAATTTTTAATTTTTAAAAACAAGCATAAAATATACTAAAAAATTAATATTTCATTTGTTTGCATCATTTCAAAATTCAAAACATATGTCACTTTTTAGTGATTCAAGATTAAAAGTTGGATCAGTATTGGTTGTTTCCTTTAAAAAGTGTGACATGGCTTTGTGCTTTTACTCTTGAGTGGGCTTCCCCTTAGGACATTGAAAGGATCTTCTACATCCAACTCCCTAGCCAAGGGGTTCACTAAGTCTATATTTTCAATGGGATAAACAATAGAGGAACCCAAAGCCTTCCCAATAGAACAAGTCTTCAAGAGATTGGAGACCTGGAAAGAGTGAGAAAAATGACCAACTCTAAGGCAATGAGAGCACACCAAAGAGGAAGAATCAAATAGGATACTCTTCTCCCAAACACAACTTGGAATGGATCTTAACTTTATTTGGTAGAAGCTTACAAATTTCAACACATATACAAAATCTTTCATAAACTAAGCATTTCTTATCTTTCATGATCTTGTCTATGTCAAAGAAAGAACCAAGACAATTACCAATACCTTAAAAGATTTCTTCATCCCAGAATTCCAAAGGAATGTTAGGAGTCTAACCCAAATAGGGGTCTATTTGAAGCTTTCCTTGGAAACAACAATCCCAATAGTCCAAGTTTTTAGGAGGATAGATTTTCCAAAGAACCAATGCCCACCAAGTAAGGCACCCTTACTCTACTCAAGGTGCTAGAAGGAGAAAAGGAAAAAACCTTTAGGCATTGCAGCCACTTGCAACAAACCAAAATTCTTCCAATTAACTAGAGCCCAACTATGAATAGAGTTAATATTAGGAAAAGGGCTTGAGAACCTCCTAATAAGAGCATTTCCCACATCAAAAATAGATTTTTTCCACTAAAACATTAGGAATCCAAAGCGAGAGATAGGATCCCATAGGGATCCCTTGCACCTCAACTTGGACATGATTAGAAACATCCAACAACCCATCACATGGAATCCCCTCACACATAGGGAGGGATCCCTTCTTAACAACATCCAAACCAATAGGGGAAGCTATAACATCTAACTCTATCCTTCATAGGCATCTGAACAATATTCAGGTCTTCAAATTTGGAAGGTGAAGATGCATCTATATTCCCATCCAAGATAATCCCAATACACAAAGTGGGAGAGGGGGGCTCCTTGAAAAACACCTCCTTCCCCAAGGGGAAGCCTTTTCACACAACTCCACTGATATGGGAGTGGGAAGAAGAAATCCTCATCTAAGGGAAATCCCAAGGTCAAGAGAGCTAGACCCAAAGTACCCAGATTTAATAGGCATTTTCTCCCTCATTTGCATCTCATGTAGAGAAGCATCAAATATCTCCTTCAAACCATTCACACAACTCTTCGATTTTAGATGGGATTCTAGTAGAATGTCAAGGAGAAATTAGTCCTCCTCCTTGCCCCACTCATTCCCCTAGAAATTCTACACATTTTCATCAAACTTGCCTGCTTCATCATCACCATCGTCAGAATCGCCATCATCACTTCCATCGCAACAGGAAAAACCCTCCACAATGTCATTGTAAGTCACACATATCCTCATTGTGACCATCTCCAATGATGTAGGGAAATCTTGCATCACCCAAAAAAAAAAATTCCTTAATTTCTTTAGTTGGTTTGAGTTCCATGATGGCACTTAAGGGGTGTAAGACAGTCAGAAGTTAGAAAAGGAAAAAAATGATCATTTACTATTTTTAGTAAGTCGAACTAAACAGGCTCGTATGGACCTGAAAATTTACCCCAAGGAGCAGAAATGAAAAACATTTTCAGTCACGAAAGAATCATCTCAGTACCTACATGGTTTGGGAGATATTAAAGTTTTCATCCTAAGAAATTTCTCCAATGCATCTTTGAATTCAAATATGAAAAACCTTAGAGGCCCCGAAACAACTCAAAAAGTGGACGAACCGATCTCTGATGGTTCGGCGTTGTAGATCTCTTGAGATCTTTCCAATGATATGTTATAATAGCAAATTGGACACCCAAATCAAAAGTTATGGCCTCGTGAAGTTGCCACTCTAAAAAGTGAATTTCATTAAAATATCTTCCTAGGCAAGAAATCAAATGGTGAGACTTTTGGCGCCAAAACAAAAGTTAAAGTTACACTTTCTAGAACATTCTAGGGCGGTTATTGGGTAAAATATAAATGGGAAAAGTGAGAGTTGTAGAAGGTGGCTCCATTAGTGCAGATTGTGGCTCCAAAGATTTTTTTTTTTTTTCAGAGTTGATTTTGTTGTAATGAATCAATCCCATGAGGTTGTAGCATGTAAGTTTTGAATCTGTAATTTCATTTTCTGAAAATAATTGAAATAGTTATTTTTCTGTCTTGCATCTTCTGTGTTGGTATCTATTGTTGTTATTTGTGTGGGTTTTGGGTGGTGTGGCCCTCATTAGTTTTACCTCCTCTTTGTCACCATTAGGTTTTCCTTCATCACACATTTGATTTTTATTAGGTAAAATTTATCCTTAGGGGTTGGATATTTTTTTTAGACGGAAAGAATCGAGTAGCCCCCCTATAAACTACAGTGCACTTGGTAAACTTCTTTTCATGTCACTAGTGACATTGGTGCAACACACCCTCTGGTACCAAGGGGATGGAGGGGAGACTATACCTTGTGACCTCTTACCTACAACAAGATGCTTTAGCCAATTGATCTAGACCCTCCACCCCTTAGGGGTTGGATATATTGTTGATATGAGTTACACTAATTCTTCTTATACTTTTGGATATATGGATGATTGGATGTATTAGATTTTTTTGTGGTTTTTATTTTAAACATGTGATTTTTTCTTTGGAAAAAACTTATAGTTTTTTTTATCACTTGGATTTGATGTTTATGCTATTTGTATTGGTGAATATTCACCTTGGCTTGTTCCTTTTCTTTTCTAGGATATTTTAGAGCATGGGAGGATTTCTTGCTTGAGATGATGGAAACCCTGTATGTTATTGGAGGTATCTTGATGGACCACAAGATCATCTTAGAGATTTATGTGATTTCATAAATGGCTATGATGATATATTTCATCAATTGAATCTTATGCAATGTGTACCAATAGGAGAATGTTAGTAAACATGGCATCATACACCTTGCACAAGAAAATAAATATTTAGTTTTATTGCATCATAGGAAATGTGTTTAGCTAAATAAAATATTTATTTGGGTTCCTTTCTAAAGTTATATTGTAACATTATTAGATATTTTACGTGTGGGTTGCATATTAGAAAAAAATATATACTAAGAAAATTTTCTATCAAAATGAAAGTGTTGGGGTCAATTATTTTTTACTCTAATTAGATAATACAACTTACTAGTGTGTGAGCTTGAATCTATAAATATAAGCACATGTTTATTGGTAGAGGTCGGTTGTCATTTGTATTGATCTCTCTTGTAGAGTGCCTATGTGAAGCATGTCATGGGATGTATGGTTGTATGATTATCCATTATGTTTGGACACATGGAGGATGCATTGGAGGAGCTCAATGTTTCATAATTAATCATGAATACTATGTGATTTTATTGTAATGTTCCATTATTGAATAGTACATTGAGTATCAATGATTTTGGAGGTTGGGTTTTTCCCGCATAGAAGGTTTTCCTAGGGCATATAACGTGTCATCTTCATGGTATGTTTGGCTATTCTTTAATATGGTGTATTTTAAATAATTTTTTACATATATTCCTCTCTCTGGGTTATGTGGAAATGTATTTATTGCTACAATACTTTCCTTTCACTTAAACTATTCAATATAGGTAGTCCTAGTTAGTTGGCCTTCTTCCCCAAATTTTGCACACTTAATCTCCACATTTTTATATTTTATAGCTACGTATCCCTCTTTATAATAATTTTGAATAATCATTAGTATTTTATTACTATTGACATATTGATGACCTCTAATCCATTCACTATCACAATACCAACATAATCATTTTTCTCTTTTGTTGTGAAGGAGTATGCAATATTTTTTATTCCATGTATGGATCACAATGATTTCTCTTTGTACTAGATGGTTTTGATTATTAGCCAAACCTTGGCATGAGTGTTGATCGTTAGAATTGGTATTCCTTGATCTATTTTCATATTTGACATTACTTATGTAGCAAGAGTTCCTTGATATGTATGTTCTTCATTGATAAATTTCTTACAAGGAGCTTGTGATTGTGGCCTAGGGGTTGGATATGTTGTTGTATGAGTTACACTAATGATTTTTATACCTTTTGATGTATGGATGATTGGATGTATTAGACTTTATTGTGGTTTTTATTTTAAACGTGTGGATTTTTCTTTAGCAACAACTTGGAGTCTTTTTTATTACTTGGATTTGATGTTTGTGCTATTTGTATTGGTGAATATTCACCTTGGCTTGTTTCTTTTCTTTTGTAGGTGATAGTTTAGAGGATGAGAGGATTTCTTGCTTGAGATGATGGAAACCTTGTATTTTATTATAGATATGTTTATGGATCACAACATCATCTTAGAGATTTCTATGATTTCATAAATGGCTATGATGATATATTTTATCAATTGAATCCTATGCAATGTGTACCAATGGGAGAATGCTAGTAAATAGTGTGTCATATAGCTTGCACAAGAAAATAAATATTTATTTGTATTACATCATATGACATGTGTTTATCCAAATCAAATATTTATTTAGGTCCCCTTCTAAAGTTGTATTATAAAAAAATAGTTAGTTATTTTACGTGTGGGTATCACATTAGAAAATAATATATTGGGAAGAATTTCTATCAAAATGAAATTGTTGGGGTCAATTTGTTTTTACTCTCATGTTTATCTAATACTAATTACTAGTGAGCTTGAATCTATAAATATAAGCACATGTTTATTGGTAGAGTTCAGTTGTCATTTGTATTGAGCTCTCTTATAGAGTGCATATGTGAAGCATGTCATGGGATGTATGGTCGTATAGTTATCCATTATGTTTGGACACATGGAGGTTGATTTGGAGGAGCTCAATGTTTCATAATTAATCATGAAGACTATGTGAGTTTATTGTAATGTTCCATTATTGAATAGTACATTGAATATCAATGCTTTTGGAGGTTGGGTTTTTCCCACATAGAAGGTTTTCCTAGGGCATATAGCGTGCCATCTTCATGGTATGTTTAACTATTCTTTAATATGGTGGATTTTAAGTAATTTTTTTACATATATTTCTCTCTTGGGATTATGTGGAAATATATTTATTGCTACAATACTTTCCTTTCACTTAATCCATTCAATGTAGGTAGGCCTAGTTAGTTGGGATTTCTTCCTCAAAATTTGCATGCTTGAGCTCCACATTTTTATATTTTATAGCTACTTATCCCTCTTTATAAACATAATTTTGAATAATCATTATTCTTTTATTACTATTGGCATATTGATGACCTCTAATCCATTCACTATCACAATGTCAACATAATCATTTTTCTCTTTTGTTGTGAAGGAGTATGCAATAGTTTTTATTCCATGTGTGAATCACACTGATTGCTCTTTGTACTAGATGGTTTTGATTATTAGCCACACCTTGGCATAAGTGTTGATTGGTAGAATTGGTATTCCTTGATCTATTTTCATAGTTGACATTACCCATGATGTAGTAGGAGTTCCTCGATACATGTATGTCCTTCACTAATAATTTTTTTACAAGGAGTTGTGATTGTGGCCTAGGGGTTGGATATGTTGTTGATATGAGTGACACTAATGATTTTTATACCTTTCGATGTATGAATGATTGGATGTCTTAGAAATTTGTTTTGGTTTTTATTTTAAACATGTGTGTTTTTCTTTAGCAACAACTTGGAGTCTTTTTTATTGCTTGGATTTGATGTTTGTGCTATTTGTATTGGTGAATATTCACCTTGGCTTGTTCCTCTTTTTTGTAGGTGATATTTTAGAGGATGAGAGGATTTCTTGCTTGAGATGATGACAACCTTGTATGTTATTGTAGGTATGTTGATGGAGCACAAGATCATCTTAGAGATTTATGGGATTTCATAAATGGCTATGATGATATATTTTATCAATTGAATTGAATATGCAATGTGTACCAATGGGAGAATGTTAGTAAAGAGTGTGCCATACACAGGCTGCAAAAGAAAATTAATATTTATTTGTATTACATCATATGAAATATGTTTATCCAAATCAAATATTTATTTGGGTCCCCTTCTAAAGTTGTATTGTAACATTGGACAGATATTTTTACGTGTGGGTTGCACATTAGAAAATAATATATTGGGAAGAATTTCTATCAAAGTGAAAGTGTTGGGGTTAATTATTTTTTACTCTCATGTTTATATAATACTACTTACTAGTTTTGTGTGAGATTGAATCTATAAATATAAGCACATGTTTATTGGCAGAGGTCATTTGTCATTTGTATTGAGCTCTCTTATAAAAAAAATATGTGAAGCATGTCATGGGGTGTATGGTTGTATGGTTATCCATTATGTTTGGACATGGAGAATGCATTGGAGGAGCTCAATGTTTCATAGTTAATCTTGAAGATTGTGTGAGTTTATTGTAATGTTTCATTATTGAATAATACATTGAATATGGATTCTTTTGGAGGTTGGGGTTTTCCCTCATAGAAAGTTTTCCTAGGGTATATATTGTGTCATCTTGATGGTATGTTTGTCTTTTCCTCAATATGGTGGATTCTAAATGCTTGTTTATATATCTTCCTCTCTTGGGGCTATGTGGAAATATTTTTTTATCACTACAACCTTTTCCTTTCACTTAATCTATTCAATACAAGTAGGCCTAGTTAGTTGGGAATTCTCCCTCAAAAATTGTATGCTTAAGCTCCACATTTTTATATTTTATAGCTACTTATCCCTCTTTATTGACGTTATTTTAAACAATCATTAATCTTTTATTACTATTGACATATTGATGACCTCTTGTCCATTCACTATAACATTTCCAAAATAAACATTTTTCTCTTTTCTCTACCTCCTATTGAAGAGAGGGCTTAGTGGATTATATTAGATTAGCAATTTTTTCCATTTTTTTTCAATAAGATTAGTTACTTTTCTTTCTCTCCATCTAATAGTTTAACTTTTCATGTAGCTTTTGGTTGCAAAGTATTGTTGTTCAATATGTAGTTCTTGTTACATATCTTGCCTAACTATACAAGGTTCCTACAACAAGATATCATGTTTTATAAATTATTAATTATATTAATACATAATTGTAGCCTTTGATAAGGTATCATATCCTACATTTATATTTCTAATCTCATATGCTTGATATTATATTTGGCTACAAACCTATTTGTTTCAAATTTTTCAACTAGGTGAAATAACTTCTCTTCTATGGTTGTTCACAATGGGTTTCCAAGTCATTAATAAACTCTTTCTAACTAAGTACCTACCTTTTCTTGTCATCTGTTTCCCACTATTACCACTATGTTGGTTGACATATTTGTCCTAATGCAGAAAATGACTCAAATTGCCCAAATAGAAGAACAATCATCACCAACAGTTGAGTCACTTGCAATAGTGTTTGCAAGTGCTCTCTACTTATTTTACAAGGTGCAGATACCTTTGAATGATATGCAATGAATGAGAAAAATTGGGTATGCTTTTAACTAGAAAGAAGACTAGTTTCACAAACATTTACCCATAATCATGAAAGTAAATGCGATAAGCCAATTCAGAATGAGAATAATATAAACAAACGATACAAGGCTCATTTATCTTAAATCCACAATGGGAAATAAGAAAAGAAGCATCAGAGAATTTCTTTCAACAAATGAATTATCCTGGACTCAAATTCCCAGAAATAATCACATACTTAGCTTGATGTGATAGATAAACATTAAAGAAATTAAAACAAAGCAAAATTCTATTGCAATTAAAGAATATACTAATAAACACAAAGATTCAAAATATCTCCTTATTTCTTTAATGTCTATAAGTGAGCTCAAAGTCTCCCCTTTCTATATAATAAAATTGTGTTAAAGACCCAAAAATTGCTATTTCTCCTTTCCTATTTCCCCCCCCTCCTTTCTTTTCATTAATTGGGAGGTTTATATATAGGCACACCCAAAACTATTGCATTACAAAAGTAACTGTCTTGAAAATGACTAGAAGGTAAAAAGACTTCGAGATACAAAAAGTTTCAGAAAAGACGTTATCATTACGTGTCGTGAAAATCCATGCATGCTGCTAAATCGATGGAGGGGCTAGAACCCTAAAAAATTCTTACATCTCCATGACCAAATTGTGAAATTCAACACATTATTTTTCTTCGTCTAAAATGAAGATCACCTAATTATACTCAGGATAGCTGGTCTTCTCTTTCCAGGCTAGTGAACGTAGTTCAAAAATGATGTTGAATTGTTATTTCTCTGGCCAATTCAAATTAGGTTGCATGATAGGAACAAGTTCATCTTCCCATTCTATAACCTCACTAGGAAGTACCATCTTGAGAAAATTCTAGAACTAAAAAATGTTGTTACTTTTCCTTGCATGTAGGCTTGTTTAATTTTGGTGGCGAGGAGTGACCATTTTATTGACCAAGAGAAACATGCCAACCTACTACGAAATTCATTTCACTAACTTCCTTATTTAAGAGTTATCTTTTTAGAGGATTTTAAAGATCATGTTATATTCCAAATTGACATTTCAAAGCATTGGAGAAGACATTCCTTAAAGGCACTGTGCAACTTATTTAATGAACTAACACCTTAAAAGTTGTGCACCCAATGAAATCATCCGATCGTGGAGAAGTAGAACTTAAAAACCATCAGTCGGGAGTTTTAGAGTTTTGCGAACTTTCAATATCTTGAATACATAGCATATTGCCCCAAAGGTTATGGTCGGGTGATTCTAGAATTTTAGAAACTCGCGGCTTAGTTAGGGAACTGGGTAGGGCAACAATTAGTTACAAAATTTATCAAAACCACGATTTCAATATACATGGGATTAATGGAATTTAAAATTTCATAAGTAACATTGGCTCTGACTAGGGACTGCATTTTTTATAGAAAATACAAAGAACTCCAGAAGCTTTGGGGTAGACTAGTTCGAGTCCATTGGGTGCAAATTTGAAAGAAAAGTAGGACAGGGAACTGCTTGTAGATGGGAGGAGGGGAACCGAGCACAAGCCAAAACAAGACAACAAAAAAGAAAAACTAAACTACCAGCATAGCCAAAACTTCTACTATGTACATGGTCCAAGGACCCTACCTCCAAATAACCCATTATTTAAGAAAAATCATTCATGGGTTGGGAGAAATAACAACCTGTATGAAATATTGTTGGATAGATGAGGAGCATGCATACAACTAATTGTTGGCTAGTGACTAACCTAATTAAACTGAAAAGAGTGACTTTGTGGAAAAATCTTCTATAAGTAATCTTGGCTTCAAGAAGCCAATCTTCATTGTGTACATGTTTTATTTGGAAACTCATACCAATACCACCCAACATAAGATCTTCGATGTTTGTCTTGGTGATCTCAGGTATAACCTAATGAAACACTCATTCTAACCAACCTGAAGTAAGCAGACTTTGAATTGGACAACCCACATGATAGGGATTGGGGTTGGAGGAACCAATCACTGGTTCCTACTCTAGGCCTTTCCTTATAAGACCTCCTTGGTGTTTGGCTTCACCAATCTAACCTATAGGCCCCTGCTCATGACTAGGTGCCCCTGGCTTGTCTGACCAACCCCTCTCCTATTAACTACTTGTCCTTTCTACCAAGTCAACCTTGTTGCTACCTCATCTCTTCCATTGGCCCTTACTCTTCATTAAAGACCAATTATCCTCCATGTTCTATTTGGTTCTTGCAAGGGTTGAGAGGTGTTATAAAGCTTCAAAATGATCAAACTAGGGTTCTTGTTCCAACACAAGACTCCAACCATCCATTGCTCTCATCAAACTTTCACCTAGGGTTTGGAAAGGGCTACAAGCATAAGCCCCAATTAGGCCTCTGAACAGAGTTAAAATGCCATTTCCTCCTAAACCCACCAAAGGAATAGGGTACTTTTCTTAAGGTCTGATTTTCTCATGCCCTCACCTCCAAGATTCTTATGGTTTCAAGCTTGCTTAGGCCGTACACTATCCAGACACCAAAATGATCAAGAACCCTAGGGTTTCTAAGCTTCTCAAGGATGTTTGAAGACTGTCAAAGAATGCTCACTCCAGATGAATTGCTAGAACCCTCTCCTGATCTCTAAGCATAGCTAAGACCTTTCCCTAAATTCTCCAAAAAGAATTTCGCTAAGATCTATATTCCCCTGCAAGATATGAGGTTTTTACTTCAAGACTGCCCCAACCGGACCTGCTCTGGCTCGCCTAGGGCATCCATTTGCTAGCATCCAATGAACTCAAAAAAAACCTACAAATTAACATATTTACAAGCATGGTGACTAGGCACTATTTCCAAAGTACCGTACTATTTGTACGGAGGAAAAGTGCTCTAGCACCACATTTTCAAAAATACAGTCTGTTTCAGACAAAAACTTGAGCAGAAAATAACTATTTACAACAAACGCTCCTAAATGAAACAAAGAAACTTCTTAACCTTACACAACACTTGAATACAACCAAAACTACATTGTATAGATCAAAACTATAGCAAGCTAATCCATAGAAGGTATGCCAATATTCAATAATGCAGAGATTATAACACAGAACGCTATTTTTCTCTTATTCACACAAAACTTCACCAAATTTTATTCCATCCAACCCTGCTCTTGGATTGAGGTACCCCTTAAATAGGCTTGGAAACAGTTAAGTTTCAATTATCGAACCTAAGGATGACCAAAAGGTTAGTGTTGTAAAACACAGTGTGTTTTCCAACCTTGGTCCATTGTTTTGAAAACAAACATGATAAGCTTCCAAAGCTTATACAACTTTCCCCACTTCTTACCTAGGGAGAAAAAACCATCAACCATAAGCAAGATGGTCCACATGACCTTATGATAGCACAACAAAATTATAACTTCAACCAAAATTTCAATAAACCTTGAACTTTGCCATTGCCAGGTGCTCCTGCACCACCACACACAAACCATCAGATGAAACCCTCCTCTTGGTACCATAAATATGAGTGATTACATCATTTTTAAATTTTGAATTTTGACCTGCAACACACATTCCACTATATATGGGAATTTGCTCTATTTTTTGTCAACAAATATAGAAACATGTAAATCAGAAAATTGGTCTTTAATTTCCTATAAAACTAGAAATATATTGCACTGAGAATTTTCATCCTTTCCAATGAAACTATTCCCAATTGAGACATTTCCTTCTTTCTTCCTCAAATCTGATTTAACAATTTTATGATTTACCTCACCACCTACGCTCATGTCTTGTGATACAGTCGCAACAACTTCTTTTTTACACAAAAATTCATTCTCGCACCCATAGAGACACCTATTAGGGTGATGAACAATATGAGTTCTATCACATTCATTTTCTTGATCATTTTCAATACCATATCTAGCAAAATCTTTGTTATCAAAATCTTTAAAATGGAAAGATTCAAGAAAAATACCATTTCTGACTTCTTGTAGGTTCATTTTAGTATCAACTTGCTCTGAGAACCTGAAAGTTTCATACTCATCCTGCATATGATCAGATGATAAGATGTTGATAATTTTATTTTCATGCTGAGTGCTACCAAATAATTTATCATCCATTGCAAAAGTGAGTGAATGCATCTCCATTGCAAATAAGGAGGCTGAAAAAATTTCACTTGTACTACCAATTTCAAGGTTATCAATTTGGATGAATTGTTCATTTGATTAATCTATAAGTTCATCATGTTCGTACTAGAAATAATAGGCTTCAATTCTTCCATTTCCATAAGAATTAATTTCTTCTCTATTTTCTCTTTTCTATTAAAATGTTCAGGGTCAAAAACAGAGAGATTGCAATATTCAACAGTAGGAGGTTGTGTGTATTGAAGATCCATAGGCCGAGGGATTGTTTTCGATAAGATGGGATTTTTTATACTTTCATCACTCGACCCAACCAGATTTGTCTTCCATAGACAACTTTGAATCATATCATCCTCAATTTTGACAGCCTCTTCTTACACAATTTCAATATCATTTATTTTGCACATTTTCAAACAAAACTAAACATTTGGGTGTAAAGAAGGAATAAAAGTGCAAATTTGTAATTGTTTATTTGGTCAAATAGAGGTAGGCATCTTTCTAAGCAATCTATTGAACCTGTCTACAAAATCTCTGATTTTTTATCTTTTTTCTTGTGAATATTAAAAAATTGACCTAACAAGGTAGTTTCATCCACAGGGCCCTTATATCTTCCCAAAAACTTATCCTTTAATGAATTCCAATTAGTTATGAAATCATCTTCTAAATAACAAAACCAATCAGTGGCAAGTCTGATAAGAGATTCAATAAATAGCCTAACAAAAATATCTTCTTGACTCACCCCCAAAATACTGTAAGCAATTGTGAAAGCCAAAATGTGTTTTTCAGCATCCTGAGAACCTCCTCCATCAAATTTCAGAAAATACTTCCTTGATCCTTCAGGAAACGGTGAGTATACAGGTAAAGAGAGAGGACCAAAATGACTTCCCCATGGCTGGGAGGAAGTTAATGCCATAATGCTAAGTGGGAAATGAAATCAGCACAGGTCCTAGAACAAAAAATTTTTGAGTGCACTACTTTCTACAGAGTTGCTAACCTCCATCCTCAGGGAGGTACCTTAAAATTTTCTAACGAAAAGGAAACTGATTATTTATTGCATTCATTCCCCAACGGATTTTCCAAAAATTTGCTGGTTGACAAATTTGTCCTAATGCAGAAAATGACTCAAATTGCCCAAATAGAAGAATAAACATCACCAACAGTTGAGTCACTTGCAATAGTATTTGAAAGTGCTCTCTGCTTATTTTATAAGGTGCAACTACCTTCGAATGATATGCAATGAATGAGAAAAACTAGGTATGCTTTTAACCAAAAAGCAGAAAAGGTTCACAAACATTTACCCATAACCATGAAAGTAAATGCAATAAGCCAATTCAAAATGAGAATAATATAAACAAATGATACAAGGCTCATTTATCTTAAATCCACAACGGGAAATAAGAAAAGAGTGATCAGAGAATTTCTTCCAACAGACGAATTATCCTAGACTCAAATTCCCAGAAATAATCACATATTCAGCTTGATGTGACAAATAAACATTGAAGAGATTACAACGAAGCACAATTCAATTGCAATTAAAGAAAATACTGATAAACACATATTCAAAATATCTTATTTCTTTAATGTCTATAAGTGAGCTCAAAGTCTCCCCTTTCTGTACAATAAAATTGTGTTAAAGACCCAAAAATTGCTATTTCTCCTTTCCTATTTCCCCCCCCTCCTTTCTTTTCATTAATTGGGAGGTTTATATATAGGCACACCCAAAACTGTTACATTACAAAAGTAACAGTCTTGAAAATGACCGAAAGGTAAAAAGACTTCGAGATACAAATTTTTTTGGAAAAGACGTTATCATTATGTTTCGTGAAAATCCATGCATGCTGCTAAATAGCTTGAGGGGCCAGAAACCTGGACAATTCCTAATGCATCTCAATGACCGAATTGTGAAATTCAACACGTTCTTCCTCTTCATCTAAAATGAAGATCACCTGATTATACTCAGCATAGCTAGTCTTCTCTTTCCAGGCTAGTGAACGTAGTTCAAAAATGATGTCAAACTATTCTTCCTTTGGCCAATTCAAATTAGGTTGCATGACAGGAACAAGTTCATCTTCCCATTCTATAACCTCATTGGGAAGTACCATATTGAGAAAATTTTGGAATTGAAAAATTTTGTTACTTTTCCTTGCATGTAGGCTTGTTTACTTTTGGTGGCGAGGAGTGACCATTTTATTGGCCAAGAGAAACGTGCCAACCTACTACAAAATCCATTTCACTAACTTCCTTATTTAAGAGCTATCTTTTCAAAGGATTTTAAAGATCACATTACATTCCAAATTGACGTTTTGAAGCATTTGAGAAGACATTCCTTAAAGGCACTGTGCAACTTATTTAATGAACTAAGACCTTAAAAGTTGTGCACTCGACGAAATCATTCAGTCGCAAAGAAGTAGAACTTAATAACCATCAATCAGGAGTTTTAGAGTTTTGCGAACTTTTGATATCCCGACTACATAGCATATTCCCCTGAAGGTTATGGTCGGGTGATTCTAGAATTTTAGAACCTCGTAGCTTAGTTAGGGAACTCGGTAGGGCTGCAATTAGTTACAAAATTTGTTGGAACTACGATTTGAATATACATGGGATTAACGAAATTTAAAATTTCATAAGTAGCACACTAATAATGTTTGGATTCTAAATGTATGAGGGTATGTCAACAATTGCATTTTTTGGTATATTATGAAGGTTAAAATACAACTCCATGAGACTTATCCATGAAGTTACATTTGAACCATCAAACTTACTTATGTCTGTTTTTGTTAGGTTCAATTTTGGACCTTAAAAAGATTGCCCTATTCCTTGATCTTATCTATTGGGGTTGTACTCACCTAAGTTGTTTAGTTAGGGCTTTAATTTTGATGGTAATTCTTGTTTAAGTCTATCTAAAACCTCATTTAAACATGTTGCAAATGAGTTAGAAAAATTATCCTTGAGAATTTTCACATATTGTTTCGCATCTCAGTCGAATTCTTCCATCAATGTCAAATGTTAGATAATAAAGAGAGTCACTAGACTCAATATAAATGTCTAAAAAATTTCTAATCCAAAAGATGGCATTGCTTTTGATGTGTTTGTTTTCCAATCTCTAAATTTTTGATTGGGTATAGGAGGTTTGTATTTGGTGTGAGGTGTATCCATATAAATTTAAAATATGAGCTATAGTCAAGACTATGATGAACCTTGTTTAACCAATATTTTATTACTAAATTATATAATTTATTTTTCATCTAATAAAAAAACTATAAAGAAGTGACCCAACTTAATTTTTAAATAAATCTAATCCTTTTTTAATTAAAAATAACAATAAAACCACAATAACTCACTCAAAAACAGTGACAATGTAAGCTAAATATTTTACTATGTCTTACTTAGACATAGCACAAACAACCATGAAAAAATCATAATAAAATTTGTAATATTTTATATGTTATAGTGAAAACAAATTTCTTGGCCCAGTCACAACTTTAATACTACTCATTAGAATATTTCTTAAAAATAAAGGAAAAAATCAATAAAATATCATATTACTTTGACCTCCCAAAAATAAAATATAAGCATATGAATTTGATCTTGCAAAATTATTATAGTTTGAAAGAGTCTTTCTCTTCCTTTATATATACATAATTTAGTAAGGACATACATCTTCATCTTAATCAAATCAGTCTAAAGAATTAATTAGAGCTAATAAATAAAAATAGTAAGATTAACCATTATGATATTGCTATCAGGATTCAACCGTGTAGTTTCGAGTCAAACTCATTGACCCATGTTTCATGAGTAGTGGTTCAACAAGAACCCATCTCTCATGATATCGAATGGTCCACTTAGCACTCATTGCATCTAGGTGATGCTCACAGAGGTGAAGCCTGGTCGTCGGGAGGTCACCCATCCTAGTACTACTCCAGCTCAAGCTTAACCAGGGAGTTTTCTCCAAGGTTAAGCCCGCTTGAGTTGTTACCCCATTTGCAAAACCTTCAGCAAGTGTTGTGCCTTATGAACCATTCATAATAGAGCCCCTTTAGCTTATCAATTGATAAGTAGGAGGTATTTTCCACAGCGTGTCAAATTATGATATTGCTAAGTGGACCATTCGATATCATGAGAGATGGGTTCTTGTTGAACCACTACTCATGAAACATGGGTCAATGAATTTGACTCGAAACTACACGGTTGAATCCTGATAGCATTATCATAATTTGACACGCTGTGGAAAATACCTCCTTATCAAGATTAACCATGTCACAAATGCTTAATCTTACTACACTTAGGAAGAATATTAAAGATGTGACATAGAAAGAACATATTAATGACACAAAGTCTATCAATTTCCTTCCTCTTATTTCTTCCAAAAACAGAGGACAAAGTCTTTATATTGTTTTAACTTGAACTAATAAATGAAAATATTAAAGTTAAACACATCACAAATGCTTAAGCTTACTACATTGAGGAAGATGGATATTAGAAATATAACATAAAAATAACAAATTAATTTCCTTACTCTTATTTCCTCCGGAAATCAAAAGACAAAGTCTCTATTATCATCTGTACATCATTTTTAACATGGCCAAAAATCTTTTTACACTGAGAAATGGCTGGAATAAATAGATGAAGCCAGTCAGATTTTTTTATGCGACTTACCTTCCTGCAGATCAAGAATTTTTATTTAATTACTACTATTAATGAAATTTCATTTCACAGATGAAGATCATAGAAGTTTTTAATTACAAATTATAGTCCAAACATTTCAATTCAAAATTGATGGACATGTGGTTGTCATAGCATAACGTCAAACAATTCACATGCAAAATATATGGATGTTTTAGACATTTTGTTAGACAATTCACAACCCTATTCTTAAGGTGAAGAATCAGAGACATTTGCCAAACAGTTTGCAGGAATTAGTTTTAAAAACATTTCCCAGAAAGATGCTATGATTTCCAACCTGAGGGCTTTCTCTTCTTGTTTATTATTATATCTTGTGAAAGAAACTACAGTCTCTACTTGCCCAGAACCCTTAAGCATAGACTTGCATAATTCAGGGACCTTTACATTTCAAACAAATAAATTTATAATTACAGCACAGCTTAAGATTTATCAAATAGCATTCATTTCAAGTATATCATAGATAGAATACTGCATCCACTGCTTATTTATGGCTTATGTTAAACAATCTATGTGTTTTCACACTTCAATTTTTGTTAAACAATCCTCATGCTTTTTTTGCAATTTCAGCTTTTGTATGTGTCTTGGGGAATAGTTACACTTACAGCATTGAGTAAAACCTTCCTATGCTTTTACATAAGTCCATACTCCATTTCGATGTTCCTGTTATGATATATGCCAGGAGGATTTTTACAGTGGTGATCAAGTTGAGTTTCGTACTCCTAAGTTGAATTTGATGAATCAGTCCCAATGTGTTAATATTACAACTATCCTAAATATAACTTGCAATCAGTAAATTTCATAATACCATTTGAACTTTGTTTTTTTTTTTTTTTTTGATAAATAAGGGACCGAAGTCGAGAAGATTGTATTAAAATTAAAAGTATAAGGATTTACAAGATTTGAAGCTTCAACAGAAGATAAAACAAGCAGAATCATGGCCACTGTTGACACTACAAATCAGTAACTAAATTCCCAAAAATGAAGATGCAACTGCCACTGTTGGGACTAGGCCTTGCTCAACATGGAGTTATCTGTTTAAGTATCGTTCCATCAGCTCCCATATTTGCCAAAGCATCTGCCATTGTATTGCCTTCTCTATAAATATGGTTAACCGTTACATTTTCAAACTTATCCATCAAATTTATTGCTGAATCTAGTAAAGAGTGTAATTTCCAGCTCAACACTTTCTTAGCTCTTATTACATTTACCATAATAGCCGAATCCCCTTCAATTTCTACTTTTGACAAGTTCAATTCTATTGTTATAGAATTGAACTTTTCCTAGTCTATTGTTATCCATATGATTGAATCTAGACATATACCTGATAGCATCTCCCTGAATCTGCTTGTCCTGTATAATAAAGTCTGTAAGACATTTTGTCGAATAATTCATGGCCTTGCTCTGCCTCTCCACAATATGCATGTGTTTTGACAAACGGTTCATGTGCAGCTGTCAAATGACAAGTTCAATTTACCATAATACCATTTGAACTTTTCCTCGTCTATTGTTATCCATATGATTGAATCTAGACATATACCTGATAGCATCTCCCTGAATCTGCTTGTCCTGTATAATAAAGTCTGTAAGATATTTTGTGGAATAATTCATGGCCTTGCTCTGCCTCTCCACAATATGCATGTGTTTTGACAAACGGTTCATGTGCAGCTGTCAAATGAGTGTTCCAGCTGTCTTCTCCCTTTCCACTAAAGATATTTTCGAGTTGCAAAGGGAATGAATATAGTTCCCTGGATGAAAATTCAATGTACAGGAATGTTGAACCCTTAGATTTGAACAAACTGCTAGTAGTGACTTCTGAAACATGTTGTCTTTTAGAAAACTACTAAAAGCTCCCCTTCGCAACAATTCATCTTGCACATAAACAATGGCTCATGTTTATCACAAAAGTGGCGTACCCTAAGTTGCATGTACCCTTGCAATCATTATTCCATGAGATCATGAGGCATGGAATCAAGCAGTTTACACGCCTTGTCTGTACTCCCACATTTTGCATACTGTGTCCATTTTGGTAGCTGTAACATGCCAATTACAGCATTTGACTGAATTCCTCTTGATACTTCGATGGATGCTTAGATTGCTTTTCAGAGTTCCTATTCTGCTGTACGCAAGGAGACTGCTGGCAAATACTACATTTGCTTGAAAGTGTCTTTTCAACAATCCATTTTGTTATAAACACATTCAATGTGACTGCAGCTCTTTGAAACATTATATCTATCAGTTCACACTTTTCCTATGCTTTCACATTCTGCATACTTTTTTCAGACACTTGCAACGCTAACATCTGATCAAAATCCTGTGTGTAATGCATTGGTGTATGTTTAAATTCTGCTCTAAAATTCCCCTTGTAGCACAGGCAAAGGTTGTATTGGGTATTTGATTGGAAGTTTCCAAAGTCTCTCCACACATCCACTTAGTGTATGCACAGGAATCTGTACATTTCATGTAGCCATATTTCCTTGATACATTTCGTCAAATAGTTTGCGCACATTCTCGTGTGTTAATACTTTACGAGGCATTTTGTCAAACATTTTGTAGGTTTATTCTGTAGGTGAAGCATTAGCGACATTTACTTTCGTGGTTGTTCAATCCATGTTTCAGCTACTCTATTTTAGCGCATTCTACGAAGATGCCAGAGAATGATTTCATGGGATTAGTTTGCTAGTTGCAGTTGCTTGAAGCTCTCTAAATTCTTTTCAACAGATTTGGCACTACAAAATCTGGACTCACTATGTTTTATTAAACCAGTGTTCTTTGATACACTATTATACACATTTCAGGCATTTTGTCTAAGTTTCCACAGTATATTTATGTCTACAACCAGCATTTGCGACTACGAAAACTACTAAAAATTCTTTTCAAATCTGTTCTAATGCCTCCATTCTAACGCGAGTAGGAAGGATGGTGGAAAAACTTGTGAAATTTAACTCTACACGCGCTAGTTGCAACTGCTCGAAACTTTCCAGAGTCATTTCAACAATCCAATATGTACATATCCTACGATTAGAATTCCATGGAACCCCACCACTTTAAGGCATTTTTTAACATAGGTTGTGAGCTTTTGCCATGTTCCACATAGCATTCATCATTGCCACGGGATTTGTAACTGCAATATCTAACAAAATTCCTCTATTGTTTACACTTAGTGATCAATCCTCCCCTTGCCCAAAGGAGTCCACCCCAGGTAGTAGAACAGCTGAAACCCCATGAACCCTGTTAATGAACTGTTCAAATGTAGTCGGCTGATGTGGCATCAAATAAACTGGATTGGTGAATATACGTTGTTCCAGTGCTCCCATAATGGCACAGATAGGTAGGAAGCTGCCAACGGCCGTGGGATTTGACTCCGCACATGCCAATTACATTTGCTTAAAATCTTCCAGAGTCTTTATAACAGATTCATATTATCCATATCTTCCATCCAAGGCATTATATCAAACAATATTTGTAACAGTCTATGGCTTTTTCAGTGCTCTCACGCTGTGTCTGTATGTCTGTTGTATAAAGCAGAGAGATGGTAGGTATGGCAGAGCTGTTAGTCATGGAAGCAATAAGGAGTTTTAAATGAATAGTGTTTATATTATCATTTATAAAATAGTGTTATATATTAAAAAAATAATGAAAAAAGTCTCATTTCATGGGGTTGCAATCTAGAGCAAAGATCATTAAAACAATAAAAACTAGTTGTAAGACTAGAAGTTAGAGTGGAGGGAGGGGGAGGACAATCTTGTTCATCCGGTTTGTCTTATACATCAACAAGGTCAGATGTCTATGGGAGGTCTCATCCATCATTATCAACTTTAACATTATTATCTTGATTTTATCTTTATTACCAACACAATCAAGAGAAATGCCAAGAGCTAGCCAAGGGAATTTGCCAACACTTGGTCAGCCTATATTCCCACCACCAGAAGGTGGAGAGGAAGTAGAGTGGCAGCTAAGAGGCCACAACCAACTCTATTGAGCACAATCTCTTCTTACAAGAGGCAAAGAGGCTTGAGAGTGAGCATCTTGATTGTCATAGGCTACTTGACTATGTCCTCTACAATGCACATGAGGTGGGACTAACCTTGAAAGGAGGTGCGAATTGGAGGAATCTTGACAATAGTATAAGGGCCCTACCCAAATGATCCAATAAAACGTATAATTAAACAATCTCAAGTGCAACTTTATTCACTTGCACTTGAATATACATAAACACATTAGAACATATCATGACTTTAGTGTAAAGTGAGAAATAGCAATCAATAGAATACTTTAAAAAATGATTTTTTCTTTCTAGATGTTAAAAAGCATTTTCATACTAAAAGCATGTCAATTTTGATTGTATTTGGAGAGTGTTCTAGGCCAGCCTCACAATAACATCATATGCAAAGAAATCATGAATCCAAGTCCATGCATTATAAGCTCTCTAACAAAACCAAAAGAGAAGTTTGAAAATCT
Organism: Sequoia sempervirens; assembly: GCA_007258455.2. Taxonomy (NCBI): domain Eukaryota; kingdom Viridiplantae; phylum Streptophyta; class Pinopsida; order Cupressales; family Cupressaceae; genus Sequoia; species Sequoia sempervirens. Next base: position 123,789,108 of record VDFB02075321.1, read on the forward strand.
TTTGATGATCACAAAAAAGACATTGATGGTCTAAAATCCCCAAGTGGGTTAACATGAAACTAATGGGGAGGCCTTTGAAAAGAATACACTAGGCAATATGAGCACACTTTGGTTCAAACACAGTAGACCAAACAACTTGAAATTTGCATTTCCAAACTAATAATGGGTACTAAAAATCCAATTTGTGATTTAGAATAGGGCATTATGGAAAAATGAGGTGAAGGCCAAAAATAGCCTTTGTGAGGCTTATGATTTTTAAATGTTGTACCATTATACCACTTCCAATCCTTTCACCATGTGGTTTGCAAGATTAAATGCTAATTTTGTGAACCATATCAATTGGGATGGCACCTAATAACAACATCAAAGGTTTCACAATCCTTATTGGAAAGATGTAATGCCACCTTAGCTTCATTCTAAGATAAAAGATTATTGGTAGCCTTACAAAAAAGATCAAGGAAGGTTTTAACCTCCTTTTTGAAAAACCTCAAAGCATGGACCCAAGGGATTTAGCAAGAGGGTGATTTTGATACTACATAATAGGGGACCATCAAATAATTTGTTGTCTGATAGAAAAACCATTACAAATACTAGAGCCATTTTAGAGGAGCCAAGGCCTTATAGCTTCTTAAACCCACCAAATAATTTTCATCATAAATGTCCCTTGAAATTGAACACTCTTTCATTATAAGGAGGGTGTGAAGACTAACCCCCTTCTAAGAAAGTCTCCCAATTGGATGAACAAAAAAATTGTCACACCAAAAATTTTCAAGTCTCATTACTATCTAAGGCATGGTTGGTCCTGATGGAACTTCATTATTTTTTCCTTGTTATATTCCATTCCTACCCTGCCTGGTGTCACTGGTCTTTCATAGTTGTGGAAATTTTCTAAGGGTTAAGGTTTTAGCTTTGTCTTCATGTAAAACCCTTGTGCTATTTACGCCTTGGTTGGGATCTTTTTCACTGTTACTTTTGAGGGGTTTTAAAATGACTTATGTCCTATCGGTTCGTCTAGGTTGATTCCCTTTGGTCTTAATGTTTTATTTCATCTGCGAGGTTTTATTTTCCTAAGTCTTGGTTGGCCCTATGTTTCATCATTTAAAAACAACTTATGTCATTGTTTACCGTTGGCCTAGTGATGTCCCCTTGTTCTTTTAATAAGTGTTTTATTTTGCAGAAGGGATCGAATTCGTGCTACCGTTGATTAATTGTCCTTTAGATATCAGCGGTTGCTCGCCATCGCGTGATCAAGAATAATAGGATCTTTATTGATCGCGATATCATAGGCGAGCGCCACATGTCCTTCCTGAAGGATGATATTCGCGCAAACGTTGATCAACTACCGTTTGATCTCGGTCATTCCCCGCCATCCTATGATGACCCCACCACAATGCTTTGGTTGATCGTGAAATCATGGGTAGGTTCCACGTGTCATTTTTGGCATGGCCGAAGGAGATCAGTTTGTGTGTCGTCAATCAATTATTGTCAGATCTCAACGGTTGCTTGTCATCGCGTGATCCAAAGTTACAGGATCTTTACTGATTGTGATATCGTGAGCGACCGCCACGTGTCTCATCTGGTGAAGCTGAAAGAACAAAGGAAATACTGTCTGACCTTAATACATTAAAAGGTGGGTTACTAAAGTGTTCTTGAAATGCACATGTTTTTAATTGACAGATCTATTATAATCTTGGTGGGAAAGTTTCTCAACAAATAATGATAAGGTCGACTACTATTTTGAAGGAACATGATCACTGATGATTAGATCTACGGTTGCCCGCTATTGCGTGATCCAAAGTTGCAAGATCTTTATCGATTGCAATTTCGCGAGTGACAGCCACGTGTACTTCCTTGGTAGCGGATGCTATGGTGGGCCCTTTACTGCCATGTTGGCGATTGTGTCAACTTACTTTAAAGGCAGTTGTTCGATGATTTGATCAAACTGAAGGATCGATAGCTCAAATTTAAATCTGCATCAAATGACTGGCCAACTAATGAAGAGTACCAAAAATGGGTGACTAAATATTTGACTAAAGAAGAATAAACGAATGGACTACTGGCATGATTGATAAATCAGATGTTGCGGTTACAACGGCTTCCAATTTTATTTTGATGGTAGTCTTGGCATGGGATTCTTGAGACTCTTGATGCTGCAACAACTTTTTCAGCTAGCATGATGAACAAGAATATTCTCCAGGGTGATGGTTGTTGTAACAAATTTTGGAATATCACTAGGTGCTCCAATTGGCTAGTGACATGTGTACTTTCTGGCACGATGCTTGTTTGCTCCTTCATTTTCTATAAGAAGGATTTCAAAGACAGAAGTACGGGTTAGCAAGTTAGATAATTTTGGGTCGAGTCTAGGTGAAGTTGCAGAGCAAATTGTAAAGATAGATGGTTTTAGAGAGATGCAATTTAGGTTCTGGGTCATTCTGTAATAGGTTTTGAATTCATGGGGATTTAATTTTGTATAACAGTACTAGCATTTGAGTTGAAATGACAAATTCAAACTCATGTCTCTCCATTGTACATGCATATCTGAACTTTGAATAAAATGACTAAGGGTTGTTTCATTCATCTCACTGTTGTGGTGTGTATGATCCTTATTTTATCTTTAATTCAAGGAGTTAATTAAAATGCTTGAATGGGATCATAGGTGGATATGTTATGTATAAGGATTTGGTAAGTAGTATTGGGTTAGAATGCATACTGATGAGATTGTAATGCAATGTTATCAGGGATCTTATATGTTACATGTTAAATCTGTCATAAACCCTTAAATACTTGTGAATTTGACTCCCTAATGGATATATAGCACTAATCTAAGTTGTACTTATTCGTATGAATCTATATTTTTTTGTCTTTTCCAAGAGCTTGCTACAAATTTCAAATCAATGACTATCTTAAGCTGTGGGTTGTGTTGTAATTATCTCATGCTCCAAATAGTTGATATTACTGATGAACAACCAATTCTATTCAGTATTATCCTATTATGTTGAGCTATTAAATGAGATTATCTATTGTTGTTAATGTTGTTTATGATAATAGTGCAAAGATTGTAAAAGCATTAAGGGATCACCCTCCCGGGTCTTGCAAAGCCCGAAGTGTAGGAGGCTTTTTAAAGTCCTCGTTAGTTGGTATAGGTCCTTCGAGCCGCCCTTGATTGGAATTGGCAATTCCATTGGTAGATTAGAAGACAAACCTGGTTATAGTGTAAAAAGAAAAACCAATAGGTCCACTTGGTTCACAATGCTTAGTGGAACTTAAGCCTAGCCCACCAAAATCATGAGGGAGACAAAAGTACTCCTAGGCCACCTGATGAAAACTTTGATGACTCTCTAAGGAGGCCTAAAGGAAATCCCTAAGAATCTTTTTGAGCTTCAAATATGAAGTTTTATAAGGCACCCAACAAGAATAATAATAAACACAATTGGTTGCAAGGATTTTAGAAAAAATTGGAAATTTCCTTGCTAAAGCTATAGGTCTAGTAACCAAGTAAGCTAACTTCTTATCAATTCTAGCAAGCACAACTTGCTACATAGTAGCTAGAGATGCTTAAAAGGTGCTAAATTTTTTAATTATTTCACTATGTTGAATCCACTTCCATCCATAAGGGTTGAGCAAAGTAGATTTCAATAAGAAGGACTATCTATAATATTACATCTTTTTTAACATTGGGTGACCAAATTCAAATCTTTACAAAAGAGTCCAAGTAATTAAGAACATGCTTAATATTATTTTCCTCTTCTAGAAGAGTGAGAAAAGAGTTAGCAAAATTACCATTAACAAGTTGAGTTGAGAAATTTGATAAAGAAATACCATTAACCAATCTCTAAGAAACTAAATGAGCCAAGAGGCATCCATACCCTTCAATAACAAGCACATATAATGTGGAGCTAAAGGACATCCCTATTGAATATACTTGAAAAGGCCAAGAGTGCTAAATTATTATCCATTGACACTGATACAAGTTGAAGCATATGCAAAGATATACAAAATATTTGAATAAAGTGATGATCAAATCCCAATGCCTAGAGCATTATAAGGACAAAATACCACTCAATATAGTCATAGGCTTTGAATTTTTTTATTTATTTTTAAATAACCTATTGATGGGATTGTTGGGCCCATTCCAGACTTTTCCACACTGCAATAATATTATCTAAAATAAATATAGATTTGATAAAAAACAATTTTCTTAAGTTGCACAATTTGAGGAAGAATATGGAATAAGTGCAAGGGCTTTCATAATAATTTTGTGGGAGACATTGAGAAAATTTATCAATCTCCAATTACATATATCTTCCAAATTGCTAGACTTAGGTATGGATTTTATATTTTTTTATTAATAAATTTACTTAAGGAATTGGAATGGAAGGCTTCAAGATAAAATTTATGAAGATCCTCCACCACACAATCCAAAATGTGCTTGTGGAATTCACAATGAAAATCATTACAACTAAGGGCTTTTATCTTTGGCCATGGTAAACAATGCTTCACAGAGATTAAAAATGGAAAGTAATTAATCATAAAAGGTTTGTTAAGAAGGAGAAATTTGAAAAGGAACAACCTTGAGGCACTTTCAAGGCATGGTCACACTTAGGATATTCTCTTGAGCCTTAAAAACTTTCTCATAATGCTCAACCAAGACTTAAAGGATATTAAGATGTTCCTTGAGAAGCTTCTAGCCATTTTTCTATTGCAAGTATGAGCAGTTTGTGTTGTCATTGATGTCAATAGATCTATGTTGTTGTTGCATTGATGTCAACCTTGGTGATGCTTTGATTAGTTGCATTATATTGTCATTAGTAGTATCACTGATGTCAACCTCTAGTGTTTCTTTGATGAGCATGTGTGTGATTGATTTGAAGGTGTTATAGATTATGAGAATGTGCTTGCAGTGCTTGGTTTCCAAGTGCTTTTGAGAAAATTTGAAGAAAAGTGAAAGCAGTGTGGTTGAGAGATGTTCAGTGTAGTAGAGTAGTGATCTAGTTCTACTCAGTATTTCTTCATGGTTGAAGATATTCTTGTGCAATTTAGATATGTTGACCAAAGGTGTTCAGAGGTGTTATATGCAAATTTTCAGGTGTTGGATCATTGTGCAAAGAAATTTGTGTTCACCAATATGTGAACAATGTATTGTAGTGGTGTTTGCGAGAAATGGTTTTGCTCTACATTTCTCCATAGTTTGGTTTATGGTCTTGTGGTTATGTAAGTATGCTTATATTGCTAATATCTATCTTCAATTTGAGTTGTTCGAATTTTGGTGCTCTGCAAGGTTGCATTCATGTGGTATAGTTTGTGGAAGGTTAACTGGTTGTATAGAATGAGTATGTTCTTCAGGTGAAAGTTATTGCGTTCAAGTGATATATGTTGTCCATGAGTCATATTTGGATCAAAGGAAGCTTGTACCTAAATGTTTAATGGTTTTTACACAAGTTCAACTGACATTGGGTGTTTACACTAATTGAGGAAATTGTTCAATGCTTGTGGAAGCATGGCATGGTGTATATGTATTTTTTGGGTTTGAGTTAAGATGTGGTGTGGTTGGCTTTCATTCCTTTCCACCATGGGAATGCTTAGTGCCAACCTAATTTGAATTTGCATTGTTGAAGTCCATAGCCAACCTTGTCAATTATTTTCAAGGTTGAGGATGGTATAAATAAGTGTTGAGTTGATGGAGAATTGTGTACTAGTGTGTGTAATGCAAAGTGTAGAGGTGTGAAGTGTGAAAGTGTGAAATGTAGTGTGAGCTTTAATGTGTTAGACTACTGGAAGCAATGAGTAGAAGGTGTCTACATTTTTCAGAGAGGCTATGAATGTACTGGTGATGTTGTAGTCAATCTTTCTATTGCTCTAAGATAGATTTCTCATTGTAACATCCTTCTTTCTTCTTGTAGAAGAGGGGGAACAACCACACCAAGGATCCAAGTCATGGAGGGTCGAGATTAGAGGGCTACCCTAATCTACCTCAAGTTGGATAAGAGTTCTTAGTTCAAGGATAGAGAATGAAGGGCAATCTCAAGTGCTTCTATAACTCTACTAACCTAGGAGATTTAATGGGGCTAAATGAGCAAGTTTTTGGAAACCAAACTGACAGGATGTCGTTAGGTCCTAACACTTTTAATGAATAATCACATCAATATCAATTGGGAAATGTCCAGTGGTTGTATGCAATAGAGGACATCTCAACTCTCTCTTTCAACCTTCTTAAACACTAACCAATTGAATAAAAATTGTAAGCTAAGGGGCCTCTAATCTTGAAAGCAATAAATCATCTATCTAGAAAGCGAGAAAATGACTCAACCCAAAAAATAGAAAACTAAGAATCTGAAAAGCATTACCACTAAACTAAAAAGCATGGAAACGATTAATCTAAAGAATGCATAAATTGTTGAAGAAGTAAAACATGTAAAGAAGTTAGGAAACATTTATCTAATGCAAAAGATAACAAGCCAACTACTAACCACAAAACAATCAATCAGAATTAACTGAGGAAAGATGCTCTGAACTTTCAGATGTTAAGCTCAGAAGCTACAGACTTAGTTATAACCTGCAAGCTTGACACTAACAGCTCATAACATATACTCATGAAAGTGAAATGCAAATTCAAATTTTATCTACTAAAAGAAAATGTAGAATAGAAAATAGTGTACTTATCTATCTATAACCCTCGAGTGGCCAACTCTCAGGTGTGTCTACTACTACTTCAGATCACATGCACTGGAAAGATCTCTAAGTTACTTCATTCCAATGATGCATCCATATTACATAGTAATTCAAAGAGTGGTGGGAAAACTCATATTCATAAGGTAGTTTTTACTCAAAAGACAATTTTGCAGCATAACGATAATCTTCTTCTCTATTAAATTTGTAACAATTACATATTTATATAAAAAATGACTAACAAAAATCCTATTTTTCAGTCAATCGAGTCTTTGAATAGATTTCCCCTAGCAAAAGGGACTTTAAAGCCCATGATATATAACATTAAAGAGGCTTGCATGAGCCATATAGTTTTTTTGAAACTGAAAATTCATAGAATTATAAAGACTCTGCCAAAACGTGTGCTCCTGGGATTTTGGCGCTCGCTCGTTGGTTTTCAAAAGTGTCAAGATCCGCATTCACTTCCCTTCTAACTAGAATGGTGATTGGGAGTGGAGTTGACTTGCGAAATTCTCAAAGACTAAACCATTAAATCAACATAAGTTAGTTTAATTTGATCAACTTCAAGAAATAAAGTTTGTAAGCTTATTCATAGAAAGAGAGCACTTATTTTTCCTAAAGGCAATCAATTGGCAAGGTTATTAAGGCTAAAAGGTTTAGACTTACACATTGAGCCCATTATACTGATGAGGTTATTTTTACCTCATCATTTCCTCCCCTTCTTAAGTCTGAGTAGATCCTCCTGCTCTCTGATATGTCCCCTGTCCTTCATTCCTCTTGTTCATTTCCTCATACTTAGCACTGAGATCATACACAACATCTTCCTTTATGTCTAATATCTCTAGATTCCTCAAAAATCCCTGATGAAAAGTGACCCTTTGTCTCCACCTGGAAAAACTATCCTCACTTTGGTCCAGGTTGGTATATACTGAAGGAGGTGGTGAGAGAAGCATAGGAGGTCTATTCCTCATACCAATCCAGTTGATCTTTAATTCGTCTAGAATTTTGGCCAAAGCTACTACTCTTCCATAAGACCATCTAATATTAAGAGGTGAAATTATTTCCCTCTTTTTGAGATGCATAGGAAGAGGAGTATACCTTTCTTCACATGCATGCCATGTTGGTCCTATTAAATGTGTCCCTTGTTCTTGAAAGTAATCTTGACACAACCTGAGATTGTTATTGTATTTGACCTTGTTGGAAATAGGATGCCAATTAATTACAAATGTCAATAATAATGATTATTTCATCAAATAGGTTTGGTAGAGTATTGGGACACCATTCTCTTAAAGTTTGAAGGATTTATTGGCTTAGTGGGAGCTCTTATTATTTTAGTAATTTGCTAATTTTGGAATTAAGTTTTTGTTACAATGAATTCAAGGTTAGATATTGAAAAGTTCAATGGTTCTAACTATGAAATGTGGAAATTAAAAATGGAAGATCTTCTTGAAGAAAGAGATCAATGGTTAGTGGTTAATAATGATACAAAGACACCTACAACTATGCCAGATGAAGATTGGGCTAAGTTAGATAAAAAGGAAAGAGGAACAATTAGATTGTGTCTTGTTGATGTTGTTCTTTTAAATGTTTCAGTGGAAACCAGTGCATATAAATTGTGGAAAAGAATAGGAGACATTTATCAAACAAAGAGTCCTTAGATGATAGTAATGATGCATTGATTATTTCAGCTAATATTGTTTGTGATAACTCTTTGCTTCATGTTTCAGAGTAATCTTCATAGAGAGGATGCTAGTCATGATGCCATGTTTGACTCGGTATCATAGTTCAGTGGGAGTTGTTGGAAGTGACTTGGATGCATCATTGGTAAGGTTATCTCTATGTGATTAGAGATATGGTTTCTTGGTTTAGAGTATATTTGTTATGGATGTCATGGTTTACTCTTAATATGCATTTCGAGTTTGGTATATTACATGGTTCTCTTGAGACTAGGATGTATAAGTATGATATGATGCATGTGATCTCCTAAAAGGAGATGGTTAGATCATGGATGTCATGTTTATGTTCAAGTTTGGAGCTTTAACATTGATCTTGTGTAGTTCTCTTAAGTTTTGGGTACATTAATCATTTGCTTGATTACTTCATGAAAGTGTTGTGTTGCATTTAGATTTTGGCATGGATTGGTTGGTTATAGGTCCTCATGGATACTTGGAGAAATAGGTGAGGCTGGAGTTATCTTATGGTAAGAGAAATTTG
>VDFB02075321.1:123798087-123821561 GCA_007258455.2 Sequoia sempervirens
AACACAAAATCAGCATATAATTTTTTTATAAAGTAAAATGGTATATCACAATTGTTGTTTAGTGGTTTCAAAAAAACCATACACCAAGGATCCCAAAAGTTTTCTACAATGTCTCTATGAGTGCACCATTTATAGAAAGTTTTGTTTTATTAAAATTAACCGGAAAACAAGTGCGGGGGTTAACAAATAAAGAGGCTATTTGGGCTTTGGTTATTCCGAGATCTTTCACATCATCATAGGACAATCCACATGCATAATATTCTCTCATGTCTTCTCACCATGAATGAAAGGCATTATGTTGTGAGGAGAGGGTTTCTATGTTTTTAATTATTTCTTTCATTGTGTTTGACATCTTAGATAATCGAGGGACTCTCGTATAAACTTCAGAAATGCCCCTTAATTGTTGCAATTTTTTAGAAATTAATTCTTGAATTGATGGTTGTGGAGGTGGTGGAGGTGGTGGAGGTGGTGGAGCAGCCATAATGCCTAATTAAAAGTTAAAAAATTAATCTAATTAAAATTAAACAATATAAATGAAAATATTATAAAAATACCCTAGTTTTTAAAAAAAATCCAACAAAAACCCTAGTTTTTAACAAAAATCTATAAAATTCTCTAATTTTTAATCCAAATACATAAAAAACACTATTTTTAAATCAAAATCCATTACAAACATTCAATTTTCATCAAAATCCATTATAAACATTCAATTTTCATCAAAATCCATACTAAACTCAATTTTTTCATAAAAAATCTATCAAAAACCCTATTTTGAAAAAAATCTATAAAAAATTAACTAAAATTACACAAATCTAATTGAAAATTTGATTAGAGCAAAGGAAAACCAAGAATCTAACCTTTTGAAGATGGATTTGTGCGAAATTGGATATTTGATTTGCAGAATGAAGTTTTCACTATGCGCCTATGGTTAAACAAATGTGAAATGAGTTTTAATCAGGCCGAAATGAAATATATATGTGTGTCACAAATCGGATATCCGATTTGGATCGGATATCTGAACCAAATCAGATATCCGATATGGAAATCTAGGTTTGGGCTTTGCTTCGGTAGTGTGTACTGACACCCAAGCCACATAAAGTCAACTCGGTATTTTCACATTTTTGAGTCGATGAAACACGTAATTTTTTCTCCATTAACACTTTTTGGCATACCATGATCCTGCACATACCCCAATAAAAAAATATTAAAAAACCAAAAAAACTTGATATTTCAAGTTTAAGGACTAGTTTGCTTAGAAATTAATTAAAAAATAGCAAACATAATCCAATCTTAACAAAATTTATATATTTAGAAAGTAGAAATTGTGTTCTCTAATAGGTTTTAATTTTATAGATTCTTTCAGAGAAAAAGTCCATCAGCTATGTTGTCAAAACTGGACATTCTTCTTCAATCTGCCTTAGTTTTTTAGTTGCAGGTCAAAGGCTAAGGCTCAGATTGCCAAGCCTAAAAGCAAGGCTGGATGTGGTGTGGAAATTCAATTTTTAAATAATGCGTACGCGTTACAGAAATGCGTACGTGTTATTCAAATAATACGCGTACGCGTTTCATAACGCATACGCATTACCCATTGACCCGTTGGGAAAATGAAACACATACATGTTATGAAACATGTATGCATTTCTTGAACATAACGCGTACGCATTTTGTAACGCGTACACATTTCTAATATAGTCGTTTTTCCCTAATTTAGAAAATTCTTGTAAAACACGATTTTCTTGCAACATTCATTTTCTGTAGTACGGTCCAAAAGTGTCATTTTCTGCATTTTTTATTGCAAATTTGTCTTGTGCAGGGCATATTCTATTTAAATTGTTGGAAGAGACAAAGTGCAGGTTGAATTTTCTGAAGTGGAATCAAGTGCAAAAACTTTTTACAAGAAGATTTGGAAAAAGTGAATTTTTGGATGTATTCATGATGTTTTTGTACTTCAGAGTTTATAGAAAAAATGATCTTCATAGTACATAGTTTAATTTGAATATTTGAAGGAGGTGGAAATTTGAAAATAATTTTCTTGAATTATTGTTTTTGTCATCAAAGAGGGTTTGGTAACCATGGGTGATAAGAAAAGACAAAAAAAAAAGATGTAGAAAGTTAATGACACCCGAAGAAGTTCAAGCAAATAAAGATAAGAAGGCAAAAAGACAAAGGGAAAGGAGAGAAAGGAATTGTCAAATGAAAGATTTGGAAGCATCTAGTTCTAAGAATGTTGAAGAGGAAGCCATGAATGATGAAATGAATGTAGATGATGCAAATGTGGAGATGGTGAATATAGAAGAAAATACAATTACGGAGACAAACCCAACTGTGCCTTCAACTTCAACTTTGAATGATATGCAAACAACTTCAGGTGTCTTCAAATCCACCTCCTAATGATATGGAAAATGCACCTATTCAAACAATCTATCCAGGTATGTGTTCAAACCCAAGTTTTCATAATATTGATATTGCTTGTTTAGATGAAGCTAGATACACCATTGATAAGATCAATAATATTAGGGATGAAACAATGCAAAAACAAGAAAATGATGAAATTATATCTTATGAGAATGTAAATGACAATGAAATCCCTCATATTGATGAAAATGATAATGAAATCCCTTTTACATTTGAAAATGAAAATGAAACCCCTTATGTGAATGAAAATGAAACTCCTATGGATGAAGGTGAAAATTCTTTTTTTACAATTGAAACAGATGTGCTAGATAACCTTCGTGGAAAAGTTTCTTCAAGACAAATTAGAAATTATGGAAATAAAATATATAAAATGTTTTTTTATAGAAAGAAATTAGGATTCCAATGTCAACTCATGGTGCAATTGATGAGAATGTTGAAAATGAGAAAAGTGATTAAAAAATTAGGTGTTTTTGTAAAATAAAAAAAGAATGATGATTCAGTAGAACAAGTCATATCTAGTGTTGCTAATGCTATTGATGTTATTGGTAAGAAAAGTCGATCGAAAGATAAGAATGCGGCTCGTCGTGCAATAACAACTGCTCTAGTTGATAAAACAACTTCAAATAAAAGAATGTTAAGTAAGATTAGTAAATGTGTAAAAGTAAATCCTAGAACTTTGATAACTAGAGTTGCTAAAAGAAGAGAAAGTATTGAAAAGGATCCTATTAATCAATGTTGGAGTTTTAGCGGTAGACTCCCAAGATCATACATGAAATTAACTAATGAAATTAAATATTTAATCCATAAATTTTGGCATGATAATACAAGAGTATCACCTAATATTAGAGATGTCTTAAAATTAAGGGTGGGTTCCAAAATTCGTGAACCTCATCCAAAGCATCTCTTAGATATGACTCAAATTGAATTATATAAAAAAAATTTAGATGCTTCAATCTTACCATTGAATATTAACATAAGTCAAAGATCATTCGAAAAGTGTAAACCTTGGTATCTTAGAATTAATAAGCAACAAATCTCTTGTTGTTGTAAGACTCATGTACAATTTCATTATTATTATGATATATTTTGATATATATGATGCACTTTGCATGCTAACCAAATTATGCAGGACATTTGTGGCATTAATATGCCACCTGAAAGAATCAAAGATTTTATAGTAGGTTTGTTTTGTGATCCCTCTTTAAATGGAAACTCATTTTTTTTAAAAGCATGCATTTCTCGAGAATGCGATAGATGTGGTAACTTTTCATTATTAGGAGAATGTATGCATGAAAGTAGTTTAGATGAATTTGGACAACAATTAGTGGATGTAAAAAAATTTAAAAATGTTGAGTATTCTTTAAAATATGGAAAAACTGGAAAACATGTTGAGCTAATTGTGGAAAAAGTTAGTGTGCATGCTTTTATTAATGAATTTAAAGATAAGTTTGTACCTAAATATGTTCAACACTCTCATAATGCTCATTGGCTTGATAATCAATTTCATTTATGTAAAAACACATTCCCAATTGGAAGTATATTGTTAGTTGTTGATTTTGTTGAAAATTATACTCTTGCTTCACAAGAAGAAATTCAATCACAGTATTATAATTCAATGCAAGTAGCTATATTTGTTCACATTGTTTATAGACATGCAAAAGATAGTACATAAGATAATAGATTTTTTTTGAGAGAATGCCATTTTTATGTAAGTGATAATCGATTACATTCATATGAGTTTGTACAATATTGTTTTGATATATTTTATAAAAATTTAAAAGAGAGAGGAATTCAAATGCTAGAACATCTCATATGGTCAGATAATTGCATGGGTCAATTAAAAAATGCTAGAATGTTTTATTGGTTATGTAGAGTTCATAAGGAAAATATTATCCAACACATATGGAGTTTTTTTGAAGCTGGTCATGGTAAGGGAGAACATGATGGAGCAGGTGCATGTGTGAAAAGAGCTCTTGCTAGAGAGCAACTAAAATTTGAGGATGCTACAAAATTTAGAGATGCATGTGCAATTGTAGATTGGTGCAATACCAAATTATCTACAAGAACAAGTGAGAGCTCAATAATTCAATGCTTCTTTTGGTTAGTTGAAGAAAATGATATTTTTTCTTGACAAGATTGTGAAACAATTAATGGATCTGCAAAATGGCATTCGTTTAAGAGTTCAAATGCAAACACATGGACAATATGGACAAGGGAGTTGGCATGTTTTTGTCAATTTTGTATTGCAGGTGATTGGGAGGCATGTGAAAATACGGAATGGGTCGAACAATGGCAACAAAGAGCCTTAATGCCTACATCGACAAATGTTCAACATGGAACGATAATTGAAGATAATCAAGTGTTCGCATCAGATGATTATGATCATGTTTCGGATCTTGTACAAGAAGGTACATTATTTATTGAGTTGAATTTTGTATGTATGAATGTTTATATGTGAATTAAATATAAGTCACTTTTTATTGAATTTGTATTTATTTTTGCAGGACATGTGTATGCTGTTGTTGCACCTAAGGGGAATGAAGAGGAGATAGATTACTGGTTGGCTAGATGTGTTGAGAGAAAACATAAGTTGACATATCCTAGAGTGGATGATGACAACTTTGAGTATCCAACTGGTTCAGTGGTTGTTGTTGGCACTTGACTTCGAGAATATTTGATGAGAAAGAATGGCTTGCCTGCATTTGAAGATTATGAAAGACACAAGAAGATTATACATTATTCACATTTGATTTTGGCAACCAATATAAAACTAGTTAAATATCAAGGGAGGCCTGCTAATAAAGTATTATGGACACTTTAAATGGATGATCATGAGACAATCATAGATGCATTAAAAAAGAGAGAGGATGCAGATGGTACAACAGAGTAAATAAATATTGGTAAGTATATCTAGTTGTTTATATAGTTAATTGATATATATATTTGTATTTAATCATTTCCTAATTAAAGTTTTATATCATTTTTTGTTTCAGGTCTCCCAAAATTAGATGCTTTACAAACAAGAGAGGAGATGCACATATATTACAATGGAATTCAAATATAGAGATAGGTAACTATATATAGTTCTAGATACATTTAATTGATAGTATAAATTCATTATCTCAACTCCCCTTAATCCACCCTCTTGCATCCCTTCAAGTCATTCTATCAACTCCCCTTAATCCACCCTCTTTCATCCCCTTAAGCCATCCTCTTAAAGCACCCTTAAGTCATATCCTCTTACATCCCATGTAATCCATAATCTTGCATTCCTTAAGTCACTCTCATAATTCCCCTTAAGCCATCCTCTTAGGTCTTGTTATATCCATATTGTAAGGTTCATGACATGCATCCCCTTAATCCACTATCTTATCTTTAATCCATTCATCAACTCCTCTTAATCCACCTTCTTACATCTTAATCCACTCTCTTACATCCCTCATTTTATCAACTCCCCTTAATCCACCCTCTTACATCCCCTTAAGCCATCCTCTTAGGGCCTATTAATATCCATATTGTAAGGTTCATGACATGCATCCCCTTAATCCACTATCTTACATCCCTTTAATCCATTATATCAACTCCCCTTAATCCACCCTCTTACATCCCCTTAATCCACTCTCTTACATCCCTTTGAGTCATTTTATCAACTCCCCTTAATCCACCCTCTTACATCCCCTTAAGCCATCCTCTTAAAGGACTCTCATAATTCCCCTTAAGCCATCCTCTTAGGACCTGTTAAGCCATATCCTAGGGTTCATGAGATGCATCCTCTTAAACCATCCTCTTAACTCCCCTTAAGCCATTCTCTTAAGACCCCCCTTAAGCTATATATCCTCTTAGGTCCCCTTAATCCATCCTATGGCAAACATCTTTTGAATTTGTATGGAATTTACTATATACTATTCTTTTCTCACATGCATTTTTTTCTTAAATGACTCATAAAAAATTGTAGTTACTTGCATTAATTATTTTTGCAGGTTCTCATCAAGTTGATCTACAAAGTGATTGTTGAACTGAAAAATTATTTTATCAAGAGACTATGTAAATGTCAATTTTTGGTCTTCACCTAAAAGTTGATAAGTTTTAATTGTATCTACATGCACATATATGTTTCATCATATTATATAGTTGTAATAAACATCTTGATATACATTATATATGTTTGTTCAATGTCACTTTTTAAATATCTTGTTCCAATTTTATAGATTATACATTTCATGTCTTGTATTTACCACATTTTATATAATTATTCAATTGTATAGATTATACATTTTATACATACAAGGAGATGGTTTTTTTGTTTATTGATTCAAATATTTGCTATCTAATTGGAAAATAGTTAAAATTACCTGCCCTTAATTTATTATGAATATGATCTAAACTATTTAAGGAATGTTTTAATTTGTCACCTAACCATGTGATAAATTATATATATTAAATTTGATTCTAGATAAGAATTTATATAGTGCATGTAATACTTGAAAATTAGATAAAATATAAATAGTCTAATGTATGAGTGCATATAATCATGAAAATGAACATAACAAGATATCATAATTGACTACATATATAATCACCATATTAAAGTCAACTGATATAAATAAACACAAATATGATAATAACATGTTCAAAGTAAAACTAGAGATAGATAGTCCATAGAATTTATATGTCAAGTCCAACACATATATTTAAATAAAACTAGAGGTCTATAGTCCATAAAATATAAAACCATCTAACTTTCAGGCTGATCAGTCAAATCAAGTCTCCTCTTTGTTCCATGTTGACTAGATGTACCCGCATCATGCTGTAAAAGAGTACAAGAAACTTGAAATTAGATTTAAATTTATTTAGAAATTTTGATATAATTAAACATATTTAAACTTGAAAATATAAACTTTTAGATAAAAATAAATTTAATTAAATATCTAGTATTTATATAGTAAAAATGATTTCTAGTATGCATAAATTGCCACATGATCATGTGAATCTGTAACTGGCACATTTTCTTCAACGGGTAGCATAACTATCACTTGAGAAGATGCAAATGCCTAATCTACTATATCTTGCATATTCATATAAAGCAAACAATATGTGAAAACCTCGAATATATATATATTTAAAAGGTCCATAAAAATTGTATAGGAGGTTTAAAGTAAAGTTTACAACCTCGAATGATATGACCTCATGATCATGCACCTGAGATTGCCCATGCATAAATGCCAATGATGTCTCAGGTGCGCGGCCCACCATGGGTATCTCATGAAATTCCTGCATATAGATGTACAACATTTCGTATAGATCATTGACACATGTGTATGTAAATGAAAAATTAAATTAGATCTATGATGTCTATTTAATTTAAACTTAATAAACTTTTGAAAGCACACACCTGAGCTGATGATGTCTCAGGAGAGCTCACCACTGTAACTTGTGGTTGGTCAGTACTAGGCATTGTAGATAGGGAAATAATCAATCAGATTTAATGTAATGAAAACAATAAATTAACTAATTCATATCAAGCACAATATAGTAAGAGACAATATGAAAATCAAAATAAGAAGCAAAACACAAACCGATCTCCATGCTAAACTTGATTTATCTCCATTGCTCTTCTCCACCTGCACAAGGATGCAAGATTTCAAAGGTTGATAATAGAGGAGTGTTGAGTGCTCATTCCTGCAGTATAACGACTTGACGACAAAAATGACCAATGAAGAGAATGATGGATAGAGATGGAAGACTGATTTTGACAGAGTTTGGATGCTAGATGAATCTTCCCAAATGGCTTGTGAAAGGTTTGATTTATAGATTTTCGATGTGGACAGAGATAAGATTTGATTTTTGACAAAAGAGGAAATACAATGAGATGAGATAAGATTTTCGAAAGATAGAAAGATTTTGATTTATTGTTTTAAAGGAATTAAATCTTGAAAAAGACAAGAAGGATAATTGATGAATTATCTAATTAAATAAATTAATTAGATACACATGAGTTCAGTTTTGGAAAGAAAGCGAGATCTTTTTAGGATTTTATTAATTAAATAAATTTTGGATTTATTTAATTAATGTTGAATTTATGATTTGATTAATTAAATAATATAAATTATTTAATTAACATTAGAAGAATGAATAGATTATGAATTAATTAATTAAATAATATAAATTATTTAATTAACATTAGAGAAATGGATGGATTATGAATTATAAATTATTTAATTAACATGAGAGAAATGGATGGATTATGAATATGAATTTAATTAAATAAATAAAATTTATTTAATTAAATAGATGATGACATGGGTACCTAGGGAAAAGCATGCTACAAGATGTCTAAATGATGCGATGTTGTGACAAGGTATCGTAAGAGGACCATTTTTTGATGTCTACATTTTGCCCCTCTTTGAGATGATGTTTGAGATGATGAGATTTGTGTCGAGTAACATCATTTCAAAGAAGTTAAGGTATGGATAGAGGAAAAATGGATAATGATAGAAAGATAGGATGATGATGGAATGATGATGCCCCCTCGAGAGGATAGGCGGGTTGAGCAAACACGGGTAGGCTCTCGAAATGAAATGATAAGAATAGACAGGATGATGTAAGATAGAAAGTGGATGAAGGAGATGAATGATACGTTATGCTGCAATGAAAGTGAGCAACCATGATGTTTGATATAGCACTAGACGTTATGCACCAAGATATAAGGACCAAGGTGACAATGTGTCTCGTGCCCCAGCGTAATACAACCTTGTCTAGAGTTATGAGGAAGTAAACTTAGAGCATTAAAGTCCTAATGCACAAAAGGTATTATGTGACCTGAGATGCAAAGGATAATGCAAAAAGCTACTCCAACATACACAAGATATGAATATTAGCCGGAATGATACAAATTAGATACAAATGCAAGATAAAATGATAACACACACAAGCAAGCAAGCAAGCAAGCAAGCATGCACAAATGATGCAAAAACAAACAAGGTATTGCCCCTGTCAAGCTGTAAACCATTGATTGATTGATTGATGATGATGATAGTGTTGTCATTGTTGGGAACGACATATCCCTAGATCAACACAAAGATGATGATAATTGATTGATTGGTTGGTTGATTGGGTTTATGACAAGATTAGGATCAAAACCAAAGGATGTGATTGGATGATTTGACAAGATTGATCGACTTGATTGGTATGGA
Source organism: Sequoia sempervirens (assembly GCA_007258455.2). Classification (NCBI taxonomy): domain Eukaryota; kingdom Viridiplantae; phylum Streptophyta; class Pinopsida; order Cupressales; family Cupressaceae; genus Sequoia; species Sequoia sempervirens. The sequence continues at coordinate 123,807,696 of VDFB02075321.1, forward strand.
TTAAGGATTGACTTGCATTTGGATTATTGCTTGAAATGATTTGGTTGATTTGAGTGGATGAAATGGTTTTGATGAAGATAATTGATTTGGTTGAATGGTTGAATGATTGGATTGAGGTGAGGGATTGAATTGATGAAATTGGATGAAGTAATTGGATGGAATGATTTTATTGCTTGGATTTTTGTTGGATATTTGATTTTTTTGTATTTTTGGGGATATTTTGATTTTTTTTTTTTTTGAAATGTTTTGATTTTTTAGACTTTTGAAATGTTTTGATATTTCCTTGGATTTTGAAATGTTTTGATTTTTTTGGATTTTTGAAATGTTCTGATTTTTTTGTATTTTTGAAATGTTTTGATGTTTTTGGATTTTTGAAATGTTTTAATTTTTTGGACTTTTGAAATGTTTTGATGTTTTTGGATTTTGAAATGTTTTGAGTTTTCAAAGGATGAAATTTTGAGTAGCCTTTGTGCTAGATACCAATGACAAGGGGAAAACCAAGTCTAGGTGAAAGGGTATAGATGGAATTGATGGATGAAAGGGTGTTTGATGGGATAAGGGATAAAAGGCTCATGATCAATGGATGGATGGAAATGATAGGTTATAGTGAATGGAATGGATGTATGCATCATAGGAGAGCAAGGATGTGATTTCCCAAGACTATGTCGCATAGGAATAACATGCCCCATTCTAGGTACAATACTTAGTATTTTTCATGACAAAACTTATGACAATAGGATAATGATAGGCTTGTTTGGAAGGATGAGGTATGTCAAGAGATACCCAAAAAAAATGTTTCAACATTTTTCCCCTATATCTTCATCAAGATCAAATTAAGAAGGGTGGATGAATGGACTCAATATGATGGCTAAAGATGGTAGGTAAGATGGAAATGATAAGACATGAAAATGATAGGTTGGATAGATAAGACATTGTGCCCCCAAGTGTAAGTGACATAGAAAATCAACCTACACATGACGCCTATTTGCTAAGTTTTCATCATGGTACTTATCCAAGGCGCCTGTTTACTAGGTTTTCACCATTGGATGAAGGGATTTCTCTTTACTTTTTTTTTTCATTTTTGATTTTTTTTTTTTGGTCTTTTTGGATAGGAGAAGGAGAATATGGATATGAGGGACTCAAGTGTCTAGTTGCATGAAAGTTGGTAGTCCCACTAGATATGGATGTCATTGCATGGACCATGTCAAGTGTCATTATGCTCATAGATGTTGGTAAGGGATGACATGAAAGGGATGGATTAGGTAGATGGCAGATTATGAAAGGCGTATGCAAGAATGGATGGGGAATAGTGGATTATGATGTGGATTGTATAGGACTTATACAAAAGGATGGATGAAAGGTTTATGCAAAAGCATGGACCATAGGGAGGTGATTGGGAAGATATGTGGGATAGTAGTTGAAAGATGAGGAGATGGAGGGTGGAATTGTTGTGAAATGGAAGGGAATCATGACCAATGGTTGCACACACTGTGATAAACGTTGAAGATTTTGATGTGGATGGGATGTAGGAAGCAATGGAGATGTTTGCTTAGGAGGTGGTGGATGAAGTGATTTAGGTACCCACATAGACTTAGTATTTTTATGATTTTTATTTTGCTTGTGGGTTTTAGGAATTTGAGACTTTTGAATGGAATGAGAATGTGGGATGGAAGTGGATGGTTGGGATTTTTGTGATGTGAATGCCTCATTTGACTTGATTTATTTTTTCTTAGGTACCCAAACCATTTTAGTTTTAGCCTTTTCTTTTGGAGGTATGGGCTTATATAACTTTTTAGATGGATCTTTCTTTGACTTTTTGTATTGATGTCCTAAGGCACAAGAACCCTTAGGATTTTTTACCTTATAGGTAGAGGCATTGAAATTATTTCTTTTGAATCCCATGGGTATGGTGGAATGGGTGGAAGCTTCATGTTTATACAATGTGTGCATTGATTGGTCATGATTAAGATGTTTAGAGGATTTATGGATAAATGGATAAGAGGATTGAATGGTAGGGATATTAGGAGTTGGAAGTAATGGTGGTAAAGTGGATGGAGGGATATTAGAAGTTGGAATTAATGGTGGAAAAGTTGATGGAGGGATATTAGGAATTGGAAGTAATGGTGGCAAAGTGGATGGTGGAATATTAGGAGTTGGAAGCAATGGTGGCAAAGTGGATCGAGGGATATTAGGAGTTGGAAGTAATGGTGGTAAAGTGGATGGAGAAAGGTGTATGGTCACATGCTTTTGACATTTGTATGATGATGGAGGAGGGATGGAAATATATGTTTTAGGTGTATGATAGGCTTCATGATGGAAAGTGGACTTAGGATGCATGGAGGAAGTACCAACATCTTTAGGTTGTTGTCCTTGTGGTGTAGGTCCAAGGCCATAAGAGTTTGGAGGGACTTTGACATGGATGGGCTCCAAAATAACTTGTTCATGAAGGTCTAAACCTTTACCTTGGTGGTTCATATTTTGGAGTATGCAATGGAAAATGGGACTAGGTGTAGGTGGAACACTAGACACGAGTTCCTTATTGGATGGAGAAAATGACGCAAGGGAAGATAATGGTTTTTGGTGTTCTAAGGAGGAACATTCATGAATGAGGGTGGAGAGACCAATAGGATAGGATGGAGGACTTGAAATGGGGTCCATAGTGGGTGATGGAGGATCATTAGGATCTTGATTAGCATTGTGTTCACTTAGATCCAAGATATTTATTTGATCTTCTATGTGTGTTTGGGAGGAATATGTCTCATCAAGGGAAGTGGATGTTTGTGCATCATGGATGGGTGAGGTGGAAAGCTCTTGACCATGAAATGCATAAAGTTGGCTAAGAGGATCATCATGGTCTTCTTGATCATAAAACGGGTCTTGATTAAAGATGGAAGATTGATCATGAACAGTATTAGGTATGTTATGAATGGAATCATTGGGAGGGTGTTGATCTTTATGTGGATGAGGGGGTAATGTTTCCATGTGTTTAGGATTGTGCTCTTGAAATACCTCATGACTTATTGGAATGGAGGTGGAAAGGGATTTCTCATGGAGAGACTTGTCATGTTCTTGATGGTCAACAACATAGGAGCATGATAGAGGGTGACTTGGACTTACGAGGGGAGACTCTCGAATTGGCTCAAAGGGGTTGTGGATGACATGGTTGGTTTGAAGGACTTGGTATGATGTTTGAGGATTCTTTTGTATGTTCAGGTATATGTGTTGAATGACATGGCGACAGTTGATTCCTTGCTCGTAGCCCTTGGGTCACATCCTTTGGAGGTGTAGGGGTGGAAGGTGTTGGCTTATGGTTTTGATTTTGATTGGATGATGGTATGATAAAGTTATAGGGTGCATGTGCTAGATTGGTATTCCCCTTGTCAATGGTTGCATTAGAACATGAGGAATTTTGGCCTTGTTGTAAGGTAGAACTTAGAGTCACATGTGTTTGTCATGATGTGGCTTGATAGGTTGATGTGGCATTGACATGTGAAGAAGTGGATGGCTTAGATTGGTATGAGGTGGAAGGGGATGGCACATTAGGTTGAGGTGGCATTGGTTGATAATAAATGGATAGGGGATGGTGTTGTGGTTGTTGAATTTGACAAGTGGCAATGAAATGATTGGCTTGAGCTAGGAGGTATTGGATTTGAGGTGATTTAATTTGTTGAAAATATTGAAAGATGGTTTGAAGGCTTTGTATGGTTTGGTGGTCTAGGGGATGGGGTATTTGGTGAAGTGTTTGAAGGAGATTTTGAAGTTGGGATGCTAGGGCTTTGTGTTCGAATGTGGGCATGGTGTCACACATGTGTGTAAGCTCTTGCACATCGATTTGTTCCTCAAAGTATGTAACATCGTTCATGTAATTATTAGCGGTGGTAGGAGAAGCCCCTCGAAGTCTAATTTTATGTTTTGGTTTTGTTTCATGATTTGAACTAGAGAAAGAGACTCCTTGAATTATGACTTCAGGCTTAGGTTTTGTCTCATGATTTGGCCTAGAGGTATAGCCCCCTTGGATTATGATTTTGGGCTTATGATTAGGATTGGGCTTGTTTATGATTATGACCATTTTGACAAGTGGTGACTAGGATTGGGTTGGTGATGGTGATGATGTGGAATGATTAGATTGGATGACTTGATTTATTAGGATGAAATGGATAGGATGTGGCTAAGAAGAATGATTAGGATGACAGTGATTGGATATGAATGTGTTGGAAGAACGTGTAGAGTGACTTGTCTTTATGTGTTTGGTGTTTAGCTTGATTTGGCAATGTTTAAATGAATGATCACACATGCACACATATGAATCACACATGCAAGACACATAAGAAAGTTTGAATTTGAAATTATGAATGTGATTATTAAGCACACACTTGAAGAAGACACATCAACAAGTCCTAGAACTAGTCAAGTGGGTATGGCCAATTAGGTCTCAAGCTAGGCTACACAAGGTTGACTAAGGAATGATTTGAAAGAAAAATCCTGTCACACAACCGGGAGAAAGGGGTAACCCACCCTTCACCTTCACTTCCCAAAGGTATAAAGTTCTTTGGGGCTTAGCCAAGAGTGACAAGATTTTAACTCCCAAACAAGCGTGTCTTTCGATTAACACGTCGATCGAGGTCATCCCCAGGGGTGATGAAATCCCCTAGCAGGCCTCCTAGGAAGGGTTTGACAAAAGAAAACCAAGTGAGGTGTTTGTGATCACACATGCACTTGATTCACACTCACAGTGATTAATTTCCCTTTAAAAAATTGAAATGTGTGTAAAACAATTCAAGCACTTGTTCTTTTTAACCCCAAATCAAGATGTGTGATTGAAGACAAAATTCGTTTTAAGCCCAATTTCAAATATGTGATCAAGCAAGATTGATTTTATGCCCCAAATTGAAATGTGTGACAAACAAGATTAATGAGATGAATGATGAGATGAGTGCACCTGGTTATTTTCGCTTTCCAAATTGTTGTTGTGATTGATCCCAATGCTTTTCCAGCTCCGTATGATTCAGCAACAAGTCACCAAGACAAAAGAAACAAATTAAAAAATTGCTAAAGAAAAAGTCATATGCACTGAATAATATATGAAAATTTGATAACTTTAACTTTGTAAAAGTTGATAAAAACCTACACCATTGGATAGCTTATGAAATTCTACCCCATTTCAAAAAAAAGTATTGAAAAAGACCAAAAAATGACCAAGATATGGCCATTTTAAGATTTACTAAAAAAAATGTTGAAACAGAGGTATATGCGCTAAAACATAGGCTATATGCACTAAAAAAAAAGTCCTAGATGCGCTAAAAGAAGTCCCAGATGCGCTAAAAGAATTTCTCAAATGCGCTAAAAAAAATTTATATGTTTTTTTTACAAATTTTTTAATGAAATTATATATGCGCCATTTTGTTCCTTATAAGCGCCGAAACAGTTCCTGGATGCACCAAAATAGCTCTGAATGCGCTGAAAGACCTGTAAAAGTGTTGTTAAAGGCCTAGATGTGCTACAAAAACCCTTAGATGCACTAAAACAGAAAAATTTGCTGAAAATCCGAATTCCAGAACGCAAAATCCTATCATAAAACCTACAAATAAATGTTAAAAATAGGGTAACGCCCCATGGTGGGTGCCAAAATGTAGATAGGGAAATAATCAATCAGATTTAATGTAATGAAAACAATAAATTAACTAATTCCTATCAAGCACAATAGAGTACGAGACAATATGAAAATCAAAATAAGAAGCAAAACGCAAACCAATCTCCAAATTCATTTGTGTATGACCTCCCTGCATCTAGATATAATATATCAATTCACACATGTGTACAAATTCAAATTAAATTAGATATATATCCACACAAATTATTTAATATATATTGGTTCAAGTACCTGTCTAAAAGGTGAGCCCAGATCTACAACACTCGACATATGCACACGATGATCATATTGAGTTTCAGGCATCACGTGATCATGCGTCTACACCAAACACTTATTGAATTAATATTATATTATATATATAATTTGATGTTATTATTTACATGAATTTTTTATATTTCAAACTTGAATTAAATTGAAGTTCAAAAGATGAACATACCTGTGTAGGACAATCCTCAGAATATAGTAAATTCAGGTATGACCCCGTCCTAGATGCATGTGCATTGCTTGAAGTGGATGTTTGAGTATCCCTATAGCCTGAGCCTCCATGCTCTCTATTGGCCACTTCAATGGCCGCGTGTGTAGTCTACTGAGTGAGATGTCCTGAAAGTGAACTCAATTCTCCTAATGTCAATAACATGGTCTGCTGCTGAAATGCAGCAGGAACACTAGGAGAAGGAAGAGGAACAATAGGAGCAATTGGAGCACATCGCTGAGGATCGACACGTGCTCCTAGTCTATGTTGGGGCATGCCACACCCAACTCCCTGAAATGACCTCATATCAAAATAGTTGGGTTTTTAACCCAACTCAAACTCAGCCCATAACTTTCTCAAAAAGTATAAGGGCACCTCACTATTGCCATGTGGTAGACTATCAAACACAATCCACCATCTATCCCAAAAATGCGTAGCTATCTATAGGTACCTACACCATAAAATTGAAATTCATTTTTTCATGGGTGGAATGGGTTGGTTTGTTTGGGGATTAATAAAATATTGGCACATAGCTTGTTTGGTAATTTTTAGGTAATTGATTTCTTTATATGACAATCCATCCGCATAGAATTGTCTCCTCTCTTCTCTCCATTGATGGAACCTAACTAGGTCCGCATCAATAGATCGAACAAAATCGACAATAGTTTGCATCGTAGATGCAAACCGTGTGAGATGGGGAGGGACTCTAGGCTCATTTTTTATGAGATCTATATTTCCTTGAATGACAATGAGGTTTGCTTGGATATTCTCTCTTAATTGATCTTCATCAACTACAGGAGGGGGTGGGGGGTTAGGCAGTGGGGAATGTGGAGGTGTGTTAGGGTTATGTTCATGTGGTGGATTGGGATGTATGGGATCTATAGGAATTTCTTGATTGGGCATAAAATCCTCTAAATTAAACAATGGATCCATGTGAGCAATGATATGGCAACTGCATGTTAAACAATTAAAAAATATATATCAACAAACTAATTAAATAATGCACACAATTTGAAAGTTATTTAAAAATCACATTGAACATGCACAAATTCAAAATATATTTCATTTGAAGACCATTTGATTTATAGCATTATAAAATCCATAACATTAAAAATTCATAGCATGTACACACATTAAATTGAGTCCAATGTGGGGTTGTTAATATGAAGGGTAGATTTATGAAATTATGGGGTTTTATTAAAATTTATTTAATCTCAATCATTATTTTCAAATAATACTAAAGATAAGAATGAAAAATTAATAGAAGACATTGAAAGGGACACATAGATATATGCTAGTGACCTAATTGCAATGTACAAAATATAAAAAAGATGAGTGACCAAGCTCTATTCACCAAATTTATCCCCTTAAGAAATGTAAAATTCCCCCTTAAGACATCGATTTACGATTTAGGGTATAGGATCGCTTAAGGGGATCTATGTGTAGTAAGGTCTTAGGACAAAATGGTCCATGGCTTAAGGGAATAAAATTTGGTGAAGTTGCCTAAGGCAACCAAATTTCATTTTAAGGTCCTACAATTCAAAATTAATAGATATATTAATCAAGTATGACAAAATTCAATTAAATCCGAGGACATAAATTCTAAAATTTCAAATTTCATGTATATAGATACTATTATAGTTTTTTATATTTTATATATCTTTATTTGTGATTAAATATTGTTAAAGGCTGCCTCTAGGAATACTCTCCTAGGTCTAGCTAATCCCAAAGTGAAGGAAAAATTATTCATTCTCAATAATCAAAAAAATGCAAGTACAAATATCATGAATCTATAACATGCAAGTACAAATATCTAAAAATGCTAGAGGGTTATCTAGGAAATTTAAGCAACCAAAATATTCCACAACCATCACTTTGTACATCCAAATAGAAGAACAAGGTTTTTTGGGAGCTTCTAGGTCACTAAGAGATTAACTCTACAACTAACATGTAATGAGGGTTCAATAATCCAATTCTTCTATTTAACCATGGATTTAAAGAATGAAACCAACATAAGAACTTTAAATAGTATTCAAAACAACTAGTACTTTCTCATGTAACTAAGAAGCCAAAAGCAAGAACCTAACATGCAAAATCTTCCATTTTACATGACCACATAATACATGAAAATAGAAATTTAATCTTAGAGGATAGTCTCATAATACCAAATAAGATCTACAAGTCATAACCATGAAGCATGAAAACACATCACCAACTCCAAGATCTTCCACCTTAAGCATTCTTAAATTCCCACAATATTTCTATGCCCAGAAACAAAATGGAGGATTACCCAAAACTCACAAACCATTGATCAATAACATGCAAATAGATGAAACCCAAAAAACCCACCTCAAATGGGTATGTGCAAGATCATGATGGGCCAAAAAGTGGCAATATGATGGGTATGTGGCTAACGAGTTTTTTTTAACCCAAAATTGATGAAATGAAAAGGGTTTTTAAAGGAAATTCTCATCTTTCCACCAATATAAATTATTCTTCACTTTTAATTTAATAAGTAATTACTATTCATTTTCAATTCAAATTATGACTAAAGTCTTGATTGATAAGTTGATTGAAAAACATCTATAGCTTTCAAACGATATCACATTTTTTCAATCCAAAACATGCGTCACATTCTATGCTTCGCATACTATTGGATTAAAAAAATAAAATTTGAATTTCATGAAGTTTTGACCAAGTTAAGGTGGTTAGACATACAATTTTTTATATTTTTTAAAAGTTGTAATAAAAAATCATAATTAATTATTTACTTGGAAAAAATTACAAAAAATATGCATCAAATCGGGACATGAGTCCTCTACTTATATCTAAAATCTTATAAAAAAATATTATCATTTTATTGTGGTTAGGGTGGTCATATAGACACCTACTTCTTATTTTTTCCTTGAAATTTAAGTACTATTGCATTGAAAATTTCAAATTTTCATCAAAAAGATTTAAAAAAAAAACCTAGTAGTTTAGAAACTACATTCAATTTGCTAAAAATTCTATTCTTCCATATTTTTGAGATAATATAGATAACTTATTCAAATTTTTACATCAAGTTGCCCAACTCTGATTTTTCTAATTTTTTCGCCACTTAAGGGCCTATTTTTTCCATGGTGATCCTACACATACCCAAATATGATAAAAAAATCTTATGTAAAATTCCTACAAACCCCTTAATAATTAAACTTTAAAAAACAAGATTAAACTACTAAACATACAAGTATTTCCACATCGATCTTTCAAGGAGAATATTATATGAAGCAATATAAAAAAATAGAATCCTTTGGCATGCAAACAACACTTATAAAGGAAAAAAGAGAGAAATAAGAATATATGCAACTATAAGAAGGAAAGAGATATAAATATACTTTATGAATCCTATTTCAAGAACTTCTTTGATCCCCTTAAGAAATTTCATATTAGGACCCCTTAAGACATCGATTTACGATTTAGGGTGATAGGATGGCTTAAGGGGATCTATGTCTAGTAAGGTGGACTAGGAAAAAATGTTCCATGTCTTAAGGGAATAAAATTTGGTGGAGTTGCCTAAGGCAACCAAATTTAATTTTAAGGTCCTACAACAAAATGAATGCTAAATAAGGGTTTAGGTTTTGGATTTAGAGATTTGATGACATGAAAACATATAGAAGACACATGATGGATTTTGAACCTATTTGGACCTCCAAGCACTCTTGGATGATTTAAAAAGGAAGAGGAGATCTAAACCCTAAACCCTAAACCCTAAACCCTAGACCCAATTTTTTTTCTAATCATATATCTTTTGAAATGTTTCTATGACATAGACTCTTCCTTTGAATATTTATATAAATTCTAGACGTGCATGGCTTTTCAAAAAAAGAACCTAACTGCCACTAAGTGAGGAATCAATTGATCAATTCAATAAATAAATAATCTTAGAAAATAAACCTTTGGTTATAGAATTGAAAGGCAACCAAATTTACTTTTAAGGTCTTACAACAAAATGAATGCTAAATTAGGGTTTAGGGTTTAGATTTAAAGAGATTTGATGACATGAAAACATATAGAAGACACATGATGGATTTTGAACCTATTTGGACCTCTAAGCACTCTTGGATGATTTAAAAAGGAAGAGGAGATCTAAACCCTAAACCCTAAACCCTAGACCCAATTTTTTGTCTAATCATATATTTTTTGAAACGTTTCTATGACATAGACTCTTCCTTTGAATATTTATATAAATTCTAGATGTGCATGGCTTTTCAAAAAAAGAACCTAACTGCCACTAAGTGAGGAATCAATTGATCAATTCAATAAATGAATAATCTTAGAAAATAAACCTTTGGTTATAGAATTGAAAGGCAACCAAATTTAATTTTAAGGTCTTACAACAAAATGAATGCTAAATTAGGGTTTAGGGTTTAGATTTAGAGATTTGATGACATGAAAACATATAGAAGACACATGAATACTTTTTTACAAGTAAATGAGAAACCCTACCACCTAAACTTAGTGTTTTGAATAAAATATGTGACATTCTAGGAATAGCTTCAATATATCAACAATTAGGAATTTTAGATTTCAATTATAAGTAAGTTGTTGAGTTATGATGGATTTTGAACCTATTTGGACCTCTAAGCACTCTTGGATGATTTTAAAAGGAAGAGGAGATCTAAACGCTAAACCCTAAACCCTAAACTACAAGTTTCTCAAAAAAGTAATTTGAATTAAATTCTAAATTGAAATGTTCATGCTACAAGTTAGCTTTGATACACTAGTTTAGAGAAAGTACAACATTTAGTTTTCCTAATCTAGAACAATGCCACTACACATGAGAGTTAAAATAGGAATTAGATTACACACTTGTCCTATAGATCTTATGAATAACATCCTATAAATTAAGGCTTAACTATGATCATAATGCATCCTTATATAATTCACAAAGGATCTCATCCAAATAAGAGAAATGGGTAGAAATCATTCATGCTTCACATTTTAATATTTATTTGATTTAATAAAATTTATGTGTCTAGCTCTATCCATATTGCACATAGTCAATCTATAGCCCATTTTAGGTTTATGTAAATTAGGGTAAATAGCCCATTTTAAGTTTACATAAATTAGGGTAAATAGGGTTTTAGGTTTACGTTTTAGGGTTTAGGTCCAAGGATTAACCTATGTAAATTAGTTTATAGGGACCTATGTAAATTTTGTAACCTAGGGTTTCCAGGGTTTTGAAATTTCTAAGTTTTAAATGTGTTCAATTTAGGTTTAGTTTTTATGGTTTTCAATTTACAATTTAAATTTCTTTGTTTTGTTGACATTTTTGGTTTTTTAAATGCAATTAAAAACTATAAAACATTGAACTAAAACACACTAAACAAACAAAAATTGAATACTAATTAAAAAACAAAAAAAAAGATATAAAGCAAAAAAAAAATGAAGAATTCAACCAATTTGGAGGTCGAGGAGGTTGCTAGTGTCTATGGGAGGAGGTGGCAGTCAAAATTTTGTTCAGTCAAGGCCTTTAAAATGCGTACGCACTCTCCTTTGTTCTTCTCGCTCTCAGAGTAGAATGGTGGAAAATGAATTACCGTCATTTATTTAAAAAAATAAATACTTTCTCGAAACGCATACGCGTTTCAAAATGCATACGCGTTCTAAACGCGTACGCATTTTAGGTTTGCGTACCCGAGTCTGAATGCATACACATTTGGATCTAGGCTCGGGTACCTGATTTGTAACGTGTACATGTTTCCTGTGAAACTTTTTTTCCCTGAGATTTCCCCTCTTCGTGTACCCAACTTCTTGCTTTTACCCACGAGGTACCTTGCTATGGTAGGGACCCATACCCTGCGCGGGACCCACGACCTGTATCTATAATTGGTCATAGCTTTTACTAGCCGCTTGGCCGAATCTTTCAAATGCCGGCAATAGTTCCAGACTGGCGGTCACAAATGCCGCCTGACGACTTTCACAACCACTTGACGCCTTATTCCTGTGTGTAGACCTCTTTCCGACAACGGGGAATTTTTTTAGTGTCTTCAGGTTTTTTGTTGACTGTGCTAACTTCCCAATGGTTGTGACGCTTTTTGTGAAGTGCAGTTGAATTTTCTAGTGTCCGGGCTATTTTTCCAGCCCGGATCCTTCGTTCCCAGACCATATTCTATCACCCAGTTTGGGAATATTCCGTCAAATTTTGTTTCTGCATAGGCCATTTTTTTTGTGAACTAGGGAATATTCCTCAGAATATTTTGTTGACGTCATGTTGACGTCAGTAGTACGGATGTACCCTATGGCCCCATTTGACCCCCTTTGTGCCCTAAAAGGGGTGTTTTTTTCATTTGGCCATAACTTGGGCATACAATATCATTTTTTGACAAATGAGATATCATCGGAAAGCTGGTTCCAGCAAATTTCTAGTGGTATGGGTTTCATCACCTGTTTTTGTTGCTAGTGAATTCTACAACTAGTTGAAGTTAGAGGAGCTATTTTCAGTCTCGAGCTCATAACTTTTGACCAATTTCTCTGTTTTTCACAATCTCAGTGGCATTGGAACCATCTTTCAGAGCTCTTTAGTTCCATCCATGCAATTTTTCTAGATTTCAATCTAGGTACATTTTAATCATATTTTTGCATTTTCGCACTCTAGTGAATTACTTGGATGTTTTAGCTTATGGGAACTTCTCGTTTGTGTGGGTTGCTTCATTTTTGGTTGTTCTTAATGTATTTAAAGTCTTGTGTCTTTTTTATGAAATTTTGAGAATCATTTGTAAGCAATATTCTATGTAAACACACTAAGATAAAATGCCACACTATTGTACATGTATTCTAGGGGATTTTGCACATAAGGTTGTGCCATGTTTTGTACTTGCACTATATTATAAAGTTCCATGGGGAGGTTGTGTAGTGCCTTTGTTTTTTCCATCACACCTTTGTTCGGTGAGTGTCCCTCCATGGCAACAGTGGATCCATATGATTCCAACCTCATACATGTGTGCTTTGTTTTGCACACCACTTTTTCAGTTGCAGGTGCTTTCTTATGCACTTTCAGATGTTGTTTCTTCTCCTTCATGCACTCTAGGGTGTTACACAAAATTTTAGTGGATCTATTAGGCTCTCCCAGTCAACATTATGGGGGGTATTATACTATTTGTGCTAATGCTTCCTTGGTTTTTCCTTGGAAGGAATATTTCATCCTTAGTTGATCAGTGTTCTTTAGACTATTAGCACATGTATTTTCAACTTTCAGTGGTTGAGTAGTGTCGTTGGGGTCACTCGTACATAATCATGTGCCATCTGTATTTTTGATCGTTGTTCAAGTAGTGTCATTGGGGGCACTCATGCAGATTGTTGTCTTCTTGATCCTGATCATCCTATCTTCAGAGGAGGTTCTTTAGCATTGTAGCAGTCATCTTTTGATAGTTGTTTGCAGCTTCATCTACTTCAGTGATGTTCTTCATGTCTTGTGCATCTTTTTTTAGAGAGGATTTTTTCCCACTGGGTTTTCTCCTTTACTCCACTTTACAAAGATTTGGTTGTGATTGGGTACCTCATCAGGCCTAGTTATCAGGACCCAAGTTTGCTTTCTAGCTTGTAGTTGCATTGCTTTCATGCATTTATTTTGTAGCTACTCCCTAAGTTCATGTTAAGGGGGGGTGTTAGAGTAAAAGGTTTATTACTTAACCATTTGATTAAGTCACCTTTTATTATTTCAATTAAGATAAACTTAGTTTGCATTTTGTAGGCATTTAAT
>VDFB02075321.1:123821661-123865331 GCA_007258455.2 Sequoia sempervirens
TCTCTGTTGTTTTTTGCCTTAGGATTGATTAGTTGCTATGGCCTATTTACACTTTTTTTAGGTGCTTAAGCAAATATGGGATCTATTCCATTGATTGCTCCTAAAGAGCTTATGCCACCATTGCAATAACAGAATTACCCTGGTGCATGCATATGCAAAAAAAAATGTTCTATATTATAGGGTACACAAATAGCAACAAGTATTTAAAAATTAATAAAAATTCAAATGAATCTACATAAGAATTCTGTTTTCTTTTTATGAATAACATAGCATATGCCACTCACTGTACTCATTTGTCTAATTTGTCCTTGTGACAGGGTTCAATGCTTTCAACTGTATATAAACAAATACGCACAAACTACACTAGGAAAGATTGCTTGTCCCTATCACAATTTGTACATTTGTACAAGTATACTTGATCATTTGATAGCAGATTACAAGGTCAGTTTTCCAATTTGTCTTTTTGCTTTTCTTGAAATGCAATTGAAATTCTTCAATATAATAACTGCATAAAGTTCTTTTCCATGTATTCATTTTGTCATCTTGTATTCCTCATTTCTTTGAACATAAATGATTTAGAGGGCTGTTTCCATATATGCAAACAGAAAAAATGCATTTTCCACAATTGCAATAGTAATTTGTCTTCGAGCAATAGAAAAGGTTTTGCTTATGTGTTAGTATGTTATACTTCCTCTATACAATATCTATAGAATAGAATGAACTACTAGCATATAATTTTTAAACCCTGTTTGCGGTTTCAAATAGCGTTTAGAGCCATAAGTCTTTGTTTTATGCCAACTGGTTTTTACCTATATGCATTTAAGGCAATTTTTTCATAGGACTGTTTATAGCTGTGGCAAGTTGCTATGCAGTTTACAAGTTAACGTATGTTTAATCTTCCTGTTTTAGAAATAAAAGCCTGTAAAGTTAATTTCAAAAGCTGACATGGCACATGAGTACAATGAATGATGTACTACGTCACTCATAGACATGATGCAATATTTTTCCATGGTCTTGCTTACATGCAAACTGGCATTAAGAACAGTTTTTTTTTTGCTCACATTGCCAATCTCACTATGTGCTTTAAACTCTATAGTAAAAGGAAACTGAGGAAAGAAGCTATTTATTCCCTCAAGTAACTCATTTCTGGTTCTGGATACTGTAACTATAACAAAGTCTGCTTACTCGCTATAAACTCTCCCAGAACAGAGACTTCTAGAATAGAAAAACAATATGCACAAAGTAATAGTCATGCTTAACAGCTGACTTAAGTCTATAGCTAATGGACAAAGCAGCCTGGCTATACATGTGCACCAGGCCATTGTAGCAGTTTCTCATCGACCCACATGCTATTTAATGCATTTGCTTTGCATGTATGCATTGTGTGGCTGCACTTCTGAGTTTCAATCTCTTTTTAAATTTATTTAATCAATCCATGCCTTCACTTTTGCTCAATGAACCTATGTCTTTGCATTTCCCTCAAATTGTCTATACACAACTGATCTTAAAAGCTATTCCCACAAATAAGAAAAGCCATAGATCTTTGATCAAACAATGCTTTTGCATTTCCCTGACTTTCTATAAACAGAAAAGATATGTCAAACTATTCTCTACATGCCACTTAATTCATGTATATCTGAATAGCTCTTAAAATCATTTGTTCTTTAAAAAAAAAATCAGTCGCTTAGAAGTACATAGCAACAAAGGAATCCAATAACACAAAACATTTAAATACCATAGACTGAGATTGACAATATGAGCAAAAAAGATTCTTGTCAACCAAATGTTGCATGTAGACAAAGCTACCTGAAAATATTGTTTTGTGTTTGTGGCACTAAAAGTATACATCATGCATTGTACTCATTCATCCACTTTGGCAATGTAACAGGAATAAGTACATACAATCCTGCTGGGGGACAATGGATAACAAGGTCAGGTTGAAGAATTAATACTATTTTCCCCTTGTGCTTCTATTAAATTGTTTGTTGTGTGGTATGTTACGTAAGCTTCTACTACTACTCAAGATCCATTTTCCAACATATATAGAGATTATTAACTTCCAAGATCCTCGATAACATGATTCATACTATCGAGTGCTATTGAGTGAAAGCACATAAGCGACAATGTTAACAATTTAAGATTTTGTACTCTAGATACTAGTGTTAAATGCTATTCATACTTAGCATTTGCTATACCCAAACACATTAGGTTACATGAAAAACAAAGAAAATGATAGACGTTGACACTTATGAATTAACTAAGCGCCCCCAAATATCAAACATTAACTACGTGCTTAAAAGTGAGGGACTTTGTAGATTGAGTACTTTTGCATACAATGTTGGTGATTGTTTGTTTGACTCGTTACAACCATTCTTTAACAATCATTACACATCAATTCAATTACGAAATGGAGCTATAGATTACTTCTTGAATTTCCTTAAAAACAAGGACAAAGAAGCAATAAAATCATACAACTATGAACTAGACCCTGATACTCTATATACATTGCACAAAGTACATGATCCACAAACATACTTCTGCAGAATGTGGTTATCTACACAGCCACAAGCTGATTGCACAGAAAGTGGATTGTGGGGTGACCTATTTTGCATTCATTGGATATCCAAATGGTTGAATATACAAATCTCCCTTTGGTCAAGAACAACAGCAAGAAGGTACTTACACTTCAATAGTTCTGACTACACAGAATCAGTCTCTATACTATTTCATGACATGAATTCTTTAAGTGGACACTTTGAACCATTGTTAGAAATTGAAACACAAAACATAAGTTCAAAACAGCCCATAAGTTCACATGAAATAAAAAAACTGTGCCCAAAGTATCCTCAAATATCAAACATTGACAATGTCCTTAGAGCTGAAGGCCTTTGTAGATTAAGCACATTTGCATACAATGTTGGTGATTGTTTGTTTGATTCGCTTCAAGTGCTACTTAACAACCAGTACACCTCAACTCAATTACGCAATGGAGCTACAGATTATTTCCTGGCTTGCTTTCAAAAAAAGGACAAAGAAGCAATTAAATCATATAACAATGAACTAAATCCTAGTACTCTATATACATTGCACAAAGTACATGATCAAGAAACATACTTCCGCAGGATGCGATTGTCTGCAAGCTTATGCATAGACCATGGCGAACGTGGATTGTGGGGTGACTTGTTTTGCATTCACTGGATATCCAAATGGTTAAAAATACAAATAAGCCTCTGGTCATTGACAACATCAAGAAAGCACTTAGATTTCAATGATTCTGGATATACAAAATCAGTCTCTATACTGTTCCATGATACAAACCCTTTGGCTGGACATTTTGAGCTGCTTCTAAGTATGAAAGCCCAAAATCTAACTCGCCTATGCTCAACAAGCTTACTCCAACTTTAAAAGTTGATCAGAAATCGTCCACAATACAAAAATACTTACTTGACCAAGCCACATGCTTTGCCTAAAAACAAGGAAAATTTGATGCCATTTGTCATAGCAAACAATTTTAAACATAAATCAACAATAAGACTTAATCACCTAAAAAACTTGATTAGAAAAGAAAAACAAAAAAAAAGTGTACCTAGCAGCCCAAAGAAAAAAAAAACATTGACACCAATAGAAATTTATAAAACAGCAATACAAGATACACCAAAACACTCATGTGCAATTTGCCAAGTGCTCTGTTTCAACAAGGACATCAGGGTTTTCAAAGAAAAACAAAAACAACTATACTGTGAACTAGTACAATCAGATTCCTTACCATTCACAGATCTCATATGCAATGTATGCTACTTTGCATTGAAACAGTCCACTATTCCAAAGTATGCTACGCCACAAAAAATAAGAACTAACAGACCATTGTGCTATGTGCAAATCTTAACTCCTCTAGAAGAACGACTTGTCTCACTTAGAATTGCATTTGCACAGATTTGGGAACTAGGGTTCAAAAGGTCTCAAATAGGCCTGACAGGTTCTATTATAAATGTCCCTGTTGACATGAACATTGTACAAAGAGCATTATCACAATCAATTAACAACACACAAACAATTGTTGTTTCATTGAAAAGACGCTTAAAATACAAAAATGCATTTCAAAAAGGCATGGTGCGCCCAAATGTCATCATGCAAGCTTTGACTCAATTAACAAGGACACCATTATACAAAATGTACAAAGTCCACATAAACCAAGATTGGCAAGAAGTTCTCCAATGCACTAAGGAAAACGAAGCCAATAGTCCACAAAATACAAGTGAAACAGATCAGACAGTGAAATGGAAAATGAAAACCCATCAGAAACATTGATACATGGATTCACTGAGTCTAGAAGTATCCATAACATGGAGGACAAGATTATTGAAATTGCACCTACAGAGCACAAGTATCCAATTGGAATATTTAAGGACATTTATGCTGAAGAAATGAATTTCCCAACTTTATTCTTTGGCAAGCCACGTGATAATGACATTGTAAAAAACTTTACGTATCAGAAAATAATACGCTGGGAGCTCTTACAGTCACAAAGACAATTTTCATATCATACAACAAACATTTTTTTCAAAGCTATAAAGGTTCTAATACAATAGGTACTGTCCACAATGACAATAAGAATCCGCAAGGGCCAGTTAAAAGGGCGGAAGCTATTTGTGAAAGACGTTAAAAACAAACCAAACCTAGAAAAAATTCTTAAATCAGATATTGGATACGTTGATTTCAAAAGAATAAGAATCTCTCCAGACTATTCACAACAACTTAAGAAAAATGTATTTGCTATGATTCAATAACTAGGACTACCGACATTTTTCATCACTTTCTCTAGTGCTAAGCAAAATTGGGATCCACTAATTCAAACATTACAAGAGCTGCACAATCTACACCAATCAGCACAAAACTATCAAGAATCTAATGACCCAACACACATTGATAAATTTGAACTAATCAAGAAAGATCCTATCACTTGTGCACGTTACTATAAACATAGAATCAATGTAATTAAAAAATTGATACTTACAGATGACTCTTTCTTTGGAAATGTCATTGATTACTTCTCAGTCACTAAGTTCCAAAATTGAGGAAATGAACATGATCATTTTCTCATATGGGTTAAAAATGCACCAATCTACACAGAAAATAATAGCACAGACGTCATAGCTTTTGTTGGTAAGTATATTACCTGCGACACTCAAAATTTGGAACCTGCTTTGGCAATGTTACACAAACACCATCATACAAAGAAATGCAAGAGATCAAGAAATAAACTTTGTAGGTACAATTTTCCTTTCCCACGAATGCAAAAGTCAACTATACTTTTACCAATAGTCCAAAAGACTGAAGCGATAACTACAAATGCCACTTATATCTTCTCAAAACTCCAAAAAGAAAACTATGATGAAACTTTCACTTTTCAAATGTTCTTAAAAGAATTAAACTTAAGTGACAATGAATACATTGAAGCTTTGAGCTCAACATTAAACAAGTCACGTCAGACTTGTCCTAAATGCATAAAATAGCCAAGCAAGGTATCAGGAGTCTATATATCAGAAAAGTAGATAAGTCAACAGATATATGTATCTTAAAAGAATAATACGTGATGCACTAATAAGCAAGACAATATTGATGCAATATGAATGGTAAGTAAACTTGGAAATGCCATGCTTAACTTACAACAAATGTCATCACAACAAGCTGCACATATTGTTCTATCCTTGCCATTAAATTATAGTTCAAGAAAATGTGTATATTCATTGATAATGCTGAAGATTAAATAGATCAGACATCTATAATTTTCAACCTATTAAACATCTGAGCAAAATGAGCTAGATGAACTGTGAAACGCTCTGGTATAATCCATTATAGACTACTATTTAAAAACTTCCAAACAATGGTGGATATATGTCTTGGTAGAATTTGTTTTCTAAGATACACAAATACGTGTGCTAAAATTGAACCAAAGGCCAAACTCAATGTTATACGGTTTATCAATTTCAACAAACACTTTGATTTAGAGAATCATTGTAGAGAGCAATTGGTTCTCTATGTTCCATTTACCATTAATGAGCATACACTAAAACAAAACTTTGATTGTTGGGAACATGCATACATGTATCATGGACAAACCATTCAAACAAATAGTGCAAATTTTGTCCACATCCCAAACTCCGCATGGGGTGACATTGACAAAGCTATAAATGATCTTCAGTCTCTTGAAGATGAAAAGCTTATTGACCTGCCAATGCAAGCAAAGCTTTCCCAGAAAGAACTATATGACATTCAAACAGACCTTCCAAACATAGGCCATTCTAACCCAAATACCACATACTCCAATGGATTTCAAATTGCAAAGCACCCACAGATTATAGATAACAATGAATACTACAAGTTAAGACGAATGTTAAATAAAGAACAACAAGCAATTGTTAACGATGTTCTCATAAAAAAGATGAAAAATCCACAAAAGCCATTGCACTTGTTTTTGACTGGAGGAGTCGGAAATGTGGAAGACTTTACGAAGAAAGTTTCATCCACTAAGCTTCCATTCAGATGTATAGTAATCATTGATAATAATCCGCATAAAACCTAAGGGCTTCTATTAACTAAGTATACAGGCAGTTGGCAGTAATATAGGGGATCTATGACATCCAACATTCTAATATAATTCCTTTTGTATTACATCGTAATTCCCACTAACACTCCAAGTACTTCTTGACATCATACAAAGCACTAAGTGATCAATTGTACATACTCCTTTAGATCTAGATATCATTAGTTAATAAACATTCTACAGATACTGATGTACATTCATTTGACATAATGCAAATGCCCAGTATACCTCCGGGAACCTTGATACTACATTTTCAGGACCTTACCAGGCATAACCCATCTTGATCTCCTGCGGGTTTTGATAATGTGGGCTCCACCTAAATTGAATTCAATGCCTTATAGCTCGGAAAGACTACATAAAATGCATTTCATTGGTGACTACCATGAGACAAGAGATGAAATATTTATTCTAAATTTTAATAGATTACGAGTAGGAATTCAGACAACTCATGACATAGACTATATCAACAAAATTTGCTTTCGTCTTGTACCATTAGATCCATTGCTTCCGCACCTTTTCTATAGGAGAGTAGACGTTCAAGCACATAACAACAAAATGCTATCAATCATTCCAACCCAAATGATTGTGCTAGATGCGATCGATGAAGTTAACGAGGACCTTAATGCAATACGAGTGTACAGTCACACAACAACACTTCCATCACAAATATGCTTGAAACCAAACATTCTTGTTGAGCTTTATGTAGGCAATTACAATGTTCAAGATGGCCTTGTCAATGGTTCAGATGGAATTTTTAAAGCATATACATCACAAAACAATATTGATATTGTTTGGATTAAATTTAATGACCCATCAATTGGACATCACAAGCGCACAAAACTAGCACATTGCTATTCTACTATCATTGACAAAGACTGGGTGCCTATAGAACACATTGCTAGGCCAATCCAGAAAATAACAATAAACAAGAAAATTACAACTAGGAAACAATTCCCAGTACAAGTAGCATGTGCACGAACCATACATCGATCCCAAGGATTAACAATGGAAGCCTTGGCTTTTGATCCCACAGGCATTAGACAGCATGGACTAACCTATACAGCTCTGTCACGAACAAAATCAGTAGAATCATTGTTCCTGTTACAACCTTTAACTGCAAAAAACTTCAAAATTAAAGACAAAATACAACTAGAAATGTCTCATCTTCAGACATGTGCACAATGGCAACTTGATAATCTAGACACATGTTCAAAAAACAAATTGCATTTGCTCCTATGTACATTGAACACTCGCAGCTTAAGAGCACATGCAGAAGACATTGTCAATGACTATGGCATAATGCAATCTGATATCTTGTGTCTTCAAGAAACACATATGCATCCCTTTGAGCTAAATACCTTGTTGCAGAATTTTGATAGCTTCTCTGTATAGAACATACATGGCATAGCAACTTTAACTAGGAAACATTTGCTCTTGTCAAAAACAGCACAACATGGAACTTCAAATATTGAAGCTATCACATTAACAATAATGCTATCTAACAATGAACTCAATGTTTGTAATATTTATGCAAGACCTGCAACTGCCATAGATGAAGTAATTGCAATGTTGCAAACAATTATTGGGTCCACAAATTCAGAAAACATGTTGTACATTTTAGGCGATTTTAATGTTGACATGTCTATAGAAAACAGAGACAAAAAAATGCTTCACAGTTATATGCAACACAACAACATACAATTTATGTTGAACCAACAACATAGCATAGGCAATTCAGTCATTGATCACGTTTGGTCCAACACAGCTACAAATATATGCTCTTCCTATATATCAGAAGCATATTGGACTGATCACAATCCAATTTTCCTAAAATTGCATGTTGCACAATAGACAAATTCAACTTTATAGAACTTATAGCCTTATATCACCTTTATGCACTGCAATGTCTTTTCCAATACTATATCCATTATTTGTAGGAGATCTATGGATGAAACTAAAAGGCAGGCAAAGCAAATACAAACCACACAAGAAGACTCAGTACAACGGTAAAGTGCCCATAGTATTATTCCTTCATACTCATTCGCCCAAATCACAAATATTCAAATAACATTGTTCCAATTCTTTGCAGAACACCAAAAGATGTATCAAAAAGACAAGCCAAACAGGTGCAAATTACACAGGAAGAATCAACACAACGGTATAGTACTTCGTTCTACAGTGTGCTGCCAGCTGCCCAAGCTGCTAATATAAAATTAGCATTTTACTAACCCTATCCTTGTTCCTTGTAGGACAAGAGTCAAGAAACCTAGAATTGTTTCAATTGAACAGCTAAATGCAAGAAGAGTTGGAGACACCTTCCAGGGTGATGTCCTTGTTGTCTACAAAGCAACATTGGATAAGGCCAACAAAACACAGGAAATGCTACGTGCTGATCTGACAGATCACAAAGCAGAAATGAAAATCACGTTGAATGTTAGTGGAGACCTCGTCTATCAACATGAGCCTAAAATAGTCCCAGGGTCAGCTATTTCAATATCAGATTTCCAAGTTGCACCTAGGACAGATTATGACAGAGGTGATTGTGATTGCATTTTGATTTTAACAGCCATAAGTAGCACTGAAAACATCCCGCGCCTCTATCAAGAGTACAAATTCATCCCAAGTGCAACTATCAGCCAATTGCTAACAACTATAAATGAGTACCCAACTGGCACAATAGCTGCACTGGTAGTTGGTGCCAGAAAAATGGGTACCCAATTTGCAATTGACATCAAAGATGCCACACTGACATAGACAGGGCACAAGTATTTCAGTCTAGAGAACTTTTTACCTCTTCTTTCAGTTTCAAGCTTTAAATGTTTTGCAATTGTCTCTATAACAATTTCTGAAACAAAATCTAATCATCTCATTTAATTGCAGTTGCTATTACGGTCAACATATGAGCAGCAGTACTTTGCACTCGAAGACTAGTTGCATACAAATAAAACACCTGCAATGCTTTTCAAGAATGTTGTAAGAAAAATAGATCAAAGGAACACATTTCACACATGTAAATCAACATTCATCTGTACCTTGAATGATAAAAGAAGCTTCGAAAAACTCAACAGCCTAGTACATTCAACTTTCAAGGTAACAACATTCTTTTTTTAAAAATCTAGTTCATCCAAACTTGTATTTTTGTCTTCTCTAACAATTTTGAGCCATATTCTATAGGTTTTAGGCACTCTAAAAGCAGCAAATGCATTTTCCAATCCATTTCATGCATGTTGCCCAAAGTGCAAATTCAAATTTACTACTTATGGCACACTCCAAGAAAAAACTGCTCACTACAAACAGTGCAACCAGCAAGTTAATTATACATTCTGTTTACAGCTTAAAACCACCATAACAACTTATGACAATCAAACAATTAAGTCGATGATTGACCAGGCCACCATGCACCATATGTTTCCCACACTACAAAAGCTCAACTATGAAGACTACATTAAGGACAAGTCAGCAATGATATTCATCCTACTGGACTTCACTGTTGAAGGACATTTTAGCCTTGACCAAAACAATGCCATTGTTGAAGCCATTTGCATTGAAAAATAGACAAGAAACATCACCAGAAGGTAATAAAGTCGTACATATGTGAACTTTTTTTTCTTTTGAACCAATACCTCAAATCATTATTCATAAAAACTATGTTTCTAATACATAGGATTTTGTTGGCTTTACAAGAAACTAGGAATAGAGGAGCAGAGATTTATATTGTTCAGAATTTTACTTTTTCACCTTTCCATGCTCTAAGACATTTCACTGGTTCTCACATGTTACAGACATCTTTGGTTTAAAAATACTTTATTGCTATTATACATTTAGACACTTCTACAGGTTACTATGTTAAAGTATTCTAGAATATGGATGTTTGAAACTTTGATTTTGTTTTTGCACCTATGAAGACAATGGTTCTCTATGTACATCTGACATATATGTTCAATAATTATTATCTCTCCATGTATAATGCCATTCAAACTATATAGTTTAAATGTTCCCTTTTGCATTCTGTACTTCCTAGCTTTTCCAAAATTTGCTTTATGGTTCTTACGCTTTCAAGAATTCATGGTGACCAGTTAGAAGTAGTTATTTTTGCACACTCTAGACCCATTAACAAGTTACTTGAGACAGTAAATGGTTATTTTCCTTTGGCTTTTTTCCATTTTTTGCTGTTACTGCAACCAAGTCTCGCCCCTGCTTCTATGCATTATACTTTATAGTCGCTTTTCCATCATGTATTCTAATGTGTACACTCCTGTATACACAAATCCATTTGTTGCTTTCACTGCATATATGTGTATTCACATGTATATATGCTTATATGTCCATATGCACATACGCACATGCTCATGTGTCCATGTGTTCATTTAAGCTTCTATGTATCCCTGTATGCAACTGCGTATACATGCGTCCATGTGTTTATGGATCTGCCACTCTAGCCTTGTACCAATTTATTATGTTATAAGGATAATGCATATAGTAACACTAATTAACACTAATTAACTGTTTCATTGTACATAGTAACTCTTTTTCGTGAATGCTAGATAAGCTTATGTGTATTAGGATACATATATACTGACACTAAACACTACTGATTTATGATCTCTATTGTCCAATTTTCGTAGACATGTTACTATTGCAATCAAGTGTATAAAGCATTCATGTTCAAAGAAACTAGATACAGGAATGGCAATATGTTACACAACCTTGTCTTATGCCTTTATAGCAGTTTTTTCATTGCATTTCAAGAATACTAGAAACTAGAATTTTATTCATATTATTTCCATCTATGGCATTTACAGCTTTTCCAATTATTATTACAAGGCTAGTGTTTACTGTTGAATAGTTCTATTGTTCATGTAATGCCTACAACATTGTACCCTGGCCAAAGTATCCTGGACACACATGGCCTCCAAACGATTTCACTGCCTTCACCTTGAGCCAGATGCCATTCAATGCATTTAATTTAAATACATGTATCACGTACGTCTACCCACCAGTTTGATAAACTATGCCTTTGCTTAATTTTAATTGATCAATTTATGCGCTCGTAGTTTCCTGATATTTTAATGCATTTAATCTGCATTAATGGACTACATACCTCTAGCCGTTACCTTTTAAATTATGCCTTTGCTTAAATTTATTTAATCAATTTCTTTGACTACATTGCTTTGACAAGTTTTTTTGAACAATTCGCTTCCGCTCTATTGGTTTCTATATTTTGCATATGTGCCTATGAGCACATTAACCATAACAGGTCACAAAATTCCTTTATCCTGTATGCTTTCATCATAGCATAAAAGCTCAAAGCAATTACAAATTCTAGGTTTTCAGAGCACAAGCTTGCAGAACACAAAAACAACACACACAAAGTAATAAAAATGCATACCAAGTAGCTTAACTCTATATTAAATGGCCAAAGTACCCTTTCCATCCATGTTCACCAAGTAACACCAGCGCATTCACGTCTAGCTAGATGTCATTTAATGCATTTACTTTGCATTCATGCATTGCGCTTGCATTTTCCTGATATTTTAATGCATTTAATCTGCATTCATGGATTTCGTACCTCTAGCCGCCACCTTTTAAACTATGCCTTTGCTTAAATTTATCTAATCAATTTATGCATTCACATTTTCCCGAATTTTTAAAACGAAAATGATTTATAAAGCTACTCGGACGAATAGAAAAATAGATAAATGCTAATTTTCCAATATATCAAATAGCTCTCAAAATTCAAACTATACCAAAAAAAAGCAATATGTTAAATGGCGAAATGTGATTGGTTCATGCTACCGGTTAAAAGCATTCCGGGAAAATGCATATGCACATTTAGAATACATTTTTTAGTTGGATTCGACAACATTTTTGACATAGTTTTTTATAACCCCAACATACAAAAACAACAACGATGACATCCAACACACTGTCGACTCTTTGTTGAGAAGCTCTCATTATCGCACACGTTAACATGAGAGCTTTTGATTCTGAATCCATATGCATACTTTCATTCAAACTAGTGGATGAAGGTACATAGTGCACTGGTGCAAGCTCAATGCATTCAATGGCATCTGGCTATAGGGACCGCTGTTTGCATTGCTAGTTACTCTTTCAATATATAACAAGGTTCAAGGAGGAAACTCTCATTACCACACATGTTGACATAATTTTTGTTCCAAACCTCTCTTTATGAGACCACTTTGTAGTAATAAAAAAAATATAAACTTTACAAGCCTCGCATGCAACCATGCATCTTGCTTGCAGTAACACTTCTACATGCATCCATGTGTACTGCAATACATGTATCTATGTGCACATGTAGCCATGGATATAAGTATCTATGCAACTTCATATGCAATCCATGGATATTTCCATACATGTATATTTAAGCATTTATGTATCCTGCTATGCATCTATCTATCTATCCATGTAACTATGTTTCTATGTATTCTTCTACCTTTAGATGCATCCACGCATATATCTATGTCTTTACTACTTTCCAGATTAAAAAAAAACACCTTTGGAAACATCAACTTCCAGAATTAAATACCAATATGCATAGAGTCATCGTATTACTCTAACTAGATGACTGTGAACTACATGTTACCTATGCAATCTAAATTCTAGAGATACATACCATCCTTATGCACCTATGCACAAATTCATACTGTCTAACATATATACATAATTACATGTACACATATACACATGCAAACCTGTATACATGGATGCATACAAAGACTATGTTTCATGGGATTATTAAGGAGTTCAACTGCTTTCTATATGGTTCCATACTTTGCATGTATGCCTATGAGGACAATAATTACAGTATCCAAAACCAGAAACCAGTTACTTGAGGCAATAAATACTAAATAGCAATCTAAACAACGTCCCCTCTAGTCAGATGCAATTCAATGCATTAATTTTGTATCAATGAACTGTGTACTTTCAACCACTACTTTTAATCAAAGTATGCATATGGATTCAGAATCAAACTCTCAAAATAAATGCATATATAAATGTGTCTTTTTCCTCATTTCATAATGTATCTATGTATCCATAGGCGCAATTATGCATATATCGATTTGTGCATATTTCTTGTTATCTCTTTATGCATTTGTCTATATATGTATCGCTGTATCTATGGGTACATGTATACCTTCATTTATGTATATATGCACCTATGAATTGCATACACACATCCATGTATATATTCATCTATCAATAACTTGCATGGATACATGTATATATGCATCTATGGATTCATGCACCCATGTATATATGACAGCTCATTGGTTCTAAAGCTCTCTTTACAGGACAACTGTGCATTGCTTGCAAGACTCAGATGAATCCTTTGTATTTCAAGAAGAGATTCGAATGGATAACACTTAAAATGATCTAAACTATGATTTTATAATCAAAGTATACAAATACATTATAACAATGCAAAACCTGACTTCCATTTGAGATGTACAGTGAAAGTAAACAGAAGCAAAAATGCATTTGCTTCAAAGTTTCTAGAGCAATGTCAACAGTTTGTCTAGCCATTGTTCAAAATATAGTTTTCTATCAGCATAGTCCTTGAAGTTTCTATAGGTCTCATTGCTACTTTGTTAATTGACATTGATTGAAACGTCAAAATGTGGAATGTTCCCATGGATACTTATACTTCTCTGTTTTAATTTTTATATATTCAAAGACTGTTTAGCAATCCAAGCAGTTTCCCCTTTGGTTAGATGCCATTCAATGCATTTATTTTGTTTCAGCAAACTATGTACCTTCAGCCACTAGTTTAAATCAAAATTATGCATATGGATTCAGAATCAAACTCCCTAAGTAAATGCATATGTATCTATGTATCCATAGATGCAGCCATGCATATAACGATTTATGCATATCTTGCCATCTCTACATGCATCTCTCTATATATGTATGACTGTGTCTATGGGTGCATGTATACATTGATTTATGCATATATGCACCTATGAATTGCATACACACATCCACCTATATATGTATCTTTCGATATTTTTCATGGATACATGTATATATGCATGTGTGCTTCGCATTTTCCTGATATTTCAATGCATTTAATTTGCATTCAAGTAGCACATATTTCTACTCACTAGTTATATAAACTATGCCTTTTCTTAAGTTTATTTAATCAATCTATGCAATCGCATATCACTAATTTTCAATAACAACAATAATTTATAAAGCTATTCAGATAGATAGAAACAGCTAAATGTTAATTTTCCATTCTTGATTTATTAGAATAGTGCTAGTTTTCCAATATAACAAAATTAAAAGTTATATGTTGACATACATTTATGCATGTTGTCCATACAAGCATATATGGATATATGACTTCATCCATATTTGCATATGTATATGAATACATCTTTCCATGTAACATATGCATTTGTACCTATATCCAAATATGCATACATCCATGTATACATGTGTTCATATGTCCATCTCTCCATGTTATTCTGTTTTCAGTGTATACATGTCTGTTGATGCATCCATGCATATACCCGTGGTTAGCTTTACGTATTTATCTCTCCATGTATTTAATGTTCTCCACTCCATCAGCACTCACAAGTTCTCTATTTTTATGTTCTTCCATATTTATTTTTTCCATAGTGTATGCATAAGAACATTATATTTTTATATCCACTCTTCTATTGTTGCATTTCGAGGAAGCTCAAGGATCTCACTACTTTATTCAGTATGAAGGAGAGTGAGAAATGCAACATGGGTCTCTTTCCTGTGTTTATATTGACGAACTCAGCCCTATGATGATTTTCAAAAGCATAACCAATAACAAACTAGACATTCTTCCACCCCTTGTTACAAGAAATAATAACTTCATACCCTATTGATTCCATTTATTTCCATTTCCACCCTTGCACGTCCTTTCTTCTCAAATCAAATACATTCCAAAATCCAATTATTTGCTTCTGTTGCCTCATACCAATGTGTTGCGTTCCTCATTTCACTAAATCCAGCACTCTCATTGAAATTTTAATTTCTTCCATTTAATTGTAAGCATATAACTTCCAAACAATAAATTCATACCATTTACATTCACATTCATTCTCATATCCACCATCCCATATCCTTGCCTCCCATGTCAAATACTTTTCATAACTTATTCATACAGCTTATTTGCATCTCACCCTTTTCTCAATTCACTCCCTTTGTTCCACTCGCATAACTCATTGTTCTTTTTAACATTCACATATCTTTATCTATCTACACCTCAAATATACCTTCATCCATCACAACAAAATTCACACCATACCAAACAAAGAAAAAGATGAAGAAAATATCAAGGTTATGCAAATAAACACTGAGGGCTTCAAAAATAACACTCATAACATATAGTTATATTCAAGAGTTATTTTCATAATGCCTTTTGTAAACCTTGTTTGTTGCAGATCCCTAAAAGTGCGTATAACAGTTTCTTCAAGCCTATAATGTGTAATCAGATTTAACAAATATTGCTTTTCGCTTTTTACTCTGTCCGATGCAACAAATCCTAGAGTTTCATAGTGCTTTAAGGAAATTGTATACTTTGATTATAAATTCATATTTTAAACTACTTTTAGTATTGTTTATTCAATTTTTTGTGTTGAAATGCAAAGGTTTCATCTACGTTTCATAGGAATTATTGTTTATAAGATGTTGTAACATACATTAATTGGATGTATCTCATCATCTTTCTTATCAGGATGCTAACAACCTTGATTTGTATATGTCCTTCAATGTATATGGATGCTATGAACTATGAATTCTACTTGCATATTGCTTGCTTGTACAAGTAATAGTAAGCGCTCCACAATGCTAGAAATCACAACTCATAGTATTCATATACACCCATGCACAAATACATGGTATTCAACACATTAACACCAACATGGTTTTCTAGGGCTTGTTTCTTACTTGCCTTTGATTGATAGTTCAAATGCACACAAAGCTAATTGCAATCACTTCTTTCTTTGAATTGCTAGGTACTTCTTTCTTTCTTTGTGGTTATACATCTATTTGGTAAAATGCTACATATACTGTGACATTTAGGCTTCAAAGACTGCCACTGAACAGCAGAAGCTTCAAAACTCTCAGTTAACATGTAAAGAGCTGACAAAAAATGATTTGCTAACTGAATGCGCTCATTTTTCTTCAATTATTTAGCACTTATTCTTAACTATTTAATCACACTATGACTGGATGGCTAGCTGGCGCCATCCACAAAAAAACATTTAAAGCAGATGCAACGGTAATCTGTTATATATACACATACATGGGTGGTATCATAATAGTGGTTTACAATTCCTGAGAGGAACGAATTTTAGCTGAAATCACATGTTTTTAGAAAATATAATTATTTAAGCCTTAAAAATTTATATTTTAAGGATTCCAATTGAAGAGGGTTTGATCAAATCACCTTAGATCAAACCCCCTTGGATAGAACCTGGCTAGTTTTAAACCATACCTATAAATGCATCTCCTTTACACCTATCAAAATGTGATAAAGATCATACAGTTTAGCTTTTGGGGATCAAAATAGATTCATTTAAAATTTATTTCAAATGATTGTAATTCCTCAGGTACAAGTTATCCAATGAATATAATTTTAATATGTTTTGGTTTTATTATGTATTGTTTTTAAGTTTTATTAAACATAGGTTTTTCAGCAGTAATTTGCTTTGTTTCTTCACATGTGGAAAATAGAGATATTATCAAAAAAATTGAAAAGCAGGTGCGCAGATATTGAGTTCTTGATCCAACAAAAAAATAAAAATAAAATTTTGACATATCTGAAAAAAGGATGCGTGTTATCACGGTGCTTATGTGGTGTAATTCGTTTGACTTTGAAACTTGATTAAGGAAAATATTCAATAAAAAAACTATGTGAAATTGGAAGCACTAGATATCAGAGTTATAAATCTAAATTTGAAATAATTAGAATTTTATCCTTCATGGAAAAAAAGTTATGTGTTATATGGTGTGCGTCACTTTTTAAAAATGTTGTTTTCTGAAAAAAAATCAATTTTCATGGGAGATGGAAAAAGAAGTGCAATTTGATTCCAAAACTTTTGAAAAAAATATTTTTAGAATCTACAGACAAAATTTGATGAGACTCTAGTTTGCACCATCTTCAAATTCCTCACAGTTTAGCCGCTATAGGTACCCGAATGTGAAGATTCAGTTAAAAATAATAATTTCAGCGTCCAGTTTGGCCAAAAATTGTAAACCACTATTATGGGATCACCCACATACATGTCAACATAGATACATGCATTCATATATACATACTTGCATGCACACATATATACATGCAAACCTGTATGCATGGATGCATACAAAGACTATGTTTCATGGGATTATTGAAGAGTTAACTTGCTTTCTATATGTTTCCATATTTTCCATGTATGTGTATGAGTACAATAACCACAATATTTAACATTATTCCTCTATCCTTGATAACAGCTCATTGGTTCCAAAGCTCTCTCCATAGAACAACTTTACATTGCCTACAAGACTCAGATGAATCCTTCGTATTTTCAAGGAAAGATTTGAATCAATAACACTTAAAATGATCTAAACTATTACTTTACAATCAAAGTATCCAAATGCATTGCAACAATGCCAAAACCCAAGTTCCATTTAAGATGTACAATGAAAGTAAGTAGAAGGGAAAATGCATTTGCTTTAAAGTTTCTACAGCAATTTCAACAGGTTGCACATGCATTTATAGATTGTTCTTTTTGTACAAATGTTCACATGGATCCATATATTTATGCATTCCTTTGATGTATGCTTTGCTGGTATATAATTTGTTTTCCCTGTTTTCCTTTCGCTTCCTACTTCAAATGCTACTTGAGCATCGCTATGCTTTCACAGATTTGTATTTTTACTTGATTTCACTGTTCTCCATTCAAATTTCTTGTTCACATGTCATGTATGCTTTACACTCTTTGCATTCTGTGAACATGCACCCATGTAAAGGTGCTAATGTTCATTGTTGTTTCTCTTTTCACTCTTGCATCCTTAAATATCAATATATTTTTTTATCTATTCATCTCTTGTGACATTTCGAGGAAGCTCAAGGATCTTGGAACTTTGTTTAGTCCAAAGGAGAGTGAGAAATGAGACACTAGTCTTTCTTTTATAATTGTATTGAGACATTCAGCCCTATGATGATTTTAAAAAGCATAGCCAATAACAAAATACAAATTCTTCCACCCTCACTTGGAACAAAAGTTCACTTCATACCCTATCAAATCCACTCATTTCCATTTCCACTCGTGCACATCATTTCTTCTCAAATCAAATACATTTCAAAATACATTTATACGCTTCTCTTGCATCACACCAATGTCTTACATTCCTTTTTTTCTCCCAATCCAACTCACTCATTCAATTTTTTATATCTTGCATTTAATTTTAAGCGTATAACTTGAAGATGATAAATTCATATAATTTACATGCCATTCATTCTCACATCCAATTTCACATACCGTTCCTTCCCATATCTAATACTTTCCATAAGGCATTTATATACCTTACTTGTATAACATCATTCTCTCAATTCCTTCTCTTTGTTACACTTACATAACTCATACTTCTTTACCACCCTTACACATCTTTATCTATCTATAGCTCAAATATACCTTCATCCATTAGAACAAAATTCACACCATACCAAAGCAAAAATTGAAAAAAATATCAAGGTTATGTAATTAAACACTGAGGGATTTCAAAATAACTATGACAACATACATTTGTATTCAGGACTTCCTTTGAAAATGTTTTATACTATATCATGTTTATTGCAGATAACTAAGAGCACATATCACAGTTTTCTTGGAGGCTAAAATGTATAGTCAATTTTTGTAAATATTTACATATATCCATGCATTCAAGTGCATTGTTTGATATCCTTAATACACTTGGTCTAAAAACAATAATGTATGGTTCTTTTGTTCTGATCATAAATGTTCTTTTAATATCTCTCAAATGCTAATTGTTTTAGACATTTTTCTAGCTTTCTGCACATAGGCATATATGCATTCTTGTTTACTTACCACCTTGCATGGACACATGTACACATAGATCAATGCATTTATGTTTACTTTCATCCATACATTTATGTATTCCCTCGATATATGCATAGCTAATAAATAGTAAAATTTCCATGTCTTCTTTTATTTCATACTATAAATGCAAATTGAGTCTCATTGTATTACAGATTCCTAAAAGCAATGTATATTCAGATTTCACAAATATTAACATGTATCCATGCATCCAAATGCATCATTAGATATACTTTATACACTTGTTCCACAAACACTAATGTATTGCTAGTTTCTTTCAATCAATAATGTTTTTCTACTTCTTGTTTAAGCTGTAACTTGTTTCTAACATTTCTAGCTTTATGGACGCAGGCATATATAGATTCTTCTTAACATACCAAGTTAAATGGACCAAATGTACACATTCGTGCATGCATATGTCTTTACATGGATCCATATTTTAATGCTTTCCTTTCATATATGCATTCATACTAACTAGTTTATTTATCTTGTTTTTTTTCATTTAATACTGCAAATGCAATTTCAGCTTCATCACGCTTTCAAGCTTCCTCTGGTGTCGACGATGCTTTTCACTTTTCTGTGCATTCTGTGCACATTGCTAAATGTCTACATGCCTCCATGTACACTTTATGCATCAAGCATTGTTACAAACATTATAAGAATATTTTACTATAGATTATTATAATAATTTAATGTTTATATGCAAAGTGCTACAAAAATGTTGATTATTTTATTCTACGTGCACTTTATCTTACCTAATAAAATTCTTGATGTCTTTTCTAATTAATTTTTTTTAACAATATATACACAAAAAAATATTCATTCGTAATTCATTAACAACATTCAAATCTAATTTATAATAAAATCAACACATTTGTACAGTTTCATCTAAGAATTTATTGTAAAAATTTTTACACTTATCACATTTTCATAAGTTATACTATTACATTTTATGTTATATATACACAAATTTAATCTTAGGTAGTCAGATTCTTTATTATAATTTTGCAAATTACTTATTGTTTATTATATAAACACAAATTTTTATTCATATTACATAAACAATATTAAAATCTTATTTATAATAAAATCAATAGCTTCCTAGTCACTCATCTAACAACTTACTATAATATATTTATATTGTTCTTTACACGAAAATATCTTATCATATTACATACACAACATTTAAATCTTATTTATAATAAAATCAATAGCTTTATTTAATACTAATCTTCACACTACATTAAAAAAAAAAGGTTCATTAATCTTACAAAAGTTTATACTGTTCCTATTAGCACTTACATATTCTAATATGAGCCATTTCACATGTCCCTATGGAACACGCTCCCCATGCATCCTACAAAATTTAAATACATTTATATTCCTACTTGCTATCTCTAAACTTTTCCTAACTCCTACCTACATGCCTTTTACCTCTCGGTAGGGACTCGACGCTTGCGTCACTTATTAAAAGGAGAATGTTTTTTCTAAATTTAGAACTAATTTTGATTGTGTCAATGTGTGCATACAAAGTTTATGTCCAAATAACTAGATGGAAATGTATGAAAACTATGTGCAAAGTATGGTATTAAAGGCAGAAAGATACTCCGCGTAGGTGGTGTGAAACCTGATCTCTACAAGAATACAAGTTCTCTACCAGTTCTTTCCGCGCAGCTCAGCGGCGATACTTCCCCGATACTTCTCCATGGAAACTATGCCTACAGATACCTCGATCGTAGACAGCCCTCCATTTGTCGGTCCCTAGTGCCTTTATTTTTGTTTCTTGTTCAAACTTACCCTTTTGCGTCTACGTTTTGTGTTGACTAAGACTGCCAAGTCTTGATCACCTTTCTACTTTTGACCGCTTTGGTATGCATGACCGAGTGGATGAAATTTCCAGGCGAGGAAAGGGGTATCTGGTAAAGCTTCCTTCCAACACAAGGGTCAAAAAGAGCTTGACTATGTGAAACGTGACTTAGGAACTTTCATGGCATATGTAGTGCCAGGCAGATACATCTTATAAATACATTGGAGTGTTGAAACTTCTAAAGCGTGGCAGATTATCTTCCTTTCAATGTAATAAGCCGAGCGATAGCCAAATCCCAAGCCCACACCTTACGTTTCCTCCTGGAAACAAAAGCCGGCGAAGGAAGATGATGATGAAGAGAACCATTGTAGCACTATTTAGCTGCAAGTGCCGCCTTTTCATTTTTCTCTGCTTGTATTGCTTACCGGGCGGCAAAGGCCATATCTTGGCTGAAGGACCAAATGCACGAGAAGCGAGGGGATCATCACTATCACCCACCCGGGAACTTATGCTCTACGCCATAGCCATTGGGACATTTATTATACTGGGAATTTGCTTCCTGTACCGTGCAATTCGCTCAAGGAGATGTGTAAGGTCGCCCGCAGAGGCTACTACTTATCAGATTCAATTTGAAGCCCATGAACTGTCGGTGGCAGCCAGAGGATACCACAAAGACTGCTTAATTGGGTTCACTGAGTGGGCTTCCGTATTCAAAGCTGTGCTTCAAGATGGTTTAGTGGTGGCAATAAAGAGGCTCAGCTTAAACAGCTCCGATGAAGCCAAGCAGAAGTTTCTTGAGGTTTGTATTGGACTGACTCAGGTTCGACACTGTAATCTGGTTGGTGTATTGGGCTTCTCCGTCTCTTCACATTACAAGTACATAGTCACTGAGTATGTGGGTTGCCAGAATCTGGATCAGCTCCTCCATAGTAATAGCAATTTAAGCTGGGAGACCCGCTTTAAAATTGCTCAAGGAGCCGCCCGTGCACTGGTGTACATGCACGAAGAGTGCAGAGTCAACAGAGACAGCCCCCTCGTTCATGGCAACATTAAACCAAGCAATATATTTGTGGATATTGAAGAACAAGAACCCATTTTAAGCGACTATGGTATTACCTCTCTCATCGAAAATTACTCTCCAGGATTATGTGCGTATGCAGCTCCAGGTAATTTAAATTCTATCTAAACAAATCAAAGTTTAGAATGTATTTTTTAAGCGAATTATTTTTTGTATTGCTGTCTAAACAAACGTTGTTGAATGAACTAATTTTAATATGTTGTAACCTCTCAGAGTGCAGGAAATCAGAGCCAGTGACAGCAAAATCAGATGTATACAGCTATGGCATGGTACTTCTGCAATTGCTCACGCTGAAAGACCCTTCAAGTGAAGACGTATCAGAAAACTTACCCGAATGGGTAAGAAAAAAGATTCGTCATTCATACGAGGGAGTTCTGGATCCTGCCATTTTCAGCGATGCAACAGAGTCCAGAAAGAAGAAAATAAAGAAAGTAATGGGGCTCGCCTTAATGTGCACTAGACTTGATTCGCAGAGCAGACCGTCCATGAAAGAAGTTAATGAAACCCTTATTCAAATGAAGAATTTTGAAGCAGAGAGCGATGCAGATGCAGCTCCTGCTTTTGGCATTGAAGTTGTATAATTTGAAAGATATTGAATTTCTATAGATAAAAGTATTTTTTTGTTTCTGGATTAAACTGTGTCTGATTAGTTTGCATCAACATTTTGGATCACATTCCATGATGCATCAACATTTTGAATCACACTCTATGATCCATCATCAGAATGAAAAAATAACTGTAAGAGAAAAAAAGAAATATAATTTGTAAAACAATTAGAAAAAGAGGAAATACATCTCTGTCTCTGTGTTTCCCAGTTTCACAGTAATTTTTTTTGTTTCTTGGCTCAAATGTTTCAGAGTAATTGCTAATCACTAATTTACAATGTAAGGGCTCGCTGAAAATTGCAATTCAATATTAAAATTGTTGTACTTGGAGTCGATATCCTTATCCTCCATAAATCAGAAAATTAATAAAAATTATCTATTTAATTTGCAATCCGCCAAGCTTGCGCTTACAAGGGAAAGGAATGAACGGTATAAAAGGGAGTTTATCCTTTTTCAAACGTCAGCTCTCCACCTTTCAAAATATAGTCTTTTCTTAAAAGGGGGTCTACCATTCTTCGAACGTCAGCTCTCCACCTTTCAAAATAGAGTTTTCTTAAAAAGATAAAGCTCTTAATGTTGATAAAAATCATTTTTTATTTTAATTTTAAAAGCATGCCCATGTAAATATATCAAAGGTGAATTTATGTGTAATTATGAAAATTGATTTTTTTAAAAATTGTTTGCTTAGGTTATCTTCTATTTAATAAAAAATAATAGTGAGATAAAGTTATAGGAAATAGTCATCTAGACAAGGGACACTAAATAGTATGCATTGATCAAATTTTCCATACAAAATGACATTAAGGATGGGATCCACAAAAGCTACTAAGGTTTAATGGCAATTAACTTTCCTCCTTGTTCTTTTCCATCACAATGAAGGCTCATTAACTAGCCCCTTTCCTTCTATTGTAGTGATGGGACCCAAATTTGATAAAACTTTTAAATAGGTGTTGTCATGATTTTGTTTAATTCAAGAAATTTAAATTGAGTTGCAACTAAATCTACCAACTTCATGAGTGATAATTTTTTGGTGACCACCAATTTTATGAGAGACAAATTGTAGAAAACCAAAAGAAAAATTGAGTTGTAGTCAACCATAACTCTTTTGAGTAGGTTTTTTTACTCTATGCAAATATGCAAATTTTGAGATATTTTGGTGAAATAGTGAAGAAGTATAGTTTAATTCATATATAAGAAAATTAACTATGTGTGTTATGTCTCATTCTTCCTACCTCAATCCTTTGGAATGAGGTAGGAAGAAAGAAATAGGGCACTATCATCATGTTTAACCTTTTTGTGTCACTCTTTAATTTTATGATAGAGCATTTTGTTTTAGACTACAAAGGCAATGGTTTACCTATGGGTTCCATGGAATTGTTTCAAGAATTTCTTCAATAGGTCTCTCAAGGCCTTCTAGGTCTTGAAACAATCTTCTTTTGGATGTCCTAAACTAATTGTGTATATATATCTCATTAAGTTAATCAATTAAAATATATAACTATGAGTTTCTTTTAAGTATTGTCAACATATTGGGTAGTAGCATACAAAATAAAATGAGACATATGTACTTAAAACCTATTTGGCCTATGTAACCAATCAAGTTAATCACTTTCTTGGAAAATTGTGGGTGTCCCAAGTTCTCATTTTATTTTTGAATCAAAATAAATGAGACCTCTAGACATACATCCTCTCTTTCATTAAAACACCTTTATGATTTACTAATCCTTTTTGTAACATGATGGATTTCCATGTACCCAAGTGTAGCCTATATTGAAGTGTTTTCCTAATCATATATTTTGTAGAGTTGTATATGTAACTTATCATAAATTATCATCCTTGATAATTTCACATTATGTTTTGCTCCTCTTTAAGTAATTGGACCTAATTGAACACCTAATTTCCTAAATTATGCATTTCATGGCCCATTTAAACATTTACCGACAAATTGCAAGTGGTAAAGAAATCCAGAGTAAGTGCACAAAGATGAGGGGCCAAAAAAGGGTCTTAAGTGGTCACTTTTTTTCTTAAATAAGGAAATACTAACCTTGGATGAAAAATTGAGGGTAGTTACACTTAGAAATTTTAGATTCAACAAAAATAAGTGTCGTAGTGCTTTGAGTCTACTTTCTAAACTACTAAATTTTTTTTAAAATGGTAGAGATCAAAGGGTTTAAAAAAGAAGCCATAGAAATTGGTGTTTTTTTTGTCAAGAAAACATAACATAGCGTCTATTGTGGCTCCCTCAATAGGTTAACTTTTTTTGGTATTTTTAAAATCGCTTCAATAAGAAATTGGCTAATAGCATCTAGTTTATGTTCGATTTTTTGGTAATTTTTTAATGAATACATGATTTTTTTATTAATTTTCAAAGTGGACACATCCTAAAAAATAGAAATTTGGTCGTGTTACCCCTATAATTTTTGAAAACTAATTGAAAATCATTTTTTTTGTATATGTGTAAAATGAAGTCTAGTTTATTAAAATATAATTTATTTGAAATTTTAATGAATGGTTAAAAAATAAAGTAAAAAATATCAAACATTGGTTTTTGACAAAAAATAGACACAAAAAAAGAAATTAAAGATTAAATCCTTAACGCAATCAAAATGTGAAAAGAAATACATTGTTAAATAGCTAAGAGAGCGCCTAACATTACCTAGGTGTTCAATTTACTCAACCTTGAAACATGTGCAAAGCTAACAATTAGCATGAATGAGATTATGTGAAATTTCACAGAATATGCAAAAATACATCTTTGGATGTTGGGAAGGCACTCCAAGTCTTTGGGTTGGAAATCCAAAGAAAATCCAAGGCAAAAGCTCAAGGATTCCCAAAACAAGACAAAACGTGAGTGTGTTATAATGCACTCACGTTTTATGAATGCATTGACAAAATGCGAGCGTGTTACAATATGCTCGTGTTTTGGTCTACATTGAATTTTTTTTCTCTTTCTTCTTGTTATCTTCTAGGGAAACTATATACATGAAATAAATATTTAAGTATAAGAAATACTTTATTATACTTTAAGTTATATTTCATGTATATGGTTTCAAGATGTTTGAGAGCGGTTTCGGATCTCTAGGAGTTATAATGTAAATTCTAGTTTTTGGAAGATCTTATAAATTTTCAAACCTTGTCAAAATTTAGTAATTAGCATATAAAATTTTAATAATTAGGAGGTCAAATTTTTGTAATCAACAAGTTATGTCATTTCTCTTTCTATCTCTCTCTATCTCACTCATTAATTATCCCTACACTCTAGACCTCTCTCTCACTCTCTCCATCCCTCTCTTTCTCTCTCTCTCTCTCTCTCTCTATCCATCTATCTCCCTCCTCCCCCATCTAATTCTCTCTATCTCACTTCTCTCTCTCTCTTCTTCTCTCTATCTTCCCCCTCTCTCTCTAACTACCTCTCCCTCCACTCCTTACCACTCTCTCTATTTCTCTCTATCTCACCTCTTTCTCCCTCCATACTTCTCTCTCCCTCTATTCTTCCCTTTCTACTTGCTATATCCCAATCCATCTCTCTACCTACCTTTACATCCATCACACCATACCACCCTCTCTCTTTGTACCTCTCTATCTCACCTTTATCCCCCTCCCTACCTCTCCCTCCATCTCGCATTCCCTCTCTACTTCTCTCTATCTCTCCTCTCTCTCTACCTCTCCCCCCTTCTCTACTTATCTTTATCTCCTCTCTCCCTCTCTCTACCTACCTATCCCTCCATCACTCTCTATCTCACCTCTCTCTCCCTCCCTACCTCTCCCTCCCTCTCTCCCTCCATCTCTACCTACCTCTCCATCCATCACTGCCTACCACTCTCTCTATTGCTCTCTATCTCACCTCTCTCTCATCTCCCACTCTCTCCATCCATACCTCTCCCTCTCCTTCCCTCTCTACTCTCTATCTCCCTAATCCCTCTCTACCTACCTCTCCATCCATCACTCCCTACCACTCTCTCTACACCTCTCTATCTCACTTCTCTTCCTCCTTCCCTCATTCCCTCTCTACTTCTCTCTATCTCTCTTTACCTCTCCTTACATCTCTAATTATCTTTAGCTCCCCTCTCCCTCTCTCTATCTACCTCACCCTCTATCACTTTCTCTCTATTTGTCTATTTTTCTCTCTTCCTCTCTATCTCACTTATGTCTCCCTCCCTACCTCTTCCCCTATCCACTCTCTATCTCTCCTCTCCCTCCCTCTACCTCTCTCCCTCTTCCTATCTCTCCCCACCCTCCCCCTCTTTCTATCTCACCATTATCTCCTTCCCTCTCTCTCACCATTCTCTCTACTTATATTTATCTGACCTTTCTCTCTTTACCTCTCCCACCCTCCCTCCTTCCCTCTATCTCTATTTATCTATGCTTCTCTTTATCTCGCATATCCCTCTCTACCTGCCTCTCCCTCCATTAATCCCTACCACACTCTATTGCTCTCTATCACCTCCCTCTCTCTCCCTCCATACCTCTCCCTCTTTCTATCCTTCCTTATCTACTCTTTATCTTTCCTCTCTCTACCTCTCCTTCCCTCTCTACTTATCTTTATCTCCCATTTCCCTCTCTATACCTACCTCTCCCTCCATCACTCTCTTTGTGTGTGTGTCTCTATCTCTCTCTATCTTGCATATATATATATATATATCACTCACTCTCTCCCCCATCCCTCCCCCTCTTTCACTCCCTCTCTCTCTCTCTATGTCCCTCCCTCCATCTCTATCTCTCTCTCTCTCTCTCTCTCCATTTCCCCCTCCATCCCTCCCCCTCTTTCTCTCTCACTCTCTCCTTCCCTCTCTACTCTCTATCTATCATCTCCCTCTCTTTCTCCCTTCCTGCCTCCCTCCACCCTCTTTCTCTCTCCCCCTATGAGGGCTAAGGGTGTAAGGTTTAGTGTTTAAGGTATAGGTTTAATTGTATAGGGTATAAGGATTAGGGTTTAGGATATATGGGTAAGTACAAAAAGATGGGGGGCAAAAAAGGGGGCTTAAGTGGCCACTTTTTTTTGGAATCAGGGAATATTGACCTTGGAATGAAATTGAGGATAGTTACACTCAAAAAATTTAGATGCAACAAAAATAAGGATCATAGTGCTCTAAGTCTACTTTCTAAACTACTAATTTAAAAAAAAAATGGTTGAGATTAAGGGGTTCAAAATAGGGGACCACAAAAATTGGTGATGTTTTTGTCAAAAAAAACATAACATAGCAACTTTTGTGGCTCCTTAGCATGGTTAACATTTTTTTAGTATTTTTAAAATCACTTTGGTGAAATTAGCTAACAATATGTAGTTTATGCTTGATTTTTCTGATAATTTTTTAATGAATATTTGATTTTTTACTAATTTTCAAAGTGGACACTTCCTGAAAAATAGAATTTTGCTTGTGCTACCCCTATAAATTTTGGAAGCTAATTGAAAATTTTTCTTTTTTTTTTTAATATGTGTAGAATAGAGTCTAGTTTCTAAAAATGTAATTTATTGAAATTTCGATGAGCAATTAATTGATAAAGAAAAAAACACCAAACATTGGTTTTTTCCAAAAAAACAAACACACAAATAAAATAAATTATAGATCAAAGGCTTAACATTGTCAAAATGTGAAAAAAATGTCAAGTGTCTTTGACGATGTCTCAATGAAATCAAGTGTGATCCCAATCAAATCTAAGAAGATGAAGGATGTGGAAACTCAAGAGTAACCTCCAAAGAAGATGTGTGATCAAAGAGGAGAGTGACCCCCTCAAACATTTCCTCCAAATCTACATAAGAATAATGAAAAACCATATATGATATACCTACCATGAAACCATCTTACAAAGGAAACTTTGGAAACCAAAAGATATTCTACTCATCTAAATTCCTCTAAACCAAGTCAAACTCAAATATGAAGAAGAAGATGATGGAACTTCATAAAAGGACTAATGAATAGTGAGGTTAAGAAAATTGCCAAAACCACCATCTAAACAACTACCCACACTTGATCTAGGAGAGTGGTTCTTAAAACATTCACCATCAAGAATAAAATGAGAAAATGTGTAGATGTTTGTAGTATAGTCATCCCTACCCATTGCAACAAGTTGCATAGTATGAAAATCATGAATGAAAACTAAATCTAGAGTGAACTCAATGGATTTACCAATATGTGCTATTTGATATATAGAAAGAAGATTATGCCAAACATATAGAATGCAAAGAACATCATGAAAACTGCCATTGAGCACATCAACAACTCCTTTACCAAGTATATCCAAACAAACACCATTAACCATCAGGATCTTCATGATCGTAGTATGCTTCAAGGATGAAAACCTATTAGGTTGTCCTAATATATGATGTGAGACTCTTGAGTCAAGAATCTAATATTTAGACTATTCAACATGTGTTACAACAAGAGAATGACCCTTCATCTTAGTATATTTTACTTTATCACCCCCATTAGCAATTCCTATGGTACCTATGTGTGTAGAATATGGAGGTTGTGAAGAAGAAGAAGGTGAAATTGTAGATTTAGAAGGTAAGGAAATTTTATATTCTTTTAGAATTTGTCTCATTTCATGTAACTCTTTCTTACAACAACTATGTTCAGGGTATGTGTAGGATCATGATGGGCCAAAAAGTGGTGATATGATGGGTATGTGTAGGGTATGTGGCTAACGACTTTTTATTACCCAAAATTGATGAAACAAAAAGGGTTTTTAAAGGAGATTCTCAGCTTTCCACCAATATAAATTATGCTATACTTTGAATTTAATAAATAATTATTATTTTCTATTTGAATTATGATTAAAATATTGATTGATAGGCTGATTAAAAAACATCTATAGCTTTCAAATGGTATCACATTTTTTTAATCCGAAACATGCGTCACATTCTATGCTTCGCATACTATAAGATTAAAAAAAAAATTGAGTTTCATGAAGTTTTGACCAAGTTAAGGTGGTTAGACATACAAGTTTTTATATTATTTTAAATTTGTAATAAAAAATTCATAATTAATTATTTACTTGGAAAAAAAATACAAAAAAATATGCATCACATCTGGACATGAGTCCTCTACTTATATCTAAAATCTTATAAAAAAATATTATCATTTTATTGTGGTTAGGGTGGTCAGACAGACACCTAGTTCTTATTTTTTCCTTGAAATTTAAGTACTACTGCATTGAAATTTCAAATTTTCACTAAATGTATTTTTTCTTTTTTTAAATAAAACTAGTAGTTTAGAAACTACATTCAATTTGCTATAGATTCTATTCTTACATATTTTTTAAATAATATAGATAACTTATTCAAATTTTTACGTCAAGTTTCCTAACTTTCATTTTTCTAAATTTTTCGCCACTTAAGGGCCTATTTTTTCCATGATGATCCTGCACATACCCTTCACCATGTCGAGGTTTGTTACAATAACCACAATTGGGTTTCTACTTCTTAGTTTTTTCCTCTCATGGAGAGGTGGGTGTATCACAAGATTTTGTCTCAGGTTTTGACTTCTTTCCTTTACCTTTAGGTGATGATGTAATAAAATCATGATTCTTAGAGTGTGTATCATGTTGACTAAGTTTAGGTTGTTCCCTAGTCAACCTATCATAAAATGTCTCAAAAGAAGGTATGATAAATGAATCACCTAGAATCCATCCATTGTAGCATAAAAGAAGTAGAGAAGTATGTAAGTGAACCCTTCAACTTAGAAAAAATAAAGAATATGTATTCCTTATCAGTTTTTTTTTT
Organism: Sequoia sempervirens; assembly: GCA_007258455.2. Classification (NCBI taxonomy): domain Eukaryota; kingdom Viridiplantae; phylum Streptophyta; class Pinopsida; order Cupressales; family Cupressaceae; genus Sequoia; species Sequoia sempervirens. The sequence continues at coordinate 123,852,582 of VDFB02075321.1, forward strand.
TTTTTTCCGCATAAGGCAAGAGCCTGTACTTATATTAATATCATATAATATGTAATTACATAGAGATTATCAGCTATATGGCAGATAAATCTTATGGCATCTGGACAAACCAGCTTCCTGAGCAGATAATATTTTTAACCCCTTACAAAATGGTGCTTCCCATAATTATACTTTCTCCAATAGGGCAAGATGAGTTCAATTAATGTCTATTGTTGTAGATGGAAATACAATTGGGGATTCATGTCTAAAATCTATGAATTCAAATCTTTGAACTTCTCAATAACAACTTTTGTGTTGCCATATTGGATAGTTGTGCACACTGCCACTTGGTATGTTGTCTTTCCAAGATCCATATCTAGATGTGTGCCTGATTCAAGCTGAAACTTCTTAGCTGCATCAACATAGCCTTCTATGACAAGAAAAATCATTATGAGCTTATTCATATTTTCTTTTCTAATTTTTACATCATTGAGCCTCTTCTCCCATTCATCTTTTTTTATCTCCTTCCTCATAGATGTATGCAAATGAGTTGATTCTAGATTTTGAATGACAAATAGCACAGTAGATTAAACTTTAAGTCCCTCCCAGTCTAGCTTTCTGAGTTCATCTTCACAGTTTTGGAAAAATGGATATGTCTCTTGCCCCACCTTTCTGACATAGGAAATGCATCTCTGCAAGAAATCATTAATTGGAAAGTGGTACAATTTTTTCCATCATCAAAAATGTGCTTTGGAGTAGACCCCTCTTTCATATCGGAAAATTGGGTGATCGACAATTTTGAAAGATAGAACCATTTAGGTGTGTGCAATATTATCCTAAAAGTGTGATCGACCGATATTAAGGACTTGTGAAGACCCCCTTTGATGGAATCCAAAGGACTAACTAGTATCAGAGGTTGGACTATCAGGTGATCAGGGAATCGAGTTAAAATTAGGTTCGAATCCCACAAGATATTATAGGCTAAAACTCTAACTAAGGCGACATTCCAATAATACAAAGGATGGGGACCTTTTTATGAAACAAATACTTTGACACAAAAACCATTGGGGATCTGCCGATTGGGTGTCCCATAAGCTACAGACCCCTCTTTCCTATTGGAAGATTGGGTGATCAGTAATTTTGAAGGTTGGAACCATTTAGGTGTGTGCAATATTATCCTAAAAGTGTGATCAACCGATATTAAGGACTTGTGAGTACCCCCTTTGATGGACTCCAAAGGACAGACTAGTAATAGAGGTTAGACTATCGAGTGATCAAGGAAACAGGTTAAAATTAGGTTCGGATCCCACAAGATATTATAGGCTAAAACTATGACTAAGGTGACATTCTGATAATACAAAGGATGGGGCCCATTTTATGAAATAAAGACTTTGACGCAAAAACCATCTAGGATCAGTTGATCGGATGTCCCATAAGGTACGAAACCTAAACTAAGTTCTGATAATGAGTTGAAACCTGAAAAATAATACTCATGAAGTTTTAAAAATTAAAGGGGTAACAACAAGCTCCGACTAGTGACAAGGATTACAAAGGACGAAGAAAGGGAACCCATCAGAATGCACTTGATTTTGCAAGCAAGGAGAAACCAACCCCTAGATTGGGCAACCCACACTTAGATCATGAGATAAAAACCCTTCTATGGTGTTGTTAAAGTTAATATCCCAATACATACATTAACATGCATGTTAAAATTAACCAAAATTTGACATATGCAACATTTTAGCCTACCTTAACCATGCTTATTGTATAGAAATTTCCTCCTGCATTGCTAACTCTGCCAACCCTAGTATTAATTTTAATTGACTTTCATTACTAAAAATATGTGTTTCTTGTGAATCACAACCCAAAATTGCTAGAAAATCCACTAGTCTATTGCCTTCCCTATATGTATGAGTTAGCAAAAAGTTCTGAAAATAATCTAACAGCGACTAGGCCTTTTGCAAAATATAACCTAGATTCCAATTGTGAAATTTTCTTTCTCTGCAAGAATTTATTATTAATATTGAAGCCCCTTCTGCATGCAAGCTTGAGAATCCCATTTTCAAAGCCATCTCCAAACCAATGAGAAGGGCTTGAGCTTTTGCAATATTGTCTGTTCCCTTTAATAGATGAACTAAATAAGCCACTAAAATCCTCCCAAAGGAATCCCTTATTCAAATCCCTGCCCCTAAGTTACCCAGATTTCCCTTTGATGCTCTGTCAAAGTTTAATTTTACAAAACCTTCTCGTGGAGCCTCCCACTTTATCACACTTCTATCCACTTTATTACTGATGCCTTTATGCATACTTCCATCAAATGGCAATTTTAAACCCTTCCAATATTTTAAAAGCTCATTGTCCCAATTTGTGAAATTTGAGCTTGTAGTTTTTTGTCTTTGAACAGTTGAATTAACCACCTCAGATATAGCCTTTTCAATTTTTTCATTTGTAAAAACCACTGGTGATTTGACCTTTTTGAAAATTCTCAAGTTTCATTCCCACCATATGTTCTAGACAACAAGTGTAGGGACCACATGCCAAATGCTTGCAAAAAAAGATGATTGGTATAAACAGGCTAGCTTTGGAATAGTTCCCAAATTGAATTTGGTAAAGGAAAAACCAAGTTTAACTTATTCAATACAAAAACCCGACATTGTTGAGCAAAGCTACATTGTAGAAGTAAGTGGTATGCCGTTTCGAGTACTTTTTCACAAAGTGAGCATTTGAAAGGATCGGTTATCTTTAACTTTACCAATTGATCACTTGTCAAAATTCTCTTTTTTAAAGCAAGCCAAGCAAAACCTCCAGCCTTAGGAAGAATACTATTGTTCCAACAAAATGAAAAGGCTCTTTGAGAAGGCATATTCTATCCTGCCAAGCTAAAATTGTATACCCTTCTTTTGAACACCAAATAAACCCCATCCTTTGAAGTGCAGCCCAAATAACCTTATCTAGGTTTGATGAAAGATACAACACTCTTTCTTTAAGTGCATTATTTAGTTGGTCCAACTATTCTATTGTTAACAAATTTCTTGGGGAACTTTTCCAAATAACCTTCCCTGTTAAAGCTTCCCTTGATTGCACATAGTCTAAGAAAATTTCCCCCAAGCCTCTGTTATTTCTTATATCTTGCAGATCCAAGTTTTCATACAACAGATGATTCCCATTCCAAGAATCTAACAAAAAATTTACACATCTTCCATTGTTCACTTCCCACCAATTGGCACCTTATCAATTTTATCTTTACCACAACCAACCAATTGACACCTTATTGATTTAAATTTTACCAAATAGTCTTCAATGGTGTTAAAAGGATATGTGGAAAGTGAGCATGAATCTAACTAATTAAAAGCCATATAATTCCTTGTACTTATCCCAAACCTTCTTAAGAGTAGTAAATTCCTCAATATGGAAGAAAAAACTATCAGAAAAATGCATAGCAATCAAACTAATAGCCTCATAATATTTTTTCCTATTAGAAAATCCTTCATATTCTTTAGAAAAATCAGGTTGTTCATAATCTAAGGTGGACCAAAAACTACTAGACCAAACTAATTTCCTCATTATTTCCTTCCATGCATGATAATTATGAGGAGTTAAGACTTTAAACCCTAATTCAACCATTAGAACAAGTGCCAAGAGTGCAAAATAGAAAAATATGTGAATCAAATTGGTATGATACCTCCCAAATTTGAAATATAACTGAAAATGAAGCCCCCCCCACAAATAGAACTTCTATAGGAGATAGTATGTCCAAGTAATTAGTGAATATGTCAAATATACAAAAGTTGAATAATTTATACTTAAGGCTAAATCTTGAAAAAGTGTATGAACCGAATGATAGAGCTCTTGAAAACCTTTCAATTTCCACTATAATATCAAAAATAGATAAAATGATAAAAATTTATGAGCTTAGAGGTCCAAAAGGGAAAGGAAATTCAATTGGCAATAAAATGTACCTACAACAAAATCTAGAAAAATGACTTGCAAAACTATGAAGTACATGGAACTAGATTTTTTTTCAATATCTCATTTTAAAAATTTCAATACCTAGGAAAAAAGTTATGATCCAACAAAAAAGTACCAATTTGGGCACCTTGGGGACCACTAGGGGTTAAATTTTTAGCCCCTGGGGGACTAGCACTTGGTCACTAATGTAACCTCTTGACTCGTAGGTGCAAACAATAAAACACCACCCATAAGTAGTGGTTGGTGATGCTATGGTGGTGGATCCACTTGCAATTGAGTGTTTATGCCCCCTACAAAAAACAAGTAGCTACAAGACTACAACCTGTGACCAAGCACTCACAAAAAATCTTTGATCACAAATATTAAATGTTTCATTTATATTTTTAAGAAATAATTTAAATAAAAACAATCAAATAATAAATATTTGTATCATGATGTATTGCTCGACAATTCATACTCTACAAACATAGGAGTTATGCAAACATTGTGAAAGAAAGGAAATATTCCCTATAAAGATTCCAATTCATTTTTTCCAATAATACTCTACCAATTCTAAGAATTTTTTATGTGTGCAGATAGTACGAACTGTACAGTACCATATTGTATGGATCTGTATCTTGTAGATAGGGATAAATTTGACCAAACACAAGTGGTCAAATTTAGGTGTCTACAAAGACTATGCTACATATGTGGAGCACATAACTCTTTACTATGGGATCAAGTTGGAAAAATCACCTATGCATAATGTAGATATTTATATTAAAAATTAAATTGAAATCCTATGAAATTGGAAGGAATTTTTGATCTGAGAGGCTCTGCAACTTTTGGCCAAAGGTTTGGTTTAGGTGTGTCCTTGGGCACCCATGGAGGAGGCACGTCCCTCCTCCATGATCTTGTATCATTCTCCTATGTACGACGGTTGTCCTTAGAATGAAGGAGATCTTTGGTTTTGATTTGGTGTGTTGTAAGGACAACCGTCATACATGGGAGAATGATCGGCTGGGTTGTGTCAAGGCATGTGTGAATCGGCTATGGTTTAAGGAATGATGGATGGGGATATGGATCCCCCTGATAACTCCATTAAATTCCTGGATTCCAGTGGTTTGGCTAGTCATTCCTCTAAATCATTCCGAGACGTGGTTGCAGGAGAGTGTGGATGGCTTCCTTAGGGGGAAAAATTTGTGGTAGAACTAGTTGATTCGAGGTCAGAGGATGGAGGAGAGAGACAAGATAAGCATTCCTCAACTCCTCTCTTGAAGTCCATCTTGATTCTGAATGAGGCTCTAGATGATTCTATTTCTGAGGAAGATGTTAAACTTTCAAATTCTATTTTTTTTTTTTTGCTATCGTGGATACCAGTAGGATCTCATCTAGGAAGTATATGGAAGAATGATTTAGAAATGTGTGGGAAAAGAAACTAGTGTTTCATTTTTACTATTGTTGAATGGTTCAAAAAGGCCTATTTGTTATTTTCTTTAATAACCCTAAATCTCAACAAGAAATAATTGATAAGGAATTCTAGAGTGTTGGAAAAGTCACATTTCGAGCCCTGGCATGGCATCCAAAGGCCTTGGAGGAGGAAGTGTTGGCCTTGTCCAACACTCGATGGTTGGTTATCAAATGGGTTCCCTTGTGTCTATGGAAATTTGTTCCTCTAATGCTTGAACCATATGTTAAGGTGTTGAAAACAAAAGAGACTAAATCTCCCTCATTTGGATGTGAGGGTTTTGGTCTCCTTAACCCTGGAATGGATCTTCTGTAGATCCTTGAAATTAAACTTAAATATAGAACTATTTCCTATTATTTGGAAACCCTTGGTGGTCTCAATGCATGTTATCTCTGTCATTGGGAGGGCCACATCAAAAGGAACTGTCCTTTGATAAAGAATATGACTAATAAATCCTCTCCCTTTAGTGATAATACTTGTAAAAAGAAACCTCTGCTAGAGATTGAGAAGACTCAAAATATTTCAGGGAAGTATGAGGAAAGTAGGATCTCCTCGAGAACACATAATCAAAATAATGAAGAAAACATTCATAATGAAGACATTGCCTAGAATAATGATAAACTAGCATCTTTATTGTAGGAAATTAACACAAACTTGGCAAATAATAATATGGAGGGGTTGGTTAATTACAATGGAAATGATTGTATCCCACCTCCCCAATACAAGGAATTAAGAGAACCTCCTTTTAATGGCAAACTAAATGCACAACAATTGGAAATTCAAAAACTTAGACAATTGAAGCGACCAGAAGAAACTAATAATAACACTATTAAAGAGATTTATTCTTTCAATGACAAATTTTTTAGAGAACTGGATATTGCTAATGAAATTAAGGAAACCCTGTATGTCTGCCCTCACGAGGATGAAAATGGTTTATGCTATGGAAAACAAGGAGACTACCCTTCTAAATTCAGTGAGAACTTAAAAATTTTGAACCCTGATAAGGAAGTAAAAAAGATGAATTCTTCCTAGTGTGTTGAGACTGAGATGCATTCTAGGCCTCAATTGAATTGCAGTACCATCTCTTTTGTAAAGGGGAATGAAAATGTGGATGAAACCCAAACTCCAAATAATGCATTGATATCACCTATCTCCCTTAATAGAGAGCTCAATTCGGATGGGTTTTCCTCTCAATCTGATATGGATTCTACAGATGACCTAGGGATAATTTCTACTAGGGAAACCACTAATGGGGAAGGAGTTCCTTTGGAGATTCTTGTTAAAAAAATAAGGAGGAATAGAAAAAAGAATGGAATGGATGGTTCTAAGTAACAAGAGGAGAGAGAAATTAGTCACCTATTGAAATATAAGAGAAATAAACTTAGTGGGTTGTCCCTACCTCCCACTACAAAAAGAATAGAATTAGAAAGTAGATTACCTAAATATTTTGATAACTTTAGGTGTGACAAAGGTCTTTCAACTGATGAATAGAGGAATGGAAATTAATTTCCTATCTTGGAATGTAAGGGGTCTTGAGACCCCTGATAGAAAGCATATGGTAAGGAGACTTGTTGCTCAAAAGAAGTAGAAAGACTTTGTCCTCTTGCAAGAATTTAAGTCCATTGGATTTTCCTTAGAAACCACCCTGAAAATAATTTGGAAGGATGCCTCCCAACTTGTCACCAACCATGAAAAAGGTAAGGGTGGAGCTGTAATCCTAATGGCTAACAACTAGTCTCAATATGTGGTAAGCTCTAGAATTTCTCCCTACAATAGGGTTGTGTGGGCAATTTTGAACAGAAAAGATAATTGGTTTGACATATGCTTAGTCTATGCTCCTAATGAGTATAAAGATAGAGCGCTTCTTTGGAAATGGATTTTCAATCTTCAAGACATCTCGTGGATCATAGGGGGTGATTTTAATTTTATTGAAAGGGAGGAGGATAAGTGTGGGGGGCTTGGTCATGATTGGAAAGATGCTGAAAAATTCTATTGGATGAGGCTAAAGTCTAAGTTGAATCTTGAAGATCCTATTGGAGGTCAGAAAAATGATTGCAAGGGGATTTGGTACACCCGGTCTAATTACTAGAAAGGTGGAAGGAGATTTTTCTATAGGCTTGATAGATTTTATATTAATAGGGCCTTCCTCACAGCTACTCTAATCAAGGAGGGCTGTAAGGTGGAGGTCACCCCCTACTCGCTTTCTGATCACCATCCAATAAGGGCTAAATTTTTGCTCAAGAATGGTCCAATATCAAGATCAGATCCTAAGAATGGGTTCTGCCTTAACACTAGTCTCCTCAAAGATGACGACTACCAAAATTCCATTTCCTCTCTTAGATCAATCAATAAATGGATGCATAAAACTCTATCCCCCATTGAGAGGTGGGACTTAAATGTCCAAGGTTGGAAGATCCTTTTTCAGACTATAGGGAGAAAGAAGGCAAAAGATAGGAGAAAGAAAGAGGCTCTCTTATAGGATTAATCTTTATCAAGCCGAATCTGAAGTCCAAAATAACCTAGCTAATAATTTCCTAATTAATAAGCTTACTTTGGCCAAAGATACTCTTAGGAGATTTCAAACCAATAAGATCTAGGGGCTGAAAGTTAGAGCCAAATTGAATTGGCTTGAAAATCAAGATAAGGGGACGAAGTTCTTCTTCGGATGTCTAAAGGAGAAGCATGCTAGGGAACATATTGAGTAGATAAATGCAGATGTCAGTATTCTGGTAAACCAAGATGAGATAAGGAAGTAGTTTTTTCTTTTCTATCATAATCTCTTTACCTCCAAAGGAGGTAATGAGGCCTTCTTTCAGGCTCGAGAATATATTAAGAAGATCATGCCTAAACGAATTAGTGATGAAATGGTGGGTATGTGCAAGATCATGATGGCCCAAAAAGTGGTGATATGATGGGTATGTGGCTGATGACATTTTTTTACCCAAAAATGATGAAATGAAAAGGGTTTTTAAAGGAGATTCTCATCTTTCCACCAATATAAATTATGCTTTACTTTGAATTTAATAAATAATTATTATTCATTTTCTATTTGAATTACGACTAAAGTCCTAATTGATAAGCTGATTGAAAAACATCTATAGCTTTCAAAAGGTATCACAGTTTTGAATCCAAAAATTCCACATTCTATGCTTCACATACTATAGGATTAAAAAAAATGAATTTCATGAAAATTTGACCAAGTTAAGGTGGTGACATATGAGTTTTAATTTTTAAAAGTTGTAATAAAAATCATAATTAAATATTTACTTGGAAAAAATTACAAAAAAATATGCATCACATTTGGACATGAGTCCTCTATTTATTTCTAAAATATTATAAAAAATATTATCATTTTATTGTGGTTAGAGTGGTCAGACAGACACCTACTTCTTATTTTTTCCCTGAAATTTAAGTACTAATGCATTGAATTTTCAAATTTTCACCAAATAGACTTTAAAAAAAATAAAAAAATCTAGTAGTTTAGAAATTACATTCAATTTGCTACAGATTCTATTCTTACATATATTTGAAATAATATAGATAACTTATTCAAATTTTTGCATCAAGTTGCCTAACTCTGATTTTTCTAAATTTTTTGCCACTTAAGCGCCTATTTTTTCCATGATGATCTTGCACATACCCTAGTTGTTGAGATAGATAGAGAAATTTATGAGGATATAAAGAGATCCATCTTCTCCCTCAAAAATGACAAATCTCCAGGACCTGATGGGCTCCCTGCAGAATTTTACAAATCCTTCATAGACTGGACATGTGAAAATCTCTACCAGGTTTATAAAGAGGCTATCGAGAAAGGCGCCCTTGCAAAAAATATTAATAAAGGAATCATTAAATTGATCCCTAAAGACGGGGATAGGACTCTTGTCAAGAATTGGAGGCCCATTACTCTTTTGAATGTTTCCTATAAAATCTTGGCTAAGGTACTTGTTGATAGATTGGCTAGTATATTTCCTATCATCATTAATTCTACTCAAACTGGATTCATTAAGGGGAGGTATATTCTGGAAAATCTTATAACAAGCTAGGAGGCCATGAATTGGGTCAAACTCTCAGGGAAAGATGCAACAATGCTTTTGCTAGATTTTGAAAAAGCCTATGACGGGATTGAATGGGATTTTGTTCTTTTGATACTGGAGGCCTTTGGATTTCCAAAAATATTCTTCTCCATGGTTAAAACACTCTTCCAAGATGCCTTTGCTCAGGTTGAGGTCAATGGAGTTCTTTCACATGATATTGTTCTTGGGAGGTTAATAAGGAAAGGGTGCCCTCTTGTACCAACATTATTTGTCATTGCTTCTGATGCTCTTCACTATATCTTAAGGGAAAATTCAGTGGTCCCAAGGGTAAGAGGTATTTGACTTCTTGACAATAATGAACTCATTAATCTTTAATTTGCTAATGATACTTTTATTCTTTTGCAGCTTGATGCTGCTAACTTTGCAAATTTGATGAGTAAGTTGGATACATTTTGTCTTGCTTCAGAGGAAAAAGTGCCCCTTCAAATTCTTGCCTCTTGGGGTGGAAGGATAAGCCTCCTGACTGGGTTAGTAGTTATGCAATTCAATGGGGAGGTCCCCATAAGTTGGTGAGATACCTTGGTATCCCTTTTTCTATTGAGCCTAATTTAAAAGAAATGTGGTGTTGGATTAGAGATAGGATTTAGAAGAAGTTGACAAAATGGAATCAACAGTACCTTTCATTTGCTAGGAGGTTCCAGATCTATCAAAAAATAATGTCTTCTTACAATATTTATTTTTCCTTGGTATGGTTTTTTTCTCCTACCAAAGTAATGTTATTCAAAAAAGAATAAGGGAGTTTCTTTGGTCCGATGGAAAAGGGAAAAAGAAAAGTCACTCTGTTAAATGGGAATGGTGCACCATTTCTAAAGGAAAAGGTGGTTTGGGCTTGAAAGATTTGAGAATTCAAGGCATTGCCTTGGCAGCAAAATGGGTAATCAGTGCATTGGATGGTGAGGAACCCTGGAAAGTGCTTATTAGAAATAACATCTCCAATGTTGTCCCAAAACATGCCAAATCCCAGAATCTTCTCCCCTTCATTGATGTCCTTAGTCGTGATTTGCCTATGCCACCTGCAAGATCCAATGTCTTTAAAACTATTTGGAAGGCTTGGGAACATATAAAAAAGAACCTATCCAATTGTCACTTTACCAAGGGTGATAATAGGGTTATCTACTCCAACAGATCTATTTGGTGGAACTTGAAGCATAAAGGAAAACTGCTAGATCTCATTCAGGGTTGCTCTGCTAAAGGTCGAGCCCTAAAAGGGATTCAATGCTTTAGTAAGATTCTAAAGGATGGAAGGTTGAAGGACTAGAATGATCTCAGCTCAAAATATAACATTCCTCAAAGTAACTGGAGAACATATTCAATGCTAAGAGAGGCCTGTGGTCATATCAAATTCCCAATTGAACCTAAAAATGATCCACTCCAATTTAAAGAGTTTCTTTGGAAAAATGATAACAACATAATGAAAACTAAGGTTAAAGAAATTTATGCAATGTTAACTGATCAGGTGGACTTAACAGAACATATGAATAAGTCTTGGAAAATGAACATGAACAGAGAACAATGGCAGTAAATCTTTATGAAAAACTAGCATAAAGAGTTGGAGGCCAGTAAGGCCTTTTCAAATGTCTCTTGATCTTGCAGAAAATTTCCTTTAAATCTAAGATGGATGATATTGATATTTGCACTTTATGTAGGAAGCCTGAATCAATAACTCATATATTTTTTGATTGCATTTATGCTAAGGAAGTTTGGAATATGTTCTACATTTCTAATAATATTTGGGGGAAGAATGGGGACTTACTCCCTGAATACATTCTCTTTTCTCAAAAGAACAATACATGAGTAAAACCGGTTCCTTATTTTCGCATATTCTTTCAACTGAAATTTTATGGACAATTTGGAAAGCTCAGAATGAAGATCGATTTCAAGGTAGGAGGAGATTGCTTACCGAGTCCTATAAGGGACTCATCTTTTACAATGTTGCAATGCAGGTTTTCATTGTTAGAGTAAAAGGTTTATTACTTAATCATTTAATTAAGCCACCTTTTATTATTTCACTTAAGATAAACTTAGTTTGCATTTTGTAGGCATTTAATAATTATTATAATTATTAAATGTTCCCTTTTTAGGTTACACTTTAGGGTTTCTTGATCTCCTTCATAAGGATTGATCTCATTGTATTTTTATTCAATTCTCTCTGAATAATGCATCTTTAGCTTTTAGAGCACCCTTTGCTTTTTTGTCTCCATCTCTTCCTTTATGTGACAGGTTATTTGCATGCAGGTGATCTTCAGGTTCTATGAAGTTGGCTTTCTTAACTTCTACATGGTATCAGAGCTCTAGACCTGTTGCTTCCTGTTCATGTTTTTTGAATAATTTTTGGAGCTTCGAGGGTTTGGGGTTTGTCTCTTTTGATCCAGGGCATACCTGTTTAATTAGTCTTTTCAGTCCAAACGAATCTCACCATTGAGTTCGTAGCGGCTCAAAACCCAAAAAATGATTGTTCATTCATCCATTTTGGACATAGTTGATCTAAGAGGCCAAATTTTTTTTCTCGCATGGCCCCATACAACCATTTGCATGTAGATCGAGAAAAAATTCAGGGCCTAGTAAATTTTTTTCATTTTTTTGACTTTAATTTTTTCATTAGAAAATTTAAAAGAAAAATATTGTAAAGTTTTTATTATTTAAAAAAGAAAAGAAAAGTGGGGTATAATTTTTTGTTTTCTTAGTGTATTTATTTAACTTGCAAAAAGTTTTGCAAGGTACGAGGGCTGATGCAAGAAGTTGGGTACACAAAAAGCTCAAAAAGTGGAAATGTTTTTGCTGTTTTTCAAAATTTGTCACACTTGGACTGAAAATTTGAGGCACTTACACAATGAATATTTAAAAAAATCAGTAATATGAAATCTAGAATTTTGAATGTAGTTTCCAAATATGTAAATTATTAAAATACCCAGATTATAGAAATTAAATTTTGATATGGATCTATAAAAACCACTTTTTAAAAGTCCCTTTTTTTTACCATACCAAGCAGGTGTACAGACAACACTTTTTGACCCAAATAAAATTATTTTGCTAATTATTTTTGGGAAATGAGAGCTAACAACATGAAGTTTGATGTGAATTTTTTTTTGTAATTTTTGGTTGAATTTTTTTTTTTGGTTCATTTTTTATTGGCCTTAATTGATGTTTTTTAAAATCTTGATGTCTGAGACAACATAATTGGACTAAACTAAACTTATTTTTAACTTTTTTCATTATGTAGAAATTATGCGAAGTTTGATGCCATATAATTTTTTTAGAAAC
>VDFB02075321.1:123865431-124040103 GCA_007258455.2 Sequoia sempervirens
TAGCAAAAACCGAGAGAGGTTTTTTTAGATGGTCCCAACACGATCCCATAGCCTCCTATGGAGAGTCTGTATGCCCCATGGTCTCTAAGAAATAGCCCTTCAAATATTGTTGCCTTTTAGCACTTTGGACTCTTAAGGGGAATCACTGGTCCAATGTAGCTCAGAGTGATTTGGCATATTTGGGTAAAAAAGAGGACCATCCCTAGTGTAAACGTACCCATACAGACATGTTTGAATAGTCTGTTTGGTCGTACAAGTTGTGGAATGAAAGTTGCACCACTTTGCAACTTTACCCTCCATTGAAAAGTCATCACCACAGGAAAACGCCACCGAGATAGCAAAAATCGAGAGAGGTTTTTGTAGATGGTCCCAACATGATCCCGTAGCCTCTAATGGAGAGTTTGTATGCCCCACGGTCTCCGAGAAATAGCCCTTAAAATATTGCTGCCTTTTAGCATTTGGACTCTTAAGGGAAATCATCGGTCCAATGTAGCTCAGAGTGATTCGGCATATTTGGGTGCAAAAAAGGACCATCCCTAGCATAAACTTACCCATACAGACGTGTTGGAATAGTTTGTTTGGTCGTACAAGTTGCGGAATGAAAGTTGCACTACTTTGAAACTTTACACTGCTTGCATCTGGCAACTTTTCCCTCCATTGAAAAGTCATCACCACAGGAAAACGCCTCTGAGATAACAAAAACCGAGAGAGGTTTTTGTAGATGGTCCCAACACGATCCATTAGCCTCTAATGGAGAGTCTGTATGCCCCATGGTCTGAGAAATGGCCCTTCAAATATTGCTGCCTTTTAGCACTTTGGACTCTAGGGAAATCGCCGGTCCAATGTAGCTTGGAGTGATTCAGCGTATTTGGGTGCAAAAGAGGACCATCCATAGCATAAACGTACCCATACAGACGTGTTGGAATAGTCTGTTTGGTCGTACGAGTTGCGGAATGAAAGTTGCACCACTTTGCAACTTTGCACTGCTTGCATCTGGCAACTTTTCCCTCCACTGAAAAGTCATCACCACAGGAAAATGCCTCCGAGATAGCAAAAACTGAGAGAGGTTTTTGTAGATGGTCCCAACACGATCCCATAGCCTTCAATGGAGAATATGTATGCCTCACGGTCTCTGAGAAATAGCCCTTCAAAAATTGTTGCCTTTTAGCACTTTGGACTCTTAAGGGAAACTAGTGGGCAACAAAGTTAACTTCTTCACAAACTTGGTTTGAAGTAATTTCATTCTTTTTTGTGCATTTGAGAGACATTTTGACTAGAGTTCGGTCTATGAGCCATGTTCTATGATATTACAAAAAGGTATTGTGGACCTATATTAAGCTACCACTCTCAATATCATACAAATTGAACCCTGGCATCAATAGACTCTGTATATCAAGCTACCACAATTCTGTTGATGTTAGCAGCTTTGTTGATCTCTTCCAGCCGTTCTAGCACATGACAGAGCTTGGAAAAGAGAGAAGGAAGTCCGCTAGCAAAGAGGAGAGTAGAGTCTGCTTCAAGAGTAAAACATGGCACTTGCTAAGACTAAGCTTGCCCAACCATACAAAAGTGGCATATAATATAGCCAAGTCCATTCCAAGGAAATAATCAATAGCTTGGTATAAAGCAAAGTCCACTAGCGATACATAAAGGAAAGTCCGCCCTTGTTTCTTAACACAAACACTTAGCAAAGCCCACCCATGTTAAGAAAGGGATGTGTCAAACATAATTGAAGTCTGCCACATGTCTTGGCCATGAAACTTGACAAGGTCCACACTTACCAAAGAGTGACATGGCATAAAAGATGGAATCTTGCCAAATCCGCTTCAAGAGGATAATGAGTGTCTGCACTTAGAAGAATATGAACATGGAAAGTGAATGAGTGAAGTCGGCTCAACATGTTAAGTCTAAAATGACAAGAGAAAAGAGGAAGTCTAGCAGCCTTAAAGTGAAATTGAGCTTGCCCCTCATTTGTAAAGGGTGGAGACAGTGTATAGAATTGTTGTGATAGACTATTTCTGATATTAAAAGCTCTTATGCATGATTTGATTTGAACCACTTTTATTGTCAAATAGTGTGCATGGTTGCATAACTTCTTCCACCATAGATTGGAGATAGATTTGAATTAGATTACACTTGGAATAAAATTTTCTTTGAAAGTTTGTTAGATGAATGCAAGATTTGATAAGCATTGATTTATGGTGGAACTTTTGCTCATACTTTCTTTGAACAGATGATTTTCATTCAATGCGTAAAGTTAGCTTGAGCTTACTCTGTGGATTCTTAACTTCTGTCTAGATAAATATTGTTTGATTGGAAGGTAATTATTCATGATATGAAAACCATAAGCACATTTCCTTGAAGATTGCAATGGCTCTGCGTAGTTGGCGCGATTCCTGCGTGGCGAAACAAAGTTTGGTTTCATTTCACCAAGTCAATACCATCTCTTGAATTCTTAGGAAGTAGATTAGAACTTCTGACCCCTTGTCTCCTTTTTTAGTTTGTTTGATCTCCAACACAAATAAAAGAGATTCATTGTCTAGACCTTCATTGTGAATTGAAAAAATCCAGCATAAGTCCCCTTGTGATTACTAGCAAATCACAATGCCCATTGAGCTTACCACATGTCAAGACTTGACATAAGAAACCTTGGAATCGCCATATGATCTTCTCACAATCTTAGCATACGGGGTGGTTTTTCAAGAGAGAATAGGGTGTCTCTAGGCATTTTTATTCTGATGTACGAGTGTGTCATAAAATATGCATCAATAGGTTAAAGATAAGGATTTGACAATGCTTTCCCTCAACGGTTTGCCATTGTCTTGGGAGTCCTATATTCAAGGAATTAGTGCAAGGTCCAAACTCCCGAAGTTCGATTGTTTGAGGGCCAATTGCATTCATTATGCATCAAGATTGATGGTTAGAGGTGTTGGCCAAAATTATACTAATGAAGAGATTCATGTTCTTGCCGCCCAACCTTCGAAGAAGAAAGGAAGAAGTGGAAAGAAGGGATTCTTCAAGAGGAATCGAGACAAAGGAAATTATGGTGCTCCCCCTTCCAAGAAGAAGCGAGACTTGTCCAAGATTCAATGCTTTAGGTGTGATAAGTTTGGTCACTTTTCCAAACATTGTTTAGATAGACCTAAGCATCAAGCCTCCATTGCAGATGTAGATGTTTCTCCATAGAAGAATGAATATTTGTTTTGCTCAGCATTGTCAAGCAATGTACCAATTGACACCAACACTTGGCTGATCGACAATGGTTTTCTCAGAAAGAGGGAGTTGATTATGAAGAAACATTTGCTCCTGTTGCTCGTTACGCTTCTGTCAGAACTATCATTGCCCTTGCTGCATCAAGAGGATGGAAGATTCATCAAATGGACGAGAAGAAAAATTTTCTCAATGGCATGATTGAGGAAGAAGTTTATGTCGAGCAACCTAATGGTTTTGAGGTTCATGGGAAGGAGTCACATGTTGTAAGCTGAAGAAGGCCTTGTATGGTCTTAATTAGGCTCCTCGTGCATGGTACGAAAGGATTGATCGGTACCTGTCTAGTTTGGGCTTCTTGAAGAATGATGTTGATTCAAATCTCTACTTCAAGGTAATCAATGGTGATGCATTAATACTGGTACTAATTCATGCTTCTAGGCTACATATATATATATTATTTTTACATGTTTTCTCCATTGTTCGGCCCCTACACCACAAGTAAATGGTTGCATAGTGTGTGGAATGAGGGGGCAGCAGTCCTATAATTGAAATCTTTTCATCTATCAGCATCTAGTTGTTACTTATGCAATGTCAAGTAATGCTTTAAGTTTGAAAGATGTGCAATGCAATGTAATCAATAGTATGAATAAATTTTTAATTATTAGTTATGTAATGTGAAGTAATTGCATAACTGCTTAGGTTGACTTTGTAAAAACTATATTGTAATTGAAATTTTTTCATCTATCAGCATCTAGTTGTTGCTTATGCAATGTGAAGTAATGCTTTGAGTTTGAAAGATGTGCAATGCAATGTAATCAGCAATATGAATAAACTACATAATATAACCATTCTTTTTATGCTATTGTACATCAAGATATTTAACCATTGCTCACTTGATTAAATTTTTCAAAGAGACTTGTTATGAGAAGGCAATTAAATTTTGATTGTCAACTTCTATATATCAAATTATCCAATAATCAAGTGTATGTCCATATACAAAAATGGAATCAACGCCAACTCAAACAAAATTTTACAATATGTGGCATATGCCATCTCGGTATCTATTCAATATTTACATGCCAACATGTCTATCTCATCCTAAACTACTGGTGGATCATCAAAATGGAGCCTCTTTGAAGCACTCGTTGCCTTTGAAGGTAGCTGCATAAGAAAAAGTCAAACCACAATTGAGATTAGTTATACTATATAATTTAAAATTGAATAATTAACATCAATATGCATTTCGAATTATAGAATTCGGAACTCCTAAAATTGTAAATCGCCGAGTTACAGAAATATCAAATCTCTTCAAAGAATTGAGGTCCTAGAGATATGCCCCTCTCAAAGTAGACCAAACCATCTTTGTAATTTGCAGGCGTCTATGGGTGAACAAAACATAAAAGTGATCAAGTTAATACAGTTATCGATTAATAGGAACATATAAATACCAAACACAAAATAAAATGAACATGCTTCTTTAGGTTGATCTTTTTGTTTATCTCCTTTAGGTGTTTTGAAACCTCCTCCTTGAGGTGCTTCAACACCTACTCGTTCAAGTGTTCCATTACGTACTGCTTTGGGCATTGTGGCACTTGTCAACAAGGACGTATAGCTCATAATTCCATGCACATAAAAATGACAAGTACATATGAAACTACCAATCTATGTCGATGTATGTATAATCAATATAATATCTTAAAATTCTTAATTCAGTCAAATTTGAGTTCAATTACCTTCCCCTTATCCAACATTGCACTTCCATATTCTGGACAAGGCTACACCTTGCTCGCACTAGGTATTTCCTACAAGAGGAAAATAAGATAAACATATAAGTTATTATATAATTTCATTAATGACAATTCAAATGATAAGAAAGTATATAATAAATAAATGTAAATGAGTGAGTGCAAAAATATATACTATGTGCGTGTCGAGGCCAAATGAAATGGCCCTCAAGGTGCTATTCGTCACTTGTGTCAGCTCCTCCTCAGACATCAACTGTTAAATAGACCATGTAAATAAATATTAGTACATTATACTATCTCTTATTAATATTCATTTAAAAACAAATGCAAGTTATGAATTCACAACTTAAATTTTACCTGTGTCACTATTCCAATGTCCCCCTCTCTAGCAAGAGAGGACTTTGTACAGTGTGCTCCACTCCCTTGTGTCTGATCTATAATGTCCACATCATGGAAGTCATAATCAGAAGTGTCCAAGGGATGCTCGACAGGCTGTACAAGAGGACCCAAGCATATCTGGCGGCACATGGAGCAAGTATGTGGCACACAAATATGTGGACCTGACGAGGATGATGCATCAACACTCAAGCCATCACCAACATCACCAGAATGTGGCTGAGCTACTACAGAAGCATGCGAAACCAAAAGACCACTCAAAGAGTGAATAGTGTGGATAGTTTATGTGGCCACATCCTGCATAATATCTGGATGGTATACTAAAGGTGGCGGAGGAAGGGGAGGAGGGGGAACATATGGGCAGGGTATTACTCTAATTTCCCTTAGACTATCCTGGGGCATACCTCCACCAATGCCCTGGAAGGGTTTAATGTCAAAGTAATTGACATGATGCCCTAACACAAACTCAGCATATTATTTTTTTATAAAGTAAAATGGTATATCACAATTGTTGTTTGGTGGTTTCAAAAAAACCATACACCAACAGTCCCAAAACTTTTCTACAATGTCTCTATGAGTGCACCATTTTATAGAAAGTTTTGGTTTATTAACATTAACTGGCAAACCAGTGCGGGGGTTAACAAATAAAGAGGCTATTTGGGCTTTGGTTATTATGAGATCTTTCACATCATCATAGGACAATCCACATGCATAATATTCTCTCATGTATTCTTGCCACGACTGAAAGGCATTATGTTGTGAGGAGAGGGTTTTTATGTTTTTAATTATTTCTTTCATTGTGTTTGACATCTCAGATAATCGAGGGACTCTCGTATAAACTTCATAAATGCCCCTTAATTCTTGCAATTTTTCACAAATTAATTCTTCAATTGATGGCTATGGAGGTGGTGGAGCATTTGGCATTTGTGCATTTTCATTGTCAGCAGCCATAATGCCTGATTAAAGTTAAAAAAAAATTAATCTAATTAAAATTAAACAATATAAATGAAAATATTATAAAAATACCCTAGTTTTTAAAAAAAATCCAACAAAAACCCTAGTTTTTAACAAAAATCTATAAAATTCTCTAATTTTTGAAAATCCAAATACATAAAAAACACTATTTTAAAATCAAAATCCATTACAAACATTCAATTTTCATCAAAATCCATTACAAACATTCAATTTTCATCAAAATCCATACTAAACTCAATTTTTTCATAAAAAATCTATCAAAAACCCTATTTTGACAAAAATCTATAAAAAATTAACTAAAATTACACAAATCTAATTGAAAATTTGATTAGAGCAAAGGAAAACCAAGAATCTAACCTTTTGAAGATGGATTTGCATGAAATCGGATATCTGATTTGCAGAATGAAGTTTTCACTATGCGCCTATGGTTAAACAAATGTGAAATGAGTTTTAATCAGGCTGAAATGAAATATATATGTGTGTCGCAAATCAGATATCCGATTTGGATCGGATATCCGATCCAAATTAAATATCCGATATGTAAATCTAGGTTTGGGCTTTGCTTTGGTAGTGTGTACTAACACCCAAGCCACATAAAGTCAACTCGGTATTTTCGCGTTTTTGAGTCAATGAAACACGTAATTTTTTCTCCATTGCCACTTTTTGGCATACCATGATCCTGCACATACCCCAATAAAAATTTATTAAAAAACCAAAAAACTTGATATTTCAAGTTTAAGGACTAGTTTGCTTAGAAATTAATTAAAAAATAGCAAACATAATCCAATCTTAACAAAAGTTATATATTTAGAAACTAGAAATTGTGTTCTTTAATGGGTTTTAATTTTATAGATTCATTCAGAAAAAAAGTCATTAGCTATGTTGTCAAAGTTGGACATTCTTCTTCAATCTGCCTTAGTTTTTTAGTTGCAGGTCAAAGGTTAAGGCTCAGATTGCCAAGCCTAAAACCAAGGATGGATGTGGTGTAGAAATTCAATTTTTAAATAATGCGTACGCATTACAGAAATGCGTACATGTTATTCAAATAATACGCGTATGTGTTTCATAACGCATATGCATTACCCATTGACCCGTTGGGAAAATGAAACACATACACGTTATGAAACACGTATGCATTTCTTGAACATAACGCGTACGCATTTCGTAATGCATACGCATTTCTAATATAGTCATTTTTCCCTAATTTAGAAAATTTTGGTAAAACACAATTTTCCTGCAACATTCATTTTCTTTAGTACGGTCCAAAAGTGTCATTTTCTGCATTTTTTATTGCAAATTTGTCTTGTGCAGGGCATATTCTATTTAAATTGTTGGAAGAGACAAAGTGCAGGTTGAATTTTCTGAAGTGGAATCAAGTGCAAGAACTTCTTACAAGAAGATTTGGAAAAAGTGAATTTTTGGATGTACTCATGATGTTTTTGTACTTCAGAGTTTATAGAAAAAATGATCTTCATAGTACATAGTTTAATTTGAATATTTGAAGGAGGTGGAAATTTGAAAATAAGTTTCTTGAATTATTGTTTTTGTCATCAAAGAGGGTTTGGTAACCATAGGTGATATGCAAAGACAAAAAAAAAAGATGTAGAAAGTGAATGACACCCGAAGAAGTTCAAGCAAATAAAGATAAGGAGGCAAAAAGACAAAGGGAAAGGAGAGAAAGGAATTGTCAAATGAAAGATTTGGAAGCATCTAGTTCCAAGAATGTTGAAGAGGAAGCCATGAATGATGAAATGAATGTAGATGATGCAAATGTGGAGATGGTGAATATAGAAGAAAATGCAATTACGGAGACAAACCCAACTGTGCCTTCAACTTCAACTTTGAATGATATGCAAACAACTTCGGGTGTGTCTTCAAATCCACCTCCTAATGATATGGAAAATGCACCTATTCAAACAATCTATCCAGGTATGTGTTCAAACCCAAGTTTTCATAATATTGATATTGCTTGTTTAGATGAAGCTAGATACACCATTGATAAGATCAATAATATTAGGGTTGAAACAATGCAGAAACAAGAAAATGATGAAATTATATCTTATGAGAATGTAAATGACAATGAAATCCCTCATATTGATGAAAATGATAATGAAATCCCTTTTACATTTGAAAATGAAAATGAAACCCCTTGTGTGAATGAAAATGAAACTCCTATGGATGAAGGTGAAAATGCTTTTTTTACAATTGAAACATATGTGCTAGATAAACTTTGTGGTAAAGTTTCTTCGAGACAAATTAGAAATTATGGAAATAAAATATATAAAATGTTTTTTTATAGAAAGAAATTAGGATTCCAATGTCAACTCATGGTGCAATTGATGAGAATGTTGAAAATGAGAAAAGTGATGAAAAAATTAGGTGTTTTTGTAAAATCAAAAAAGAAAGATGATTCAGTAGAACAAGTCATATCTAGTGTTGCTAATGCTATTGATGTTATTGGTAAGAAAAGTCGATCAAAAGATAAGAATGTGCTCGTCGTGCAATAACAACTGCTCTAGTTGATAAAACAACTTCAAATAAAAGAATGTTAAGTAAGATTAGTAAATGTGTAAAAGTAAATCCTAGAACTTTGATAAGAGCTGCTAAAAGAAGAGAAAGTATTGAAAAAGATCCTATTAATCAATGTTGGAGTTTTAGTGGTAGACTCCCAAGATCAAACATGAAATTAACTAATGAAATTAAATATTTAATCCATAAATTTTGGCATGATAATACAAGAGTATCACCTAACATTAGAGATGTCTTAAAATTAAGGGTGGGTTCCAAAATTCATGAACCTCATCCAAAGCATCTCTTAGATATGACTCAAACTGAATTATATAAAAAAAATTTAGATGCTTCAATCTTACCATTGAATATTAACATAAGTCAAAGATCATTCGAAAAGTGTAAACCTTGGTATGCTAGAATTAATAAGCAACAAATCTCTTGTTGTTGTAAGACTCATGTACAATTTCATTATTATTATGATATATTTCAATATATACGATGCACTTTGCATGCTAACCAAATTATGTAGGACATTTGTGGCATTAATATGCCACCTGAAAGAATCAAAGATTTTATAGCAGGTTTGTTTTGTGATCCCTCTTTAAATGGAAACTCATTTTTTTTAAAAGCATGCATTTCTAGAGAATGCAATAGATGTGGTAACTTTTCATTATTAGGAGAATGTATGCATGAAAGTAGTTTAGATGAATTTGGACAGCAATTAGTGGATGTAAAAAAAATTAAAAATGTTGAGTATTCTTTAAAAGATGGAAAAACTGGAAAACGTGTTGAGCTAATTGTGGAAAAAGTTAGTGTGCATGCTTTTATTAATGAATTTAAAGATAAGTTTGTACCTAAATATGTTCAACACTCTCATAATTCTCATTGGCTTGATAATCAATTTTGTTTATGTAAAAACACATTCCCAATTGGAAGTATATTGTTAGTTGTTGATTTTGCTGAAAATTATACTCTTGCTCCACAAGAAGAAATTCAATCATAGTATTATAATTCAATGCAAGTAGCTATATTTGTTCACATTGTTTATAGGCATGCAAAAGATAGTACAGAAGATAATAGAATTTTTGAGAGAATACCATTTTTATGTAAGTGATAATCGATTACATTCATCTGAGTTTGTACAATATTGTTTTGATATATTTTATAAAAAATTAAAAGAGAGAGGAATTCAAATGCTAGAACATCTCATATGGTCATATAATTGCATGGGTCAATTAAAAAATGCTAGAATGTTTTATTGGTTATGTAGAGTTCATAAGGAAAATATTATCCAACACATATGGAGTTTTTTTGAAGCTGGTCATGGCAAGGGAGAACATGATGGAGTAGGTGCATGTGTGAAAAGAGCTCTTGCAAGAGAGCAACTAAAATTTGAGGATGCTACGAAATTTAGATATGCATGTGCAATTGTAGATTGGTGCAATACCAAATTATCTACAAGAACAAGTGAGAGCTCAATAATTCGACGCTTCTTTTGGTTAGATGAAGAAAATGATATTTTTTCTCGACAAGATTGTGAAACAATTAATGGATCTGCAAAATGGCATTCGTTTAAGAGTTCAAATGCAAACACATGGACAATATGGACAAGGGAGTTGGCATGCTTTTGTCAATTTTGTATTGTAGGTGATTGGGAGGCATGTGAAAATATGGAATGGGTCAAACAATGGCAACAAAGAGCCTTAACACCTACATCGACAAATGTTTAACATGGAACGATAATTGAAGATAATCAAGTGTTCACATCAAATGATTATGATCGTGTTTCAGATCTTGTACAAGAAGGTACATTATTTATTGAGTTGAATTTTGTATGTATGGATATTTATATGTGAATTAAATATAAGTCACTTTTTATTGAATTTTGTATTTATTTTTGCAGGACATGTGTATGCTGTTGTTGCTCCTGAGGAGAATGAAGAGGAGATAGATTACTGGTTGGCTAGATGTGTTGAGAGAAAACATAAGTTGGCATATCCTAGAGTGGATGATGACAACTTTGAGTATCCAACTGGTTCAGTGGTTGTTGTTGGCACTTGGCTTCGAGAATATTTGATGAGAAAGAATGGCTTGCCTGCATTTGAAGATTATGAAAGACACAAGAAGATTATACATTATTCACTTTTGATTTTGGCAACCAATATAAAACTAGTTAGATATCAAGGGAGGCCTGCTAATAAATTTTTATGGACACTTTCAATGGATGATCACGAGACAATCATAGATGCATTAAAAAAGAGAGAGGATGCATATGGTACAATAGAGTAAATAAATATTGGTAAGTATATCTAGTTGTTTATATAGTTAATTGATATATATATTTGTATTTAATCATTTCCTAATTAAAGTTTTATATCATTTTTTGTTTCAGGTCTCCCAAAATTAGATGCTTTACAAACAAGAGAGGAGATGCACATATATTACAATGGAATTCAAATATAGATATAGGTAACTATATATAGTTCTAGATACATTTAATTAATAGTATAAATTCATTATCTCAACTCCCCTTAATCCACCCTCTTGCATCCCTTCAAGTCATTCTATCAACTTCCCTTAATCCACCCTCTTTCATCCCCTTAAGCCATCCTCTTAAAGCACCCTTAAGTCATATCCTCTTACATCCCTGTAATCCATAATCTTGCATTCCTTAAGTCACTCTCATAATTCCCCTTAAGCCATCCTCTTAGGTCCTGTTAATCCATATTGTAAGGTTCATGACATGCATCTCCTTAATCCACTATCTTACATCCCTTTAATCCATTCTATCAACTCCTCTTAATCCACCTTCTTACATCCCCTTAATCCACTCTCTTACATCCCTTTGAGTCATTTTATCAACTCCCATTAATCCACCCTCTTACATCCCCTTAAGCCATCCTCTTAAAGGACTCTCATAATTCCCCTTAAGCCATCCTCTTAGGGCCTATTAATATCCATATTGTAAGGTTCATGACATGCATCCCCTTAATCCACTATCTTACATCCCTTTAATCCATTCTATCAACTCCCCTTAATCCACCCTCTTACATCCCCTTAATCCACTCTCTTACATCCCTTTGAGTCATTTTATCAACTCCCCTTAATCCACCCTCTTACATCCCCTTAAGCCATCCTATTAAAGGACTCTCATAAGTCTTAGGACCTTAAGCCATATCCTAGGGTTCATGAGATGCATCCTCTTAAACCATCCTCTTAACTCCCCTTAAGCCATTCTCTTAAGACCCCCCTTAAGCTATATATCCTCTTAGGTCCCCTTAATCCATCCTATGGCAAACATCTTTTGAATTTGTATGGAATTTACTATATACTATTCTTTTCTCACATGCATTTTTTTCTTAAATGACTCATAAAAAATTGTAGTTACTTGCATTAATTATTTTTGCAGGTTCTCATCAAGTTGATCTACAAAGTGATTGTTGAACTGAAAAATTATTTTATCAAGAGACTATGTAAATGTCAATTTTTGGTCTTCACCTAAAAGTTGATAAGTTTTAATTGTATCTACATGCACATATATGTTTCATCATATTATATAGTTGTAATAAACATCTTGATATACATTATATATGTTTGTTCAATGTCACTTTTTAAATATCTTGTTCCAATTTTATAGATTATACATTTCATGTCTTGTATTTACCACATTTTATATAATTATTCAATTGTATAGATTATACATTTTATACATACAAGGATATAGTTTTTTTGTTTATTGATTCAAATATTTTCTATCTAATTGGAAAATAGTTAAAATTACTTGCCCTTAATTTATTATGAATATGATCTAAACTATTTAAGGAATGTTGTAATTTGTCACCTAACCATGTGATAAATTATATATATTAAATTTGATTCTAGATAAGAATTTATATAGTGCATGTAATACTTGAAAATTAGATAAAATATAAATAGTCTAATGTATGAGTGCATATAATCATGAAAATGAACATAACAAGATATCATAATTGACTACATATATAATCACCATATTAAAGTCAACTGATATAAATAAACACAAATATGATAATAACATGTTCAAAGTAAAACTAGAGATAGATAGTCCATAGAATTTATATGTCAAGTCCAACACATATATTTAAATAAAACTAGAGATCTATAGTCCATAAAATATAAAACCATCTAACTTTTAGGCTGATCGGTCAAATCAAGTCTCCTCTTTGTTCCATGTTGACTAGATGTACCCGCATCATGCTGTAAAAGAGTACAAGAAACTTGAAATTAGATTTAAATTTATTTAGAAATTTTGATATAATTAAACATATTTAAACTTGAAAATATAAATTTTAGATAAAAATAAATTTAATTAAATATCTAGTATTTATATAGTAAAAATGATTTCTAGTATGCATAAATTACCATATGATCATGTGAATTTGTAACTGGCACATTTTCTTCAACGGGTAGCATAACTGTCACTTGAGAAGATGCAAATGCCTGATCTACTATATCCTGCATATTCATATAAAGCAAACAATATGTGAAAACCTCGAATATATATATATATTTAAAAGGTCCATAAAAATTGTATAGGAGGTTTAAAGTAAAGTTTACAACCTCGAATGATATGACCTCATGATCATGCACCTGAGATTGCCCATGCATAAATGGCAATGATGTCTCAGGTGCGCGGCCCACCATGGGTATCTCATGAAATTCCTGCATATAGATGTACAACAGTTCGTATAGATCATTGACACATGTGTATGTAAATGAAAAATTAAATTAGATCTATGATGTCTATTTAATTTAAACTTAATAAACTTTTGAAAGCACGCACCTGAGCTGATGATGTCTCAGGAGAGCTCACCACTGTAACTTGTGGTTGGTCAGTACTAGGTATTGTAGATAGGGAAATAATCATTCAGATTTAATGTAACAAAAACAATAAATTAACTAATTCCTATCAAGCACAATAGAGTACGAGACAATATGAAAATCAAAATAGGAAGCAAAACGCAAACCGATCTCCACGCTAAACTCGATTTATCTCCATTGCTCTTCTCCACCTGCACAAGGATGCAAGATTTCAAAGGTTGATAATGGAGGAGTGTTGAGTGCTCATTCTTGCAGCATAACGACTTGACGACGAAAATGACCAATGAAGAGAATGATGGATAGAGATGGAAGACTGATTTTGACAGAGTTTGGATGCTAGATGAATCTTCCCAAATGGCTTGTGAAAGGTTTGACTTATAGATTTTCGATGTGGACAGAGATAAGATTTGATTTTTGACAAAAGAGGAAATACAATGAGATGAGATAAGATTTTCAAAAGATAGAAAGATTTTGATTTATTGTTTTAAAGGAATTAAATCTTGAAAAAGACGAGAACGATAATTGATGAATTATATAATTAAATAAATTAACTAGATACACATGAGTTCAGTTTTGGAAAGAAAGCGAGAAGATCTTTTTAGGATTTTATTAATTAAATAAATTTTGGATTTATTTAATTA
Source organism: Sequoia sempervirens (assembly GCA_007258455.2). Classification (NCBI taxonomy): domain Eukaryota; kingdom Viridiplantae; phylum Streptophyta; class Pinopsida; order Cupressales; family Cupressaceae; genus Sequoia; species Sequoia sempervirens. The sequence goes on from VDFB02075321.1 coordinate 123,879,770, forward strand.
ACGTTGAATTTATGATTTCATTAATTAAATAATATAAATTATTTAATTAACATTAGAAGAATGAATAGATTATGAATTAATTAATTAAATAATATAAATTATTTAATTAACATTAGAGAAATGGATGGATTATGAATATGAATTTAATTAAATAAATAAAATTTATTTAATTAAATAGATGATGACATGGGTACCTAGGGAAAAGCATGCTACAAGATGTCTAAATGATGCGATGTTGTGACAAGGTATCGTAAGAGGACCATTTTTTTGTCTACATTTTGCCCCTCTTTGAGATGATGTTCGAGATGACGAGATTTGTGTCGAGTAACATCATATCAAAGAAGTTAAGGTATGGATAGAGGAAAAATGGATAATGATAGAAAGATAGGATGATGATGGAATGATGATGCCCCCTCGAGAGGATAGGCGGGTTGAGCAAACACGGGTAGGCTCTCGAAATGAAATGATAAGAATAGACAGGATGATGTAAGATAGAAAGTGGATGAAGGAGATGAATGATACGTTATGCTGCAATGAAAGTGAGCAACCATGATGTTTGATATAGCACAAGACGTTATGCACCAAGATATAAGGACCAAGGTGACAATGTGTCTCGTGCCCCAGCGTAATACAACCTTGTCTAGACGTATGAGGAAGTAAACTTAGAGCATTAAAGTCCTAATGCACAAAAGGTATTATGTGACCTGAGATGCAAAAGATAATGCAAAAAGCTACTCCAACATACACAAGATATGAATATTAGCCAGAATGATACAAATTAGATACAAATGCAAGATGAAATGATAGCACACACAAGCAAGCAAGCAAGCATGCACAAATGATGCAAAAAAAAACAAGGTATTGCCCCTGTCAAGCTGTAAACCATTGATTGATTGATTGATGATGATGATAGTGTTGTCATTGTTGGGAACAACATATCCCTAGATCAACACAAAGATGATGATAATTGATTGATTGGTTGGTTGATTTGGTTTATGACAAGATTAGGATCAAGACCAAAGGATATGATTGGATGATTTGACAAGATTGATCGACTTGATTGGTATGGATTAAGAATTGACTTGCATTTGGATTATTGCTTGAAATGATTTGGTTGATTTGAGTGGATGAAATGGTTTTGATGAAGATGATTGATTTGCTTGAATGGTTGAATGATTGGATTGAGGTGAGGGATTGAATTGATGAAATTGGATGAAGTAATTGGATGGAATGATTTTATTGCTTGGATTTTTGTTGGATATTTGATTTTTTTGTATTTTTGGGGATATTTTGATTTTTTTTTTTTGAAATGTTTTGATATTTCCTTGGTTTTTGAAATTTTGATTTTTTTGGATTTTTGAAATGTTCGATTTTTGGATTTTGAAATGTTCTTTTTTTTGTATTTTTGAAATGTTTTGATGTTTTTGGATTTTTGAAATGTTTTAATTTTTTGAACTTTTGAAATTTTTTGATGTTTTTGGATTTTGAAATGTTTTGAGTTTTCAAAGGATGAAATTTTGAGTAGCCTTTGTGCTAGATACCAATGACAAGGGGAAAACCAAGTCTAGGTGAAAGGGTATAGATGGGATTGATGGATGAAAGGGTGTTTGATGGGATAAGGGATAAAAGGCTCATGATCAATGGATGGATGGAAAGGATAGGTTATAGTGAATGGAATGGATGTATGCATCATAGGAGAGCAAGGATGTGATTTCCCAAGACTATGTCGCATAGGGATAACATGCCCCATTCTAGGTACAATACTTAGTATTTTTCATGACAAAACTTATGGAAATAGGATAATGATAGGCTTGTTTGGAAGGATGAGGTATGTCAAGAGATACCCAAAAAGCATGTTTCAAAATTTTTCCCCTATATCTTCATCAAGATCAAAAGAAGAAGGGTGGATGAATGGACTCAATATGATAGGTATGTATGAATAGACTCAATATGATGGCTAAAGATGGTAGGTAAGATGGAAATGATATGACATGAAAATGATAGGTTGGATAGATAAGACATTGTGCCCCCAAGTGTAAGTGACATAGAAAATCAACCTACACATGATGCCTATTTGCTAAGTTTTCAACATGGTACTTATCCAAGGTGCCTGTTTACTAGGTTTTCACCATTGGACGAAGGGATTTCTCTTTACTTTTTTTTTTTCATTTTTGATTTTTTTTTTTTTGTCTTTTTGGATAGGAGAAGGAGAATATGGATATGAGGGAATCAAGTGTATAGTTGCATGAAAGTTGGTAGTCCCACTAGATATGGATGTCATTGCATGGACCATGTCAAGTGTCATTATGCTCATAGATGTTGGTAAGGGATGACATGAAAGGGATGGATTAGGTAGATGGCAGATTATGAAAGGCTTATGCAAGAATGGATGGGGAATAGTGGATTATGATGTGGATTGTATAGGAATTATACAAAACGATGGATGAAAAGTTTATGCAAAAGCATGGACCATAGGGAGGTGATTGGGAAGATATGTGGGATAGTAGTTGAAGGATGAGGAGATGGAGGGTGGAATTGTTGTGAAATGGAAGGGAATCATGACCAATGGTTGCACACACTGTGATAAATGTTGAAGCTTTTGATGTGGATGGGATGTAGGAAGCAATGGAGATGTTTGCTTAGGGGGTGGTGGATGAAGTGATTTAGGTACCCACATAGACTTAGTATTTTTATGATTTTTATTTAGCTTGTGGGTTTTAGGAATTTGAGACTTTTGAATGGAATGAGAATGTGGGATGGAAGTGGATGGTTGGGATTTTTGTGATGTGAATGCCTCATTTGACTTTATTTCTTTTTTCTTAGGTACCCAAACCATTTTAGTTTTAGCCTTTTCTTTTGGAGGTATGGGCTTATATAACTTTTTAGATGAATTTTTCTTTGACTTTTTGTATTGATGTCCTAAGGCACAAGAACCCTTAGGATTTTTTACTTTATAGGTAGAGGCATTGAAATTATTGCTTTTGAATCCCATGGGTATGGTGGAATGGGTGGAAGCTTCATGTTTATACAATGTGTGCATTGATTGGTCATGATTAAGATGTTTAGAGGATTTATGGATAAATGGATAAGAGGATTGGATGGTAGGGATATTAGGAGTTGGAAGTAATGGTGGTAAAGTGGATGGAGGGATATTAGAAGTTGGAAGTAATGGTGGCAAAGTTGATGGAGGGATATTAGGAATTGGAAGTAATGGTGGCAAAGTGGATGGTGGAATATTAGGAGTTGGAACCAATGGTGGCAAAGTGGATCGAGGGATATTAGGAGTTGGAAGTAATGGTGGTAAAGTGGATGGAGAAAGGTGTATGGTCACATGCTTTTGACATTTGTAGGATGATGGAGGAGGGATGGAAATATATGTTTTAGGTGTATGATACGCTTCATGATGGAAAGTGGACTTAGGATGCATGAAGTACCAACATCTTTAGGTTGTTGTCCTTGTGGTGTAGGTCCAAGGCCATAAGAGTGTGGAGGGACTTTGACATGGATGGCCTCCAAAATAACTTGTTCATGAAGGTCTAAACCTTTACCTTGGTGGTTCATATTTTGGAGTATGCAATGGACAATGGGACTAGGTGTAGGTGGAACACTAGACACGAGTTCCTTATTGGATGGAGAAAATGATGCAAGGGAAGATAATGGTTTTTGTTGTTCTAAGGAGGAACATTCATGAATGAGGGTGGAGAGACCAATAGGATAGGATGGAGGACTTGCAATGGGGTCCATAGTGGGTGATGGAGGATCATTAGGATCTTGATTAGCATTATGTTCACTTAGATCCAAGGTATTTATTTGATCTTCTATGTGTGTTTGGGAGGAATATGTCTCATCAAGGGAAGTGGATGTTTGTGCATCATGGATGGGTGAAGTGGAAAGCTCTTGACCATGAAATGCATAAATTTGGCTAAGAGGATCATCATGGTCTTCTTGATCATAAAAGGGGTCTTGATCAAAGATGGAAGATTGATCATGAACAGTATTAGGTATGTTATGAATGGAATCATTGGGAGGGTGTTGATCTTTATGTGGATGAGGGGGTAATGTTTCCGCATGTTTAGGATTGTGCTCTTGAAATACCTTATGACTTATTGGAATGGAGGTGGAAGGGGATTTCTCATGGAGAGACTTGTCATGTTCTTGATGGTCAACAACATAGGAGCATGATAGAGGGTGACTTGGACTTATGAGGGGAGACTCTGGAATTGGCTCAAGGGGTTGTGGATGACATGGTTGGCTTGAAGGACTTGGTATGATGTTTGAGGATTCTTTTGTATGTTCAGGTATATGTGTTGAATGACATGGCGACAGTTGATTCCTTGCTCATAGCCCTTGGGTCACATCCTTTGGAGGTGTAGGGGTGGAAGGTGTTGGCTTAGGGTTTTGATTTTGATTGGATGATGGTATGATAAAGTTATAGGGTGTATGTGCTAGATTGGTATTCCCCTTGTCAATGGTTGCATTAGAACATGAGGAATTTTGGCCTTGTTGTAAGGTAGAACCTAGAGTCACATGCATTTTTCATGATGTGGCTTGATAGGTTGATGTGGCATTGACATGTGAAGAAGTGGATGGCTTAGATTGGTATGAGGTGGAAGTGGATGGCACATTAGGTTGAGGTGGTATTGGTTGATAATAAATGGATAGGGGATGATGTTGTGGTTGTTGAATTTGACAAGTGGCAATGAAATGATTGGCTTGAGCTAGGAAGTGTTGGATTTTAGGTGATTTAATTTGTTGAAAATCTTGAAAGATGGTTTGAAGGCTTTGTATGGTTTGGTGGTCTAGGGGTTGGGGTATTTGGTGAAATGTTTGAAGGAGATTTTGAAGTTGGGATGCTAGGGCTTTGTGTTTGAATGTGGGCATGGTGTCGAACATGTGTGTAAGCTCTTGCACATTGATTTGTTCCTCAAAGTATGTAACATCGTTCATGTAATTATTAGCGATGGTAGGAGAAGCCCCTCGAAGTGTGATTTTATGTTTTGGTTTTGTTTCATGATTTGAACTAGAGAAAGAGACTCCTTGAATTATGACTTTAGGCTTAGGTTTTGTCTCATGATTTGGCCTAGAGGTATAGCCCCCTTGGATTATGATTTTGGGCTTATGATTAGGATTGGGCTTGTTTATGATTATGACCATTTTGACAAGTGGTGACTAGGACTGGGTTGGTGATGGTGATGATGTGGAATGATTATATTGTATGACTTGATTTATTAGGATGAAATGGATAGGATGTGGCTAAGAAGAATGATTAGGATGATAATGATTGGATATAAATGTGTTGGAAGAACGTGTAGAGTGACTTGTCTTTATGTGTTTGGTGTTTAGCTTGATTTGGCAATGTTTAAATGAATGATCACACATGCACACATATGAATCACACATGCAAGACACATAAGCAAGTTTGAATTTGAAATTATGAATGTGATTATTAAGTACACACTTGAAGAAGACACATCAACAAGTCCTAGAACTAGTCAAGTGGGTATGGCCAATTAGGTCTCAAGCTAGGCTACACAAGGTTGACTAAGGAATGATTTGAAAGAAAAATCCTATCACACAGCCGAGAGAAAGGGGTAACCCACCCTTCACCTTCACTTCCCAAAGGTATAAAGTTCTTTGGGGCTTAGCCAAGAGTGACAATATTTTAACTCCCAAACAAGCATGTCTTTCGATTCACACTTCGATTGAGGTCATCCCCAGGGGTGATGAAATCCCCTAGTAGGCCTCCTAGGAAGGGTTTGACAAAAGCAAACCAAGTGAGGTGTTTGTGATCACACACACACTTGATTCACACTCACAGTGATTAATTTCCCTTTAAAAAATTGAAATGTGTGTAAAACAGTTCAAGCACTTGTTCTTTTTAACCCCAAATCAAGATGTGTGATCGAAGACAAAATTCGTTTTAAGCCCAATTTCAAATATGTGATCAAGCAAGATTGATTTTATGCCCCAAATTGAAATGTGTGAAAAATAAGATTAATGAGATGAATGATGAGATGAGTGCACCTGGTTATTTTCACTTTCCAAATTATTGTTGTGATTGATCCCAATGCTTTTCCAGCTCCGTATGATTCACCAACAAGTCACCAAGACAAAAGAAACAAATTAAAAATTTGCTAAAGAAAAAGTCATATGCACTGAATAATATATGAAAATTTGATAACTTTAACTCTGTAAAAGTTGATAAAAACCTGCACCATTGGATAGCTTATGAAATTCTACCCCATTTAAAAAAAAAAGTACTAAAAATGACCAAAAAATGACCAAGATACGGCCATTTTAAGATTTATTAAAAAAAAATGCTGAAATAGAGGTATATGCGCTAAAACAGACCTCATATGCGCTAAAACAGAGGCTATATGCGCTAAAAAAAAGTCCTAGATGTGCTAAAAGAAGTCCCAAATGCGCTAAAAGAATTTCTCGGATGCGCTAAATTTTTTTACAAATTTTTTAATGAAACGATATATGTGCCATTTTGTTCCTTATAAGCACCGAAACAGTTCCTTGATGCGCCAAAATAGCTCTGAATGCGCTGAAAGACCTGCAAAAGCATTGTTAAAGGCCTATATGCACTACAAAAACCCTCAGATGAGCTAAAACAGAAAATTTTGCCGAAAATCTGAATTCCAAAACACAAAATCCTATCATAAAACCTACAAATAAATGTTAAAAATGGGGTAACGCCCCATGGTGGGTGCCAAAATGTAGATAGGGAAATAATAAATCAGATTTAATGTAATGAAAACAATAAATTAACTAATTCCTATCAAGCACAATATAGTACGAGACAATATGAAAATCAAAATAAGAAGCAAAACACAAATCGATCTCTAGATTCATTTGTGTATGACCTCCCTGCATCTAGATATAATATATCAATTCACACATGTGTACAAATTCAAATTAAATTAGATATATATCCACACAAATTATTTAATATATATTGGTTCAAGTACATGTCCAAAAGGTGAGCCCAGATCTACAACACTCGACATATGCACACGATGATCATATTGAGTTTCAGGCATCACGTGATCATGCGTCTACACCAAACACTTATTGAATCAATATTATATTATATATATAATTTGATGTTATTATTTACATGAATTTTTCATATTTCAAACTTGAATTAAATTTAAGTTCAAAAGATGAACATACCTGTGTAGGACAATCCTCAGAATATAGTAAATTCAGGTATGACCCCATCCCAGATGCATGTGCATTTCCTGAAGTGGATGTTTGAGTATCCCTATAGCCTGAGCCTCCATGCTCTCTATTGGCCACTTCAGTGGCCGCGTGTGTAGTCTACTGAGTGAGATGTCCTGAAAGTGAACTCAATTCTCCTAATGTTGATAACATGGTCTGCTGCTGAAATGCAGTGGGAACACTAGGAGAAGGAAGAGGAACAATAGGAGCAATTGGAGCACATCGCTGAGGATTGACACATGCTCCTAGTCTATGTTGGGGCATGCCACACCCAACTCCTTGAAATGACCTCATATCAAAATAGTTGGGTTTTTTACCCAACTCAAACTCAGCCCATAACTTTCTCAAAAAGTATAAGGGCACCTCACTGTTGCCATGTGGTGGACTATCAAACACAATCCACCATCTGTCCCAAAAATGCGCAGCTATCTACAGGTAGCTACACCATAAAATTGAAATTCATTTTTTTGTGGGTGGAATGGGTTGGTTTGTTTAGGGATTAATAAAATATTGGCACATAGCTTGTTTGGTAATTTTTAGGTAATTGATTTCTTTATATGACAATCCATCCACATAGAATTGTCTCCTCTCTTCTCTCCATTGATGGAACCTAACTAGGTCCGCATCAATAGATCGAACAAAATCAACAATAGTTTGCATCGTAGATGCAAACCATGCGAGATGGGGAGGGACTCTAAGCTCATTTTTTATGAGATCTATATTTCCTTGAATGACAATGAGGTTTGCTTGGATATTCTCTCTTAATTGATCTTCATCAACTACAGGAGGGGGTGGGGGGTTAGGCGGTGGAGAATGTGGAGGTGTGTTAGGGTTATGTTCATGTGGTGGATTGGGATGTATGGGATCTATAGGAATTTCTTGATTGGGCATAAAATCCTCTAAATTAAACAATGGATCCATGTGAGCAATGATATGGCAACTACATGTTAAACAATTAAAAAATATATATCAACAAACTAATTAAATAATGCACACAATTTGAAAGTTATTTAAAAATCACATTGAACATGCACAAATTCAAAATATATTTCATTTGAAGACCATTTGATTTATAACATTATAAAATCCATAACATTAAAAATTCATAGCATGTACACACATTAAATTGAGTCCAGTGTGGGGTTGTTAATATGAAGGGTAGATTTATGAAATTATGGGGTTTTATTAAAATTTATTTAATCTCATTCATTATTTTCAAATAATACTAAAGATAAGAATGAAAAATTAATAGAAGACATTGAAAGGGACACATAGATATATGCTAGTGACCTAATTGCAATGTACAAAATATAAAAAAGATGAGTGACCAAGCTCTATTCACCAAATTTATCCCCTTAAGAAATGTCAAATTCCCCCTTAAGACATCGATTTACGATTTAGGGTATAGGATGGCTTAAGGAGATCTATGTGTAGTAAGGTCTTAGGACAAAATGGTCCATGGCTTAAGGGAATAAAATTTGGTGAAGTTGCCTAAGGCAACCAAATTTCATTTTAAGGTCCTACAATTCAAAATGAATAGATATATTAATCAAGTATGACAAAATTTAATTAAATCCGAGGACATTGATTTATCTAAATTTTCAAATTTCATATATATAGATACTATTATAGTTTTTTATATTTTATATATCTTTATTTGTGATTAAATATTGTTAAAGGCTGCCTCTAGAAATACTCTCCTAGGTCTAGCTAATCCCAAAGTGAAGGAAAAATTATTCATTCTCAACAATCAGAAAAATGCAAGTACAAATATCATGAATCTATAACATGCAAGTATAAATATCTAAAAATGCTAGAGGGTTATCTAGGAAATTTAAGCAACCAAAATATTCCACAACCATCACTTTGTACATCCAAATAGAAGAACAAGGTTTTTTGGGAGCTTCTAGGTCACTAAGAGATCAACTCTACAACTAACATGTAATGAGGGTTAAATAATCCAATTCTTCTATTTAACCATGGATTTAAAGAATGAAACCAACATAAGAACTTTAAATAGTATTCAAAACAACTAGTACTTTCTCATGTAACTAAGAAGCCAAAAGCAAGAACCCAACATGCAAAATCTTCCATTTTACATGACCACACAATACATGAAAATAGAAATTTAATCCTAGAGGATAGTCTCATAATACCAAATAAGATCTACAAGTCATAACCATGAAACATGAAAACACATCACCAACTCCAAGATCTTCCACCTTAAGCATTCTTAAATTCCCACAATATTTCTATGCCCAAAAACAAAATGGAGGATTACCCAAAACTCACAAACCATTGATCAATAACATGCAAATAGATGAAACCCAAAAAACCCACCTCAAATGGGTATGTGCAAGATCATGATGGGCCAAAAAGTGGCAACATGATGGGTATGTGGCTGACGACTTTTTTTTTACCCAAAATTAATGAAATGAAAAGGGTTTTTAAAGGAAATTCTCACTTTCCACCAATATAAATTATTCTTCACTTTTAATTTAATGTATTATTCATTTTCAATTCAAATTATGACTAAAGTCTTGATTGATAAGTTGATTGAAAAACATCTATAGCTTTCAAGCGATATCACATTTTTGAATCCAAAACATGTCACATTCTATGTTTCGCATACTATAGAATTAAAAAAATAAAATTTGAATTTCATGAAGTTTTGACCAAGTTAAGGTGGTTAGACATACAAGTTTTATATTTTTTAAAAGTTGTAATAAAAAATCATAATTAATTATTTACTTGGAAAAAATTACAAAAAATATGCATCACATCGGGACATGAGTCCTCTACTTATATCTAAAATCTTATAAAAAAATATTATCATTTTATTGTGGTTAGGGTGGTCGATAGACACCTACTTCTTATTTTTTCCTTGAAATTTAAGTACTACTGCATTGAAATTTCAAATTTTCACCAAAAAGATTTAAAAAAAAAAAAAAAAGACCTAGTAGCTTAGAAACTACATTCAATTTGCTACAAATTCTATTCTTCCATATTTTTGAGATAATATAGATAACTTATTCAAATTTTTACGTCAAGTTGCCCAACTCTGATTTTTCTAATTTTTTCGCCACTTAAGGGCCTATTTTTTCCATGGTGATCCTACACATACCCAAATATGATAAAAAAATCTTATGTAAAATTCTTACAAACCCCTTAATAATTAAACTTTAAAAAACAAGATTAAACTACTAAACATACAAGTATTTCTACATCGATCTTTCAAGGAGAATATTATATGAAGCAATATAAAAAAATAGAATCCTTTGGCATGCAAACAATACTTATAAAGGAAAAAAGAGAGAAATAAGAATATATGCAACTATAAGAAGGAAAGAGATATAAATATACTTTATGAATCCTATTTCAAGAACTTCTTTGATCCCCTTAAGAAATGTCATATTAGGACCCCTTCAGACATCGATTTACGATTTAGGGTGATAGGATGGCTTAAGGGGATCTATGTCTAGTAAGGTGGACTAGGAAAAAATGTTCCATGTCTTAAGGGAATAAAATTTGGTGGAGTTGCCTAAGGCAACCAAATTTAATTTTAAGGTCCTACAACAAAATGAATGCTAAATAAGGGTTTAGGTTTTGGATTTAGAGATTTGATGACATGAAAACATATAGAAGACACATGATGGATTTTGAACCTATTTGGACTTCCAAGCACTCTTGGATGATTTAAAAAGGAAGAGGAGATCTAAACCATAAACCCTAAACCCTAAACCCTAGACCCAATTTTTTTTCTAATCATATATCTTTTGAAACGTTTCTATGACATAGACTCCTCCTTTGAATATTTATATAAATTCTAGACGTGCATGGATTTTCAAAAAAAGAACCTAACTGCCACTAAGTGAGGAATCAATTGATCAATTCAATAAATAAATAATCTTAGAAAATAAACCTTTGGTTATAGAATTGAAAGGCAACCAAATTTACTTTTAAGGTCTTACAACAAAATGAATGCTAAATTAGGGTTTAGGGTTTAGATTTAAAGAGATTTGATGACATGAAAACATATAGAAGACACATGATGGATTTTGAACCTATTTGGATCTCTAAGCACTCTTGGATGATTTAAAAAGGAAGAGGAGATTTAAACCCTAAACCCTAAACCCTAAACCCTAAACCCTAAACCCTAGACCCAATTATTTTTCTAATCATATATTTTTTGAAACGTTTCTATGACATAGACTCTTCCTTTGAATATTTATATAAATTCTAGATGTGCATGGCTTTTCAAAAAAAGAACCTAACTGCCACTAAGTGAGGAATCAATTGATCAATTCAATAAATAAATAATCTTAGAAAATAAACCTTTGGTTATAGAATTGAAAGGCAACCAAATTTAATTTTAAGGTCCTACAACAAAATGAATGCTAAATTAGGGTTTAGGGTTTAGATTTAGAGATTTGATGACATGAAAACATATAGAAGACACATGAATAAATTTTTACAAGTAAATGAGAAACCCTACCACCTAAACTTAGTGCTTTGAATAAAATATGTGACATTTTAGGAATAGCTTCAATATATCAACAAATAGGAATTTTAGATTTCAATTATAAGTAAGTTGTTGAGTTATGATGGATTTTGAACCTATTTGGACCTCTAAGCACTCTTGGATGATTTAAAAAGGAAGAGGAGATCTAAACCCTAAACTACAAGTTTCTCAAAAATGTAATTTGAATTTTCCAAATTGAAATGTTCATGCTACAAGTTAGCTTTGATACACTAGTTTAGAGAAAGTACAACATTTAGTTTTCCTAATCTAGAACAATGCCACTACACATGAGAGTTAAAATAGGAATTATATTACACACTTGTCCTATAGATCTTATGAATAACATCCTATAAATTAAGGCTTAACTATGATCATAATGCATCCTTACATAATTCACAAAGGATCTCATCCAAATAAGAGAAATGGGTAGAAATCATTCATGCTTCACATTTTAATATTTATTTGATTTAATAAAATTTATGTGTCTAGCTCTATCCATATTGCACATAGTCTATCTATAGCCCATTTTAGGTTTATGTAAATTAGGGTAAATAGCCCATTTTAAGTTTAGGTAAATTAGGGTAAATAGGGTTTTAGGTTTACGTTTTAGGGTTTAGGTCCAAGGATTAACCTATGTAAATTAGTTTATAGGGACCTATGTAAATTTTGTAACCTAGGGTTTCTGGGGTTTTGAAATTTCTAAGTTTTAAATGTGTTTAATTTAGGTTTAGTTTTTATGGTTTTCAATTTACAATTTAAATTTCTTTGTTTCGTTGACATTTTTGGTTTTTTAAATGCAATTAAAAACTATAAAACATTGAACTGAAACACACTAAACAAACAAAAATTGAATACTAATTAAAAAAATATATATATATATAAAGCAAAAAAAAAAAGAAGAATTCAACCAATTTGGAGGTCGAGGAGGTTGCTAGTGTCGATGGGAGGAGGTGGCAGTCAAAATTTTGTTCAGTCAAGGCCTTTAAAATGCGTACGCACTCTCCTTTGTTCTTCTCGCTCTCAGAGTAGAATGGTGGAAAATGAATTACCGTCATTTATTTAAAAAAATAAATACTTTCTCAAAACGCATATGCGTTCTAAACGCGTACGCATTTTAGGTTTGCGTACCCGAGTCTGAATGCATACACGTTTGGATCTAGGCTCGGGTACCTGATTTGTAACGTGTACATGTTTCCTGTGAAACTTTTTTTCCCTGAGATTTCCCCTCTTCGTGTACCCAACTTCTTGCTTTTACCCACGAGGTACCTTGCTATGGTAGGGACCCATACCCTGCGCGGGACCCACGACCTGTATCTATAATTGGTCATAGCTTTTACTAGCCGCTTGGCCGAATCTTTCAAATGCCGGCAATAGTTCCAGACTGGCGGTCACAAATGCCGCCTGACGACTTTCACAACCACTTGACGCCTTATTCCTGTGTGTAGACCTCTTTCCGACAACGGGGAATTTTTTTAGTGTCTTCAGGTTTTTTGTTGACTGTGCTAACTTCCCAATGGTTGTGACCTTTTTTTGTGGTCTGGTTGAATTTTCTAGTGTCCGACTATTTTTTTCCAGCCAGATCCTTCGTTTAGACAATATTCTATGCAGTTTGGGAATATTCCGTCAAATTTTGTTTCTGCATAGGCCATTTTTTTTGTGAACTAGGGAATATTCCTCAGAATATTTTGTTGACGTCATGTTGACGTCAGTAGTACGGATGTACCCTATGGCCCCATTTGACCCCCTTTGTGCCCTAAAAGGGGTGTTTTTTTCATTTGGCCATAACTTGGGCATACAATATCATTTTTTGACAAATGAGATATCATCGGAAAGCTGGTTCCAGCAAATTTCTAGTGGTATGGGTTTCATCACCTGTTTTTGTTGCTAGTGAATTCTACAACTAGTTGAAGTTAGAGGAGCTATTTTCAGTCTCGAGCTCATAACTTTTGACCAATTTCTCTGTTTTTCACAATCTCAGTGGCATTGGAACCATCTTTCAGAGCTCTTTAGTTCCATCCATGCAATTTTTCTAGATTTCAATCTAGGTACATTTTAATCATATTTTTGCATTTTCGCACTCTAGTGAATTACTTGGATGTTTTAGCTTATGGGAACTTCTCGTTTGTGTGGGTTGCTTCATTTTTGGTTGTTCTTAATGTATTTAAAGTCTTGTGTCTTTTTTATGAAATTTTGAGAATCATTTGTAAGCAATATTCTATGTAAACACACTAAGATAAAATGCCACACTATTGTACATGTATTCTAGGGGATTTTGCACATAAGGTTGTGCCATGTTTTGTACTTGCACTATATTATAAAGTTCCATGGGGAGGTTGTGTAGTGCCTTTGTTTTTTCCATCACACCTTTGTTCGGTGAGTGTCCCTCCATGGCAACAGTGGATCCATATGATTCCAACCTCATACATGTGTGCTTTGTTTTGCACACCACTTTTTCAGTTGCAGGTGCTTTCTTATGCACTTTCAGATGTTGTTTCTTCTCCTTCATGCACTCTAGGGTGTTACACAAAATTTTAGTGGATCTATTAGGCTCTCCCAGTCAACATTATGGGGGGTATTATACTATTTGTGCTAATGCTTCCTTGGTTTTTCCTTGGAAGGAATATTTCATCCTTAGTTGATCAGTGTTCTTTAGACTATTAGCACATGTATTTTCAACTTTCAGTGGTTGAGTAGTGTCGTTGGGGTCACTCGTACATAATCATGTGCCATCTGTATTTTTGATCGTTGTTCAAGTAGTGTCATTGGGGGCACTCATGCAGATTGTTGTCTTCTTGATCCTGATCATCCTATCTTCAGAGGAGGTTCTTTAGCATTGTAGCAGTCATCTTTTGATAGTTGTTTGCAGCTTCATCTACTTCAGTGATGTTCTTCATGTCTTGTGCATCTTTTTTTAGAGAGGATTTTTTCCCACTGGGTTTTCTCCTTTACTCCACTTTACAAAGATTTGGTTGTGATTGGGTACCTCATCAGGCCTAGTTATCAGGACCCAAGTTTGCTTTCTAGCTTGTAGTTGCATTGCTTTCATGCATTTATTTTGTAGCTACTCCCTAAGTTCATGTTAAGGGGGGGTGTTAGAGTAAAAGGTTTATTACTTAACCATTTGATTAAGTCACCTTTTATTATTTCAATTAAGATAAACTTAGTTTGCATTTTGTAGGCATTTAATAATTATTATAATTATTAAATGCTCCCTTTTCAGGTTACACTTTAGGGTTTCTTGATCTCCTTCATAAGGATTGATCTCATTGTATTTTTATTCAATTCTCTTTGATTAATGCATCTTTAACTTTTAGAGCACCCTTTTCTTTTTTTTCTCCACTCTTCCTTTCTATGACAGGTTATTTGCATGTAGGTGATCTTCAGGTTCTGTGAAGTTAGCTTTCTCAACTTCTACATTCATAACAATATAGCTCTCAAAGGACAAGTTCTGGAAGTATTTGGGAAAAAAAGAAACCACCATTGGCATCATGGACGCAAGATATGGGCACATTTACCCTGGTTCAGAGGTTTTCTTAAAGGCTTTATAGGTCTTTAGGGAAAAATTAAATGTTGAACAAAAGAAGAACCCAAACAAAAACAAGAATAAGGAGGTGGTCATTGTGCTAATGGAATTTCAAAAAAAACTATGATCCTAGTCTATCAGTGGAAGAGTTGTCTACTACAAAGGCTTTGGTCTCGCTTGGTGACTCTGATAATACTTGGCTCTTACTTCTTAGGAACTTGTCGATGTTCTCCTTTTGATTTTTGACTGTCAATTATTTTGGGTTGTATCATATCCTAATCCTGATCTTGTAACCATTGTATCATTAATAGCACAAAATGCTAGTATACTTGTAATTATCTTTTGGGGTAGTTGGTTTTGTTGCTTTTGTAATGTATATTTTGTGTCTTCATGGGCTGGGTTGGTCATGTATATCTGGTTTTTTTTGTCTGTAACTTGTACAAATTGTATAGGGTTCTTGTGATGTGGTTCCTGATGCTTATACTCTGGCTCTTTTTGTAATGATCGCTTTATACTTAATACAAAAAAATCCTAGGGAATTAGAAAGAATGATAAATTTAGAGTTAATTTAGACCCAAAACCCTAAATGAAGTGCATGCATATCCCTAGAATCAAACCTTAAGGGGTGTCTGCATCAACGTGTGAACACCAAAAATTAATTAATTTTTTTCTAAACTAATCTAGGATAATAAAATAAATGCACAAAATTTAAGCATAAATAAAATTAGAGTAATCAATATTGAAACTAGGAATGGAAAATTGAAATGAATGAAAATTTTAAAATTTGAAGTCAAGGAGGATTGACTTGAGATATGGAATCATGAATATCAAGATGGTGAATAATTGTATAAAAGTGCAAGAAAAGAGGCATAATATATTATAAATATGTAGGAATAAGTGTAAATAAAAATAGGAAAAAAAAATTGTATATAAATAGATATAAATGGGGTAGCTAATCCAAAAATGAGATCAACTTTGAACAATAATACACTATTTTTCAATATTTAATTATATTAAAAAATCCATAAAAAATGGCCAAAGCTAAATGGGATTTGGCATGGGTATGTATGCTTCACATTTAGAGCATTCAAGAAGGTAATATCATATAAGGTCATTGACCACTCTATTTAAACTTCCTTTGGTTCATTAATCAAATAATTGATAGCACTTTTAGATCTTGTCTACATAAAAGCATAAATAATTATCCCATTTTTATTGATTTTTTTTTAACTATCAAACCAAATAATACTTAAAAGTGATGAGGAGTAAATGTTTGTGTTGATAGATCTTCTATTGTTGATTTCATACTAAATGATCACTCAAATTTACGTTATTTATAATTTTCTAAGATATCTAACCATGTATACTTTAGAGGACACACTATGAAAAATATATATTACGAAAAAATCTCTTGTGAGTTCTCACCCAAAAATCAATATCAAAATTGATTATCAAAGAGTACTTTAAGCAACAACATATATTGCTAGTGAAAATTAGAATTTTCAAATTTTTAATAGTCATGTTAAAATGTCATCAATTGGTAGCATCTATCATTTGAGTTCATAAAGGTAATATATATTAAACTTAAAAAATACATCTAATTTTTTAGACTATAAGAATCAACTTAGTCCTCTATAACCTACAATATGTTGAGAAATTTTTTAACATGATCGACAATGGTGGAACGAAACACCCTCTGGTACCACAAAGATAAGAGATTAGACCTTGTGACCTCTTGCTTGCAACATGATGCTTTAACTAATCAAGCCAAGACCTCCATCCATATCTATATTATTATTTAAAAATAAATAAAAAATGTAATTTAAGAATATTATAGCATTATATAGAGTATTTTATATAACTTTTATAGTCAAAATATATTTAATCTCTAAATACACAACAATTAATATATAAGTCTTTGTTAAATGTTCTTTCCTATAATGAAATGAAATCAAAGAACTAATCCACAATATTCCTAAAAGTAACGAGTAAAGACTTTGGTACTACATATATCTTATTTATTTTTAGTGGTCTAAAAAAAAGTATTTTCAAGCAATGTATGTGTATTAACACTTGTTCCATTTCAAAACCAAAGGCTAAACTTCAACAAGAGTTCTACATTTCATTGGTTTGCATCATTTTGAAATTCAAAACATAAAGACTACTTTTATGTGATTGAAGTTGAATTTTTTAATTTGTGTTGGTTGTCCTTTATAAAAGTGTGACACATGTTTGAACTTTTACCCTAAAGCTAGATTGAATATTTCTTGATTCAACTATATAAACTTTTTTTCTTCATCAATATTTTAAATCACACTCCATAAACTATCATAAAGATGAAAAAACAAAAAAAAAAGAAAATAAATTAAATTAAACAATAATAGATTATAGAAATAATCTTAAAAATTGATATAAGTAAAACTTACAATTTATTTTTAAAGCTATTTTATTCATATTACAATACTATACTTAAAATTATAATTATATGTTGAACTTTGTAGATATAAAAATAGTTTAATTTAATTTATAACATATTTCGGTTCTATTTAAACGTCAAAACTTTAATAAATACAATAGTTACTCAAGAGGGGCTCTTGGTCGTCCATATCTTCAAAAATATTGTTGGATTTCAAATTACCATGAACGAGAGGACTACTTTTATATGCTCCATGCACTTTGTGTAGATACACCAAGGCACCAATAATTCCTTGAACAATTTTAGGACATGTTTCCTATTTTAAATTGAGATTTTGGTGATATCGTTGATTCAGAGCTTCCCATTCCAAATATTCCACAACAAGCTGATTGTAATCCAAACCAAAGTTGAAGTTCAATTGGTGTACTAGATTACAGTGGCGAACATCAGTGAACACATTACAAACCTTGGTAAAATTGTGATTTTCTTAACATGAGTTATTATAGGCATAATTTTCTGTTGGGTTATTAATACCCAATCAAAATAGATGTTTATGAGGCTGATGATATGTTTCTTGATTACGACATCTATTAAAATTGAAGTCTTCCAAGATATGATACGAGATATGAGGTAGTTGTGTGCCCAACAAACTTTGATAAAATGAATATAAGTATCTTCTTGACTCCTAACCAAAAAGATACCAACATAACGTGTGTTGAAATATAAATAACAAAACAAACTATGATAGAAACCTTTCATTGAAAAACTTCAAAACTTTGAAGAATCAATGCCGGTGCCTAAGATTCATGAGCGAAAAAATGTCTTAACATACGCTCGTGAATCAACAGCTTTCAGTTACGACAATACACCTACTTTGTGATATATGAGCGTTCCACACGCATTTATAACCCAGGGAGATTGGGAGAAAAGTCTGATTAGACGACTTGTCTGTCTTAGACCATTTTTTCCTGGTAACAAATACTTTCAACACACATGCAATTGACTGAGAAACTAAACTACAAATATTAAATGCACTACGACTTTCACGAGGGATCCATAATTAGGACCCACTTTCTTTATTGTCGAAAAGGTGCGAACGCTATTCGCTCAAATGGTATTGACTTGGGACTCATGAACTTCGAAGAACTTTTGTTGAGGCATTTATGATCAATACTGTTGTAAGGACATAAAACAATTTTAAATTTAGGCTATACTAAAACTTAAGTTCTCATATTTATTGTTGTTGGTTGATGTTATATGGTTTTTACAGTTGTTCAAGATTGGGACAGCGGCTGTTATTATTGTATTCTGGTTGGTGTTTGCTCATCTCTTTGGTTAGTCCTGGGTTGTAATCTGCTATGGTTCAGTCTTATACGATGTTCAAGATTGGGACAATGACTGTTATTCTTGTATTCCGTTGGTGTTTGCTCATCTCTTAGAGCTGTTCAAGATTGGGAGAGTGGCTGTTATTCTTGTATTCGGTTGGTGTTTGCTCATCTCTTTGTTTAGTCCTGGGCTGTAATCTGCTGTGGTTCAGTCTTATACGCTTGTCTTATTGTTTTATTTTTCTTTCTCTTGCAGTTCCTTTTTGAACTGCTCATTATTTATCAATGTATTTCAGCTTTGTTCAATAAAAACAAAGAAGATAAAAGTATTTAATTGATTTTGATAGTTATTAGATAATTGTCTATTATTTAATTATAATATTTATTTTATAATTTAAAATTGTTTTATTGAACATTTTATAATATTTATAAGATATATTATTTGGACAACACTTACTCTGCATATTTTGGATTTATCTTCACGTGATTTAATCACCATATCTTCTTCATCTTTTATCAATTGATATTTATTCAACCTTCTAGAAAAGATTACATCTTATTCATAAAGATATGGGCTATCCAAAAATATCTTGCATACTTACAATGGTATGACATCCACAATTACCTTATCCTATAACTCTATTGAATATGCTAAATTGATCACATACTATGTCTTGACTAAAATTTCAATTTCGTTCTTTAGCTGACCCAAGGAATAAGGTTTTGGAAGCCTCCTTATTTTTTATGGAAGCTCCCATACAAACTTTTGGGAAATTAATTAAATTTGCTTGAGAAGAAGTATTGAAACGAGCATTGATTTTCCTACATTTAATTGTACCTTGACATGAAATAGCTTTGCAGATTCATCTTCATCTTGAGGATCATCACAAACCATATTTGCACCCTTTTACATAGCTGCACATGAAATTCTATCATCCATATCCAAAGCATGCTTGATTTATTTTACTTTATGCATATGATAGCATCACTTTCATTCTTTATATATATATTTTTATACGGGTGTATCTCCAAGTTCAACTTCTAATAATCATTTGTATTATGAATCTACTTATCATAATGATTTCAAAACTAGTTTTTTCTTTTCTTATCATTGCTACTCTTCATAATGGTGTTAGTGGATTCAATGGCCTTCACATCATTCTTTCTTTGTTGGAATACATTCCTTATTTCCCTTCCTTCTTACCATACTACTTGTCTTTCAATGAGTTAATTTTCTTCTTATCCATCTATGAATAATCAGACTATGCACTAGCCTCATCAATATTTTGAGGTTTACCCACTATTACAACATTATGAAAAATGTCCAAAGAAGTATCCAATATAATTCATTATTACATATTAGCTAAGTACAATGAATTATGCCCACTTTTTAGCCAAAAAGTAGAAGTTTTTTTTTCTTCTAAAAATCAATAGTTTATCATTGTTGGAGTAAAAAATTGAAGCATTTAAACATAGAATATTAACTTGGTGTAAAAATGTGAAATGTAGGATTTTATTTCTAGTTTTTAAATCTATAATTTATTCTATTTCATAGATGATAAAATTTTGCTTTCTATAAGATGTACATAAGTAAATTTCTTAAAATCATATGTTTTGAGCCAAAACACGCATGTGTGCAGCTAACATAATTTGACCAAAATAAAAGTGTTTTTCTAATTCCTTTTGTGAAAAAATGCATATGATGGTGAAGTTTGATCAAGATTTTTCTTCACTTTTTAATAAGTAAATTTTTTAATAAATTTTGTACTAGCCCTAATTTATTTTTCTTAAAACCCCCGTTGGTGGATATAGTTATGGGTTCCCTCCCACCCATTATCCTACATCCACCCACCCGACTATATCTTTTCCCACCTCAAGATCAATCTTTTCAATCTCGGAAATGGTTGGGTGGATATAGTTGGCCTCCCTCGCACCCTGAGAATGGAAAATGCAAAATCAATCTTGTGGGTGGGTGGTGGATATAGTTCTAGATAATCAATCTAGCCAATGC
Organism: Sequoia sempervirens; assembly: GCA_007258455.2. Lineage (NCBI taxonomy): Eukaryota > Viridiplantae > Streptophyta > Pinopsida > Cupressales > Cupressaceae > Sequoia > Sequoia sempervirens. The sequence continues at coordinate 123,900,794 of VDFB02075321.1, forward strand.
ACCAATCAATCTCTCCTCTTTATCACCCCCTTCTACCCAACACAATCAGCCTTGCCTCTAGTTATAGCCATTCATTCTACGCTCCATTGATCATGGTAGTATAGATGATGGTCCTGAGGGCCCCATTTATCGTGTTAATAAATTTAAATTGATTAATTATTGCTCTATGTTTACCAAATATGTTCATCAATATAGGAAAATTGAAGATTGTCCTGCAGAATGGTATTCACCGTGGGATCCCACAAAATTGAATCCTCATGGGCCGAACAATATTCTGATTTTGGACCATCACAAAGAAAAGTATAGTTTTGCAGGGAAGAACTATGGTTTTCCCCCCAACTTGGATTTAGGGTGGATCACCTTCATTATCTTACATATATCCTAGTGAGTCGATACATATTAGCAACTAATGGTAACAACCACTCATTATAGGTTCCAACATCGCTTTGATCGAGCACTTCTATCTATTCCTAGGAGAGGATAAAAGGTGGGCCAAGGGATACTCAAAAACACGATCTGATCCAAAATTAGTTGTAATAACTACTTTATTACACTAATTTGAAATCTAATAAATTAATAAAGTTAAATAAGAAATTTAAACAACTAAAATTTGACAAAAGAACAATGATAAAATAGAAATAATACACAACAGTTGATAATGAATTCCACCCTTCTTAGGCTACATATCTAGGTCCATTTCAAACAAGGAACCAATCCATTAAAAGTGATGAAAAATACATCAAAATGGCTTCCAATCTGCAAAAGAGTCTTTAATGGTCTTCTCAAAAGGAAAAAGCATCATTTTCACAACTTATAAGAATCTCTTCCCACAAGAATGAACACAATTTTGTCTTTTCTCCAATACTGGTTTGTGCTATACAAATACATGTATCTCACTTATATAGTATTTGGAATGTAAATGGCGTAGTGGTAAAGGCACTACACTTTTGCATGGGAGATTGGGGTTCAAATACCACTTACTCTATTGGATAAGATTTACTTTAAATAACATCCAATCCACAAGCCTATGTTTAGCATATATGTGACCTAGTGGTAAGGCAAGTTAAATATTTTGGAGAGGATATTGGGTTTGAATCCCCCCATATCTTCTCCATAAATAAATATACCAACAAACTTCCATTTTCCCATATTGATCCATGCGATAACCTCTGATTGGTCCATGTGGCAACTGTTGGGTGGTTAACATGGCACTCTTTGATGCATTTATGTATGCCACGTGTCAAATTTAGTTTTTCCATGGGTCAATTTCTCACCATGGCACGTGTCACCATGCCACATGTCATTCTCATCATACCACATGCCAATCTGTGAGTGTTCCATGTGTCAATACATGCCCATGTTTTTCCTTCAACTTTCAAAGGCCAATTTTTTTGCATACGACATCTGTTTGAGCCCATTCAAAATGTGTTGGAAAGCTCTTGACAAGCTCTATGAAATATAGACCTTTTCATCAAAAATTTGAAGCCATCAATTTGGATTAGTTGTGGGAATCCTCCTAGATCAATCCTCCGCACTAAGAAGCTTTTTGACCACCAAAAGTTTGATTTTAATCAACAAACAAGTGAGGGTATAGATCCCCCACTCTTCCAATTTCCATCCATCATGATTTACATGGATGCATTCCTTTTAGACCTACACAAAGATATTCCACATTACCTCTTCACAATGTCCTAATCCGTTTGTCAAGAATAACATCTTCCTACAATGTATGGAGATATTCAAGAGCAAAATCATCTACTGAAGGAACTAAAACATTCTCAATCTAATCCATAATCATAGGAGGCTCATATAGTTTTAAGTTTTTAACATTCACCACTAAATAAATTTGCATATATGGAGGTAAATCTAATCGGAAAGCATTGCCATCAATCTTTTCCAAATTTGTAAATGGACCATACCTAATTGGTTTGAGCTTTATGCCTTCACCTTTAAGGCATTCTTTGCTAATATATAACCAAACTTGATCAACGAATCAAAAATGATGATCAACTCAATGCTTGTCATTCCTAGCCTTATACTTATCTCGAATCTTTTCCAATTGTTCATGCACAACTTGATCAACCAATTGGATCTTCTGGACATGAACTTTGTGGATTTTTTTGCATCGCTATATAGTCCATCCACAACTAGATCTTGCCCAAATGTGAAATCCAAAGGAGAATTAGGAAAATATCCAAAACATGTCTCAAAATGAGACCTTTATGTAGAAGAATGTATAACATGGTTATATGAATGTTGTAAATAATGCAACTTCTCATCCCAAATCTTAGGATGCTTGGTACAATATCCTTATAGTAGATGTATCAATATCTTATTGACCAATTTTTTTGTCCATCGGTCTATGGATAAAAATAGTGATTATTTGAATCTTGGTGTCTATTAACCTCCACAAAGTTGACCAAAACTCCCCAAGGAAGTGAGATTCTCGATTAGATACAATGGGTGTGGGAAAACTGAAATGAACCCAAACATTTTGAAAGAACATATGTGCAGTCTTCTCTCATGTCACCTACTTTGTACAAGGCATCAAGACACACATTTTTATAAATCTATCCACTAGCATATACAAGTAATCATGCCCTTTTCTAGACATAGGTAGATGCCCTACAATATCTATACATACACTTTCCCATGGACAAGAAGGTACGGGAAGTGGCATATACAAACCTCTTTTTTTTGTTTGGTTTGATAGTAGCACACATGATGCATCCCTTTACATATTTGGACACAGTTTCATTCATCTGAGGCCAATAACAATAACATTACAACTAAGCTACTGTTTTGTTTACACCAAAATGACCAAAAATGAGAAGTATGTGCTTCTCTAATTTTACATGTAGTCTTTCATTCCTTGGAATAGACAATTTACCAAGATGATATAATAGTTTTTCATGAATGTGATAATCCAATTCTTCTACTTGAGTACCATGGATTTGAAACAAAGAAAAAGAGGTTCACCAAAATGAATCAATAAGATGATGAACCTAAATTTCACTAGAGTTTTATTCAATTTATGAGGGGTATAATGCATAAATAACAATCAAAAATCAATCCTAACTATTATAAAAAAAATAAGAAAGGTTTTAAGATGCCGAAACAATGCGCACCTTGCTAAAAAAGTGTTGTTTTAGGCCTCACTGAAGACTAATTCGCCCAGTGGAAAATGGATCCCTGCTAGGGTTCTGGAAAAGTGATTTCTGGGTTCTGTTCTTCAACATCTGCACTCCTAGCTCCTAGGTGTTTAGCTCCTGAAAGTCAAAAATAAATTCTGTAAAGTTGTTCCCATGATCTTGCAACAAAGATGACAACTTTTGAAACTTTACAACCTTGACAACTTTGTAACTTTTGTTCTCCACTTGATCTTCAATCTATTTAACCTACAATCACACATCGAGAGAGAGGAAAAATTGTTGTTTGTTAGGGTATAGGGGTTTTTCTTGGTCAAACCCCATTTAGGTAATTAAAATTTGTAATGAAACAATGCATAAAGGAAAGATGAATGAACAAAAATGTGTAATAACTCACCAATCCTCAATTGAACCTTGGAATGCAAATCTGAAACTTAGCATGAAGTGGCCTCAATGTATGTAGATATTGATCTTGAATTTGGGTGTGAAACAATGTTTGAATTGGATCTTCAATTCTACATCAACATATTAGCTCAACAACATGCTTGATGCACTATGCCTCTAACATGATGATACAACCTTTGATTGTTGCAATAAAACTCTAATATAATCTACTCTTGAAAGCCTTCTTGCATGCTCTATAATTCTCTTGTAAACTCTTAGGATGCTTGCATAAAGATTCTTAGATGAAACTATGTGAAATTACCTTATATTTATACTTATCTTAAGATTTAATCCCAAAATTCAAATAACACAATTCAACATCAGATCTAGGATTCAAAATCATTAAAATCCCACCAAGAATATTTTCAAAAAGGGGTGTCCTAAGTTAAGGAGGACCCATTCTCCATAGGGCGAATGGGTCCTAGCACACTCAACTAGGACATGCTTTGGGGACATGAAATAGTATGAAAAAAGGGGATCCTAGGACCTAGGAAGGACCCATTCGCCAGGTGGTGAATGGGTCTCAGGTCACTAGCCTAGGACTTAAACCTTGCCAAATTAAGTGTTGTGAAACATTATTAATGAGTTTCAAGATTCATCCTTCGAAAAATGCAATAAATTAGGCTTGGATTTGAATTTAAGGGGAAAATTAAGCCTTAATTAATCTCAATTAATTAATAAATCCCTATATTAGTGTGAAAATATAAAGAAACACTTTACAATACCCTAAATAAGGCACACTTAAGTCTATTTTATCATTAATTAATTATTCCCAATCTAAGCATGAAAAGGGGTTGCTTTCTTCTACGCTATAGGATTAGTGTTTCATATACATCCTTGAAATATTCATCTCTAACATACTTCTTGATATAAATTTCATGAGCTAAAGAACCATGTTATAAAATAATGGATGCATTAATAGAAGGTCTTGATAACATATCAATAACTTTTTTTTTAATACCATTCTTATACCTGATGACCAAATGGAACTGATGCAAGAATCTCATCCACCAAAACTTTTGTGACTGTTGTAGCTTGGATTGTGATTGAAGATACTGCAAAGGCTGATGATCCGCATGGATGATTGTCTCTTTTCCCATTAAATAGTTTCTCCACCTTTTAACACTTTGAACATAAGCATACAATTCTTTGTCATAGGTAGGATAGTTTCTTACTACACTAGTGAAGGTCTTAGAATGGTAAAAAATTGATTTCCTTCATTGTATTAAAACTGATCCCATGGAATAATCACTTGCATTAGTTTCAATATTGAATGGTTGTTGTAAATCTGGTTGTAGCATAGAAAAATGCACCCCTTTATATCTTCACACTAGTTTGGGCCCTACTTGCTAAAATTGGGCTTCTTTATGCTTTATTTGGTCCTATTTTACATCCACAACCCTTATTAAATACATTTTTCTAAGGATAATCCCGACACTTAACTAATGACCAATCATAATTCATGTTTTTGGGTTGTGTGGTCTATATCTAGTGATCTAGGACTCATACACCACCTTGGGTGTATGGTTCCCACCTAGGTTTCGAGGCCTGATCCTGAATATTGCATAGAATTTAACATTTCTTGAAATTTGTGTCCCAAGCTTAGGCTACTAGGACTCATATGCCCCAACTGGTGTATGAGTCCTGCTTTATCTTGGACCTATTTTGAATTCAATTCTAGGTAGGATTTTATTCACCTAGATCTAATGTTTTCTTGTAGTGTTGTAATTTCGGGAAATTTGGAATAAACAAGTATAAACACAAGGTTATTTCACATATTTTCTCCTAGAAAGTTTACAAGTCAAAAAGTTATCATAAGAGCACTTTCAAGAGAGTTTACAAGAGTATTCAACAGCTAATTATCAAGCATTTGAATCATCAATACAAGATTCAAGCATCATGTCAAAATCATAATGCATCATGTGTGTTTTTGAGCTAACATTTGTGATGTGGGTTTTCATGATTCAAGCAAGCATTAAAATACATTATATCATATCAAGATCAAGAGTCAAGATCCACATCCATTGGTGCCATTTCACACAAGATTGTAGCCTTTATCTCAAGGATTTGGTGAGTTTCAATATTACATATTGTTCATTCATCATTCCTTCATTCTATTTCAAGGTTTGATTACCAAAACGGGGTTTGACCAAGGAAAAACCCTATCCACTAACAAATCAAAAATTTTCTCTCTTCATGTGTGGTTGTAGATCTAGGTGATTTAGAGCTTGAAGATTCTTTGAAGACAAGGTGTAAGATTGAAGAAAGTTGTCAAAGTTGTCAAGAAGTTGTCATCTTCACGAAAACTCACCTACAACTCATAATTAAAACTTTCAAACTTGGGGATCAGATAAGATGAAAGTTATAGAAGATCACTCAAGGCTATAGAAGTTTCAGTCAAACCCTAATATTGGGGCTAAATCACTACCTTGGGTGTATGAGTCTCAGTATACCTACTTTCAGTAGTTTTCTGTAGATCCTAGTTTGTCAACAACAAATTCCAAATTCAACATAGAAACCCTAACTAGGACTAAATCACCCATTCTAGCGTATGATCCCTAGTGCACATCAAGATCAACAATTTTTAGAGTTTTTAGGTCTTGCTTGTTCATCTTCATCTTGTAGATGCTTATTAATTCATCCTCAGTTTATTATTCTAATTTTGAGTTCATTTTCTAGGTCATATAGTTAGATTTCATATTACTTTTATTTCTTTCTTTCTAAGCATTTTCTTAGTGGTGAACCCTCTCTTTAATCACACCTAAGAAAACCCTCATATATAGTTCTTCCCTCAACTGAGTCACTTGGTTGAGGGATCTTGGTTTTCTAATTAACTAAGAGTGAAATAGGTCCTAACCCCCTTGTTCCATCTCCTAAAAGGTGGAACCCTATTTCCTCTGATTCATTTTGGTGAACCCAATGTGAAGACACTTGCATTTATGTTTTTGAGAATATCATAGTCCTAGATCTAGGTTAACTTCGCATTAGATCTTGCAAGTTAGTTAATTTTCATTTAAGGATTCTAGACATTGCATTAGTGAGAAGTGCATATAGGTTGCATGTTTACATCTTAGATGATTCAATTTCATTGAAATTCTATAATTACAAATAGCTAAGTCAACATACAAGATAGAAACCTTAGAATCAACTCAAAATTTGCTGAATTTAGTGTCAAAACCCTAATCAAGGACTCATTCACCCACTTGGGCTATTTAGTCCCTGTACAGGTTGCTTTACCTGATTTTTGGGAATTCTGTCTTGACTGTTATTCACTGTTTGAACCTTCCAAAAAACCTAACTGGGACTCATTCACCCATCTGGGTGATTTGGTCTCGTATCATACCTAAATCTGCATTTTATGACATTGAAAGTTTCATTTTTTATGTTTTAGTTTACTCTTATTATATATCTATTTTAGTTTACTAAGTTTCTGTTTCATTCATTTCATTAAATCTAGCTTAATTTGGTTTCATTTCAAGTGCATTTGTAAACATAAGAATTGGAATTAAAGCATATAATTTATCTTGTGCTCATTGCATTTATCTTCCATTCATTGATTGTCCTTTGCATGAGCTTTATAACTTGGTGTCCTATTGCTAATACTATAGTGAGACATATTTTGAGACTCGTGTCATCTAGCAATAACACACTCATTGTGGATCCTGGGTTACCTAGCTCTTTCACTCATAGTGTTGACACTAGTTCACTAGGTATGGACCATACCTTTGACAACTCTTTACCTTCAAGTAGTATGACAACTGTTGAAATAATGGTTGCTATTGTTCCTCAAGAAAACATAATCCAAGGGTATGTGTAGGATCATCATGGAAAAAATAGGCCCTTAAGTGGCAAAAAATTCAGAAAAATTAGAGTTAGGAAATTTCACGTAAAATTTTGAATAAGTTATCTATATTATTTCAAAACTATGTAAGAATGGAATCTATAGCAAACTGAATGTAGTTTCTAAACTACTAGGTTTGTTTAAAAAAAAATCTATTTGGAGAAAATTTGAAATTTCAATGCAATGGTACTTAAATTTTAGGGGAAAAATAAGAAGTAGGTGTTTGTCTGACCACCCTAACCACAATAAAATGATAATATTTTTTATAAGATTTTAGATATAAGTGGAGGACTCATGCCCCAATGTGATGCATATTTTTTTGTAATTTTTTATTACAACTTTTTAAACAATATAAAAAATTGTATGTCTGACCACCTTAACTTGGTCAAAACTTCATGAAATTCAATATTTCTTTTTTAATCCTATATTATGTGAAGCATAGAATGTGACACATGTTTTGGATTCAAAAAATGTGATACCATTTGAAAGCTATAGATGTTTTTCAATCAACCTATCAATCAAGACTTTAGTCATAATTTGAATAGAAAATGAATAATAATTACTTATTAAATTCAAAGTAAAGCATAATTTAAATAATTGGAAAGCTGGGAATCTCCTTTAAAAACCCTTTTCATTTCACCAATTTTGGGTAAAAAAATAATCGTCAGCCACATACCCATCATATTGCCACTTTTTGGCCCATCATGATCCTGCACATACCCCCAACTCCATGGAGAATTAGCAAACCTACAACATCAAGTGAGTAATGGCATTGCATGATTGAAAGTGAACAAGGAATAGAACTAATGTGCAACTTAGCTTAGATTTTTGGAAAATATCTTACATCAACAACTAGTTGTGCTCAAACCTCGAACACTACTCAAAGTCAAGGAGGAACCAAAATTCCTCCTCCTACAATCATTGCCTCTATTCCTACATACACCAACCCTCAAGTTACCACAACAATGGAACCTACTAGTAATGTCATTCCTATCTTGGGTATTTCCACTAGCAATCCTTATACCTTTGTGGAATCTCACATCATATCTCCTACCACTTTACCTCCCATAATTATTCCATTCACTTCCCCCTCAAACACATATACACCTCCACCATATTCACCTCCATCCCAAAACACAACCAATGACACCATCCTTAACCAAATCATGCAAAATGTTTTATCCCTTCAAATGAAAATTTCCACCATAAACCAAAATCAAAATGGCCAACCATCATACTATGTAAAAATAAATCCATTACCCTTGGAGCTATTAAGAATTTCAATACCACAAGGTATAGAGATTCATAGGTTTGATAAATATGGAGGGATAGGAGATCCTTCTAACCATGTTTCTGCTTATAACACCTTATGCAATGACTTCATCCTTGAGGATAAGCTCTTGGCTAAGCTTTTCCCTAGGTCCTTGAAAGATATCGCTCTAGAATGGTTTTCCTCATTACCAAATAACTCAATTTTTTCATTCAATGAACTTGTTGAGGCCTTTATTAACCGTTTCTAAGTGCACATGACTCCTAAGATGACATTAGCTAATTTGATGAGGTGTAAACAAAAGGATGATGAAAAGGTTATTGACTTCATTTCACGCTACCAAATGCTTTATTCCCAAATCGATGTAAAGATTCTCGATCCTCACCTTCGATGAATGTTCATTAAAAACTTACAAACTAAGATACAAGATAAGCTTGGCATGATGAAATTCCCTCCTTCGTACACTTATGTACTACCCTTCATGATTATCCAAACTCAGTTACTAGTCATGAAACAAAACTCGCCTCTAGGTATCCTAAAAAGTTTGAATCCACAAACCAAAACAATTAACAACCTTTTAGAAAATAGAATAAATGATTTCTTCAACTAAATCCTCTCAACCAACCCAACATGTTGATACCCAAGTGGCTACTATAAAGAAGACAACTCCTTTTACATTTGGGGATCTGACTAGACAATTTACTCCCTTACCTGATACCCTCCATAACACCATATTACAACTTCTAGAAAAGAACTTCATTTCCCTACCTCTTGTTAAAACTCTCTATCCTTATAAGCCTTTACCTACCAAATTTTGATCAAATTCTTATTGTAATTTCCATCGATAAAATGGACATGATAAAAAAAATTGTGTCTTAAACACACAATGCAAGACCTCATTGATTCTAATCATATTCAAGTTGGAGGTTTCATTGATGGTCCTCTTTACATAGCCAGCTGAATCACTGACAAGCCCACTAATGGGATATTAATTGTTCCTGTCTATAAAGAGAATGTGATCACTGAAGAATTCTTACTTGTGCATGAACTCTATCAAAATACATATGATAAACTAAAAGCATGGATAAAAATGCATAATGGTTTTTCTCGCCCTATAATGGGTTTGATCACCCTTCCTTTAAAAATAGGACCAAAAAAATTATATGTCTCATTCTCCATCATCTCGACGTCAGATGAATTTTGTGTGAATCTTGGTTATCCATGGCTATGCTCCATGGAAGCCATCCCATCGATTGTGCATAAATGTTTAAAGTTTCCCTTTGACGATGAGATCTTTACTGTGCACCATAGTAGCTTTAATCTTGTGTTTGAACCCATGGGAATTTCTAAATGGATTTCTTTTAGCTTGAACCTATTGAACCTATTAAACCTCATGAGGAATTCTTTTCCAAATCCTATCAAAATTTTAAGGCAAAACACATAACAAAGTTATCCCTTCGAAACATGCATCAACCCATGATTGAGCCTCATATCCTTAACAAAGCTATGATTGAACCAAAAGAGCTTCCAAGTAACCAATACCAACCTAAGATAGATCCTTTACCTATCTCCTACAAAAAACCAAGAGACAACCAAAACAATTCCATCATGCCTCCTAAAATAAAACAAGTAAATACAAAGCAAAAGAGAAAGTGGAACAACCTCCTATGGTTCCTTTTGTTCCTCCTTTGTGTGAGTGCATACCAACCACATGTGTATGTGTATCTATGGGCTCACGTAGTAGATGGTCTGAGGTTCCACTAGCCCTTGTGATCATGCATTTGGTTTGCATAGCGGACATCATGTTCCACTTGTAATTTTTTTTGGACAAACAACTCAGATCTGATCCACATCGCATTGGACAAATGGTCAAGGCTTAATCCACCCTCCTTTTCTTTTTTCTTTCTTTATGTCTTTTGTAGTGTATTCTTGTACCTTGTTTTTTCCTCATACATCATTCATATGCATGTTCATTTGTGCTTATGTTGGTTCACCCTAGGATTTTGATCTTGGGGGCTTGATAATCCCTCTTGATCGTTGGTATCCTATCTCACTAGCATTGATACACTTGGACCCCTCTTGATGTGATTTTGTTTACTTTAGTGTGATTTTGAAGCAAGTTCCTCCTCTCACTAAAGTGGGAGCTAAATTTAGTGTAGAAAAATGTACCCCTTTACATTTTCACACTTGTTTGGGGCCTCTCTACTAAAATTGGGCTTCTTTATGCCTTAGTTGGTCCTATTTTGCATCCACAAGCCTTATTAAATGCATTTTTTTGAGGATAATCCAAACACTTAACTAATGACCAATCATAATTCATGTTTCTAGGTTATGTGTTCCATATCTAGTGATTTGGGACTCATACAAACCTTGGGCATATGGGTACTACCTAGGTTTCAGGGCTTGATCCTGAATATTGCATAAAACTTAACATTCTTGAAATTTGTGTCCCAAGATTAGGCTACTGGAACTCATATGCCCCAAATGGCATATGAGTCCCACTTTAGCTTGGACTTATTTTGAATTCAATTCTTGGTAGGATTTTATTCTCCTAGATTTGATGTCGGCTTGTAGTGTTGTAATTTCAAGAAATTTGGCATAAACAAGTATAAATACAAGGTTATTTCACATATTTTCTCCTAGAAAGTTTACAACTCATAAAGTTATCATAATAGAACTTTCAAGAGAGTTTACAAGTTCCTTCAAGAGTATTCAAGAGTTTTTTATCAAGCATTTGAAGCGTCAATTCAAGAATCAAGCATCATGTGAAAGTCATCATGCATCATGCGTGTTTTTGAGCTAAAATTTGTGATGTAGAATTTCATGATTCAAGCAAGCATTCAAAGACATTATATCATATCAAGATCAAGAGTCGAGATCCACGTCTATTAGAGCCATTTCACACAAGATTGTAGCCTTTATCTCAAGGGTTAGGTGAATTGTAACATCAATTGCATATTGTTGATTCATCATTACTTCATTATATTTCAAGGTTTGATAACCAAAAGGGGTTTGACCAAGTAAAACCCCCATCCACTAACAAATCAACAATTTTATCTCTTCATATGTGATTGCAGATCTAGGTGATTTGGAGCTTGAAGATCCTTTGAAGACAAAGTTGTAAGATTGAATAAATTTGTCAAAGTTGTCAAGAAGTTGTCATCTTCACGAAAACTCACCTATAGCTTGTAATTTAGACTTTCAAACTTTGAGATCAGACAAGATGAATGTTACATAAGATCACTCAAGGCTAAAATTTTTTTAGTCAAACCCTAATATTGGTACTAAATTGCCACCTTGGGTGTATGAGTCCCAGTATACCTATTTTCAGCAATTTTTTATAGATCCTAGTTTGTTAGCAGTAGATTCAAAATTCAGCACAAAAGCCCTAACTAGGACTAAATCACCCAATCTAGCGTATGAGTCCTAATGCACATCAAGATCAACAATTTTTAGAGTTTTTAGGTCTTTCTTAGTCATCTTCATCTTCCAAGTGCTTCTCTATTTATCCTCAATTTATTATTCTAATTTTGAGTTCATTTTATAGGTCATATAGTTATATTTTCATATTACTTTTATTTCCTTCTTTTTAAGCATTTGCTTAGTGGTGAACCCCCTCTTTAATCACACCTAAGGAAACCCTCATATATAGTCATTCCCTTAATTGAGTCACTTGATTGATGGATCTTGGTTTCCTAATGAACTAAGAGTGAAATAGATCTTAACCCCCTTGTTCCATCTCCTAAAAGGTGGAACCCTATTTCCTTTGATTCACTAGAAATGCCAAAACTAGGGTTGTGTTGATTTTCTCTTTCAAATTTTTGAAGGATTTTTTTTCCTGGCTACTAAAATACCTACTTAGTACCTAACAAAGCATGTAGAGGAGATGCAATAAATGAAAGTTGGCAATGAACTTCCTCCAATACTAGACTGCTCCTAGGAAGCTCCTAACTTCGATTACACTAACTTAGGCTTAGGCCATTTCATGATGGCTTAAAATTTAGAGGGATCAATTCTCAATTCATCAACACCTACAATATAGCCTAAATAAATTAAATATGTTTTAACAAATTCACATTTGGACATATTTAGACACAACTTCTCTTTTTTCAAAACATTCAAGACTTTCCTAACATGCATTACATGATCTTCCTATTTTTTACTAAGAATAAAGATATCATCTAAGTAGACTATTAAAAAATCATCTACGAATGGCCTAAATACATCATTCATAACTCACATAAAAGTAGCAGGAGCATTAAAAATCCCAAAGGGTGTAACTAACCATTCAAACAAGCCCTGTTTTGTTTTAAAAGCAATTTTCCAAATATCACCTTCAAAAATTTTGATTTGATGATAACTACTTCTTAAGTCTAACTTAGTGAAATAAATTTCATCCTTTAATTGATCTAACAAATCATAAATATGGGGAAGAGGATAATGGTTCTTCACCGTGATCTTGTTCAATGCCTGAAAAATCCACACATTCCCAATTTACCATATTTCTTTGGCACTAGAAAAATGGGTGATTCACAAGGAGAAGTACTTGATCGGATGACTCTTTTCTTGACCAACTCTTGGCCTTGATTCTTTATTTCTTCATTCTCATCACTGATAACCTATACATTCCAATGTTAGGAAGAGGGGCATTTTTTTGTAACTGAACCTCATGTTTTATTTCTCTCTTGAGAGGTAATCCTTTAGGTTCCTAAAAAAATTAATCATAGTTAGAAATAATATTAACTAATTCATCTTTATGTTTAGGATAACCTCCTTTGAAAGCATTGGATTTATCATCATGCTTAGCTTTTACAATTATAAGTACACAAATTTTGCTAGCATTTACAATCCTCTTCATTGTTTCTATGGTAACAAGAGATAAATTGGTCTTCATTCGATGGGATCTCACAATATACTCAATCCCATATTTTATAAGATGCTACTTGTTCTCCTCTCTATAGAAGATAGCTTTTATGTCAGAAAAATAATGACTTCCCAAAACAATCCCACAAATATCTAGAGGTATGACATCTAACTCTACCTCATGAGTAAAATTAGATGTAATTGCGAATTTGAATTTTCATTGTTTAGACACCTGTAACTTAGAATTTTCACATGCCAATCCTAAAGGATATGGTTTTGGATGAGGCTTAGTTTCATGTCCTAATGTTTTAACAATTTCGTTAGAAATAATCCGATTAGCTTGTGAACCAGCATCAAAGAGTGTATCAATTTTTGTATGTTTTGAGCTGACTCTAATATGGAATAACTCACTTTGTTTCCTTCCACCATGCATAGTTTTAGATTTTAAAGAATGAGTACTAGAGCTAAAACTAAAAACAAAATCTGATATGGAATACCTTGCAATCCCATGGCTATGATCTTGGTTTCATCACCTGAATCTGATCGAAGACCCTGTTGGGTTGTAGCAGTGGTCTTTTTATCACCCTTCTTGTTTCTAAGCCTCATTGGTCTTAGATCTAGATGAATCTTCTAGTATTTAGCCTCATCATGTCCTTAATTTTTGTATTGTAAGCATGTAGGTTTCTCAATTTATTTCTTCACTGTAGTTGTTATTTTGACCTTCCCCTTCCCTTTGTTCTTTCTTGTGACTAGTTGAACTGGTTTCTTTGAGAAGTTCTCCTAGAAATTATTTCCCATTGACTCAATGTGAGTAGCTTGGACAAAAAATTCATCAAAATTAGTTGGGTTAAACATATGAATAGTATGTCTAAAATAACTATGCAACCCACCAATATACTTCAAAATATTTTCTTGTGTATACAAAGGAATGCCCAATGTTAATTCTCTCTTTCTGAACTCATGATGCAAGTGTGAGTCCCAATTACATGCCAAAACCCAAAACTCACAAACAATTTCTCAAGACATCATATATAGAGACTCTCTGCTCACAAACAAACTCACAATCCACCGCATAAACAACGAACAAACTCATGCTCTTTTATTGAATTTCAAAGCCAGCAAACAACATCAATTTTTATTTGTATTACAATAAGAAAAATAAACCCACCACATTCTTCTTTCATCTAATATTTCATTACAAAAAATTAAATCTCAATCTGTTTATGGGTTTTATGCTCCTCCTTCCTAGCTTTTCGACACAATTTTGATTTTTTTCAATTTCATTTAGAAATGAAAAATGTATTCATGCTTTAATGAGATTGATTCTCACAGTCATGAAATCTGACAATATCCCTTTCCTAGAAAAACCTTTTAAATTCCCATTGATGGGGTCATTGTAATCCTCATCATTTACTTTATGAATCCAAGGCAGTGTCCATGGCTGTCTGCAAGAGAGAAAGTAGAAAACTTGATTGACAGTCTATTCTACTTGTAGAAAAAAATCCTATTTGGATGAAAGAGAAATAATCTAAGGAAAACTTGCAAGAGTTGAAAAGACTAAACTACTTCACAATTTCTAGAAATGAAAAGCTTTCTTGGATTCAAATTTAATCTAGAAATTTGGAATTACATTGCTAGAAAATGAAACTAGATCTATCCTATTTCCTCAGGCTGAAACAAGCCTTTCTAATCCCCTCACTTTGATCAAATGATTACATTGTATTTATAGAATTAATATTATATATCTATTCAACCAATCCACTAAGAATGTGGATCCAAGATCCTATTTATGAGGGGTCATTTACAAAACTTTAAGAAAATTGAAGTTGTTGTCCTCCATCACGCCACTTTTGTCTCAATCATTTTATGACACATACTACTCCTTTCTTGCTAAAAATCATGCCAAATTATCAAAATGGTTATTATATCTTCAAATATACTTTTGAGATCATTTTGAATTTTTGAATTTCGTTTAGAAATGAGAGAGATATCACTATTTTACAGAGACTGCATTTTTCACAATTTTTGCGCGCCTGATTTTAAGGAAGTCTTCAAGTTTGAACATGAATGAAGGAATTATTCTTTAGTTCAGTCAACCAAATCATTGATCCTTAGCATGAATAACATTCTATAATCATGCAACAACATTTGAGTGATGTGGTGACTTGAGTTATCTTTGGTGGAAGAAGGAAGGATGAAATTTAATAATTGTGAGAGATCTTTGAACTCAACATGAAACAAATACTCATCCCATTAATTTAGGAATGATTGATGCTCCATGATTTTTCATGAATGTAGGAGTGTACTGGGAGTCTTCTCTATCTTATCATTACTTTTTCAAAGCCTTCTAAAGCTTTTAGGAGTTAACTGCTTCAAGTGTCTAGAGCTCTCTACCGCAAGTGTCTATGAAGCTTCTTCTTACCATGAGTTATTTAATAGCTCATTTATCTGCATTATATCATATTAAACACTTCATGCAGACATATTAGAGGCAATTTGGATCACATTTAATTACTAAAAATAAATCAAACATTTACTTTATATTCTACTTTAAACAAGCTAAAGAACTTTCAATCATTACTCAAATGCACTATAACACTAATGCATTAAGAAGAAATAGATGATTTTCTTTGATAAAATATGAGATAATTTATGGTCTCATCATTTCCCCCACAGCTAAAATGTTGCAGGTCCCTCTGCAACTCATAATGAGCCTTCAAATTTAATAAATTCATCATTTTTTAGTAGTTCCTCTGGGTAGCTCTTGAAAGCTCTTGAAGAGCTCCTAAGAGCTCTTGAGAGCTCTTGAAGGCTCCTGAACAGCTCCAGAACAGTTCCAAAATAGCTCTAGATAGGTTCAAATTGCTTCTTAAATCTTAGAACTACTTTTAGATGTTTTTCTTCATCTTCTTTTGAGTGGATTCAGTAAAATGAAAGAAATTTAAGTTGAATAAGAGTAAAATAATAAAGTAAATACCTGATTTTATCTTAGTTTTCCATGCAACCATCATGTATGAGTTGTAGTTCACTTTCTCCATGTTGCATGCAAATAATTTCTTCAACTTTTGAGAGCTACAACTTGAAATTTTACATTGAATACCAACTCGGATTGCTTCATCATTATTTTTCTACACTAACCAGTTATCCATAATGCCAAAATATCTACTACAAGTTTTTAGAGCAACAACTTGCATAGAATTACATGATTACAACCTTAGAAAAGAGTAAATAGTATGCACAAAGCACTTATTTGAAAAATAAAATCTACCCTAACCTACTCTACTTAATGATGTAGAGAGGTTACACATAACCATTAATTGGTTCTGAAAAATATCTTCCATTTCTCAAAGTATGTTTCCATGCATTCATTTTTTTGAGAGAAGAGAATGAAAAGAAGATGACAAATTTTTTGAATCTCAATGCTTCACCTTCCATTTTAGTGGAAACCTTCTTCATGATTTTTGATTCTAGAAAATACATGGGCTGATTGGAGAGATCTTGCAATCCTTCGTTCTGATCTACTACATGCATGATTGGAAACAACTCCTTGTTCTTCAAATCTCTGATTGGGAAGCCCTCCTTTGACTTCAAAAATCTGATTGGGTAGCGATTCTTGGATTTTGAAGGTCTCCAAATAATTCTCTTCCTTGCAAGATTTTGTAATGAAGATAAGATCTCTTCATTCTATTATGCACCTCTTGCAAGCAATAATCCATCAATTCTTTCCTTAAAGAAATATCCTTTGCTAGGATTTGGAGTGATGGTCCTCCAACTAAGGATATTTTGAAATAGATAGGGGGGTTTTTCTTTAGAGCTGGTATTTTGGGGGGGGTTTGAGAGATGAATCTTTCTTGAGGAACTTCTAAATCTAAAAGGCTATCAAAATAATTTTCTCCCTTCCCTAATGACACCTATCCTCAACAACGACTGCAAAAATGATGGGGTCATTGTAATCCTCATCATTTAATTTATCAATCCAAGGCCGTGTCCATGGTTGTCTGCAAGAGAGAAAGTATAAAACTTGCTTGATAGTCTATTCTACTTGCATAAATAAATCCTATTTGCATAAAATAGAACCAATCTAAGGAACACTTGCATGAATTGAAAATACTAAAATACTTCACAATTTCTAGAAATGAAAAGCTTTCTTGGATTCAAATTTAATCTAGAAATTTGGAATTACATTGCTAGAAAATGAAACTAGATCTATCCTATTTCCTCAGGCTGAAACAAGCCTTTCTAATCCCCTCCCTTTGATCAAATGATTACATTGTATTTATAGAATTAATATTCTATATCTATTCAACCAATCCACTAAGAATGTGGATCCAAGATCCTATTTTTGAGTGGTCGTTTACAAAACTTTAAGAAAATTGAAGTTGTTGTCCTCTATCACGCCAATTTTATCTCAGTAATTTTATGATGCATACTACTCCTTTCCTGATACAAATCACACCAAATACTCAAAAGGTTTTTTGGATATTCAAATCTACTTTCCAGATCATTTTGAATTTTTGAATTTCGTTGAGAAACGAGGGAGATATCGCTATTTTACTGAGACTGCGTTTTTCACAATTTTTGTGCGTTTGATTTTAAGGTCTTCAAGTTTGAACGTGAATGAAGGAATTATTCTTCAGTTCAGTCGACCAAATCATTGATCCTTAGTATGAATAACATGATATAATCATGCAACAACATTTGAGTGATGTGGTAACTTGATTTATATTTGGTGGAAGAAGGAAGCATGAAATTTAATAACTGTGAGAGATCTTTGAACTCAACATGAAACAAATACTCATCCCATTAATTTAGGAATGATTGATGCTCCATGATTTTGCATGAATTTAGGAGTGTGTTGGGAGTCTTCTCTATCTTCTCATTACTTTTTTAAAGCCTTCTAAATCTTTCAGGAGTTAACTGCTTCAAGTGTCTAGAGCTCTCTACTGCAAATGTCTATGAAGCTTCTTCTTACCATGAGTTATTTAATAACTCATTTATCTGCATTATATCATCTTAAACACTTCATGGAGACATATTAGAGGAAATTTGGATCACATTTAATTACTAAAAATAAATCAAACATTTACTTTATATTTTTCTTTAAACAAGCTAAAGAACTTTCAATCATTACTCAAATCCACTTTAACACTAATGCATTAAGAAGAAATAGACGATTTTCTTTGATAAAATATGAAAAAATTTATGGTATCATCACCCATGAATCCTTTTGCATGGTTTTTATCTTCTTGGCATATGCATTCAATGTGTTTAATAGAAAAAATAGGGTTTAACACCATGAATGAACAATATGATAAACCACTAAGTCTTTTTATTATTAAAACACTCAATTATGAGAGCCAAAACATACAAATAACAATTAGAAACTAACCCTAATTTTTATAGCAATGAAAAGGAGAGTTTTGAGAGCATAAAAAAGTTGTGTACCTTATAGAAAACTTGTTTTTGAGCTACAAAGGACTCATTCACCTTCAATGGTGAATGGGTCCTTTTAGGGTTTCAAAAAACTGATTTCAAGGTCATGTTCCTTGATATGTGCAGTCTCCAATTCCCTATTATGAACTTCTTAAATTCGTTAGGAAATTCTACAGCTTCAATTTCATCTTCTTGCACTTTGAATGACAACTTTTACAGCTTTTCAACTTTGACAATCTTTCCCCAAATCTTGCTTTTGAACTTATAAATCTATAATCACACAATCAAGGGTAGAAAAACTTGTTGATTTTTAGTGGATAGGGGTTTTCCTAAGTCAAATCCCTTGTAGGTAATTAAATCAATAAGGAAATTGAAGCATGAAAAATGAAATATGTAATTGATGATACCTTGGAAGATGTCTTGTAATACAAATCTACAATCTAACATGTAGTGGCCATGAAGAATGTAGATCTTGATCCTTGAATAAGATGTGAACAATGATTGCAAGTAGATCCTCAATGCTACACTCACAATCTTAGGTCAACAACATGAATGAATACATGAAACCCTTGACATGATGAAATGATCTTGAATTTCTACAATAAACCTTCAAAATCCACCTTGAAATGCTTTATGAATGCTCTTGTGATGCTCTAATGATTGATAACTTGAATACTTGAAGGAGTAGAGTGAATTTCTAGATCTTTTTAGGAGAAACAATGTGAATTAACCCCTTATTTATACTCAATTAGGAGATTAACCCCAAAATTCAAAGAATTAAGGCTGACACCAGATATGGGAAGAAACATTATTGAATTCCCACCATATTGAAATTTAAAAAGGGGGGTCTCATTAAGGGAGGACCCATTCACCACCTAGGGTCAATGGGTCCTGGCTCAATTTACCAGGACCTAACCTCAAGGGATTGAAAGAGGGATAAAAACCCATTCTAGATCAACTGAAAAAGGGGGGTCCTATTAAGGGAGGACCCATTCGCCACCTAGGGCGAATGGGTCCTGGCACCATTTTCCAGGACAAAACTTTTCCCAATGAAATATTTTGTTAATTAAATTATGAGTGTTGGGATAGATCTTCGGGAGGTGTCAAAATTAAGGATTAAATTTGAATTAAAGGGGGTTAATTACTCTAATTACCCATGATAAATTAATGACCACCTAGATAAATGTGAAAGTCCCTTATAATAACACTTTACAACACTTAAACAAGGTACAAATAATGTACATTTTATTCAGAAAGGGGCCCATAAGGCTTAATTAAGCAAATACATCCTTGAACAATGTGAAAGTGTGTTACAATACTTTACAACACCCTTGTAAAGGATCAATTAAGGTATGTTTTAGTCAAATAAAGGTCCTAGAATAGTGTAAATGTGCACAACATATTACAACACCACTCCAAGACATCATTAGTTTATTTTTAATATCATTTATCATACCAAGTAAGGTAAAATGCTTAATTTTTCCATTACTATAGTTTTCCCCCACTTTAGTGAGAGGATGACCCCATGTCAAACTCACACTAAAGTAGACATCTAAGACACTTAAGTATGCAACAATAACAAAGATACATGATCATATCCTATCAAAGGCCAAGAAAAATAAACAAAAGCAAGGATCATGCACAACCATTCTAATGTGATGCAAAACAGTGTTGTTTGTCCATAACATACGCTGCTCACTTTGGGGTAGTGGAACCAAATTTTTTCCACTAGGTGAGTTGTCCCATCAAAGTGGTTTAGTAAGAAAGTAATTCTAGTGTATCGACTTCTCACCATATAATGAGAAATTCATGCTAGTGTATCGACTTCCCATCATACTAACCATACCAAAGTTATCCTCATGATAACTTTAATAAGGCACCACAATGTAATGCTTTTGTAAATTCTTTTGTTAAGTAAAATTTTGTTAAAGGGGATTTTGCTTTGTTCATGTTAAGGTATCATCTTAGGGGAAAATCATGCCTAATGTCTCCAAGAGAGAAAAATTCAAAAAAATACCACACTCTTGGAGGAAATGAAGCCCAATGACACCACCAAGAAAAGGATGCATCACAAGAATAAAGAAAATAACACAGTGAAATATGAGTGTCGATGTATGCCTGACTTAAAGTAGTTGCTAACACCATTGTTGTGAGCAATTTCTTTAAATTAGAATAAGACATGAGAGCTTATTTAGAAATCCCTATGCCAAGTTATATGTTTCCAATAAGCTACATCATGAAAAGTGGAGGGGTTACCCCCAAAACTCAATACATCACATGCGAGCCAACTTAAGGCATGTCATCCACATCCTAAGCTTGCTATTATATATACATGAAAGTTGGTCAACTAGCCGAAAGAGACAAGTGATATATGAGGACAAGGCTACTTGACCCCTTGCCCCCACTTAGTGTAGGACAAGGATGAGCTGAAATGATTGATGAGAGACATGCTAGAGAAAAAATCAATATCCATTAGAGGAATTAGGTTCCCCCACATAAGGGATAGCACCAAACTCCTTAAGATGTTTTTTACTAGTCAAAGCCTTGCATTCATTAGTAGAATGACCATGAAATCTATGATATGCACAATGAACTCTTGCAATAATTTTTTTGTGCCATAGAAAAATGGCCCCTTGTCATTTTCATGGCCTTTTAGGTCTTGTTTCATGGTGTTTGATCTATTTTTCTTTGATTTTATGTTGTGACATAGCTTGAACATGCATATTTACGTACTAGAATTCAAATAACGACGTCTTGTGAAGGTGTTGTGAAGTGTTGTAAGACATTTCTACATTCTTCTAGAATCTATTTATTACAATTTAACTAAAAATCACCTTTTCATCACTAATCAAGTCCTATTTTGAAGTGTTGTAAAGTCTTGCAACAAGATTTCATGCTTTTCTAAGAACATTGTCACTATTTATCCCTTTCTCATGCTTTATTTGGTCCCATTATTCCCTAATATGTCCTAATTAAGTGTATTTTTTAATATTATCCTTTCAAAAAAAATTAAATACAACATATTTCTAGACACATATTTTCAGGTCCTAGGTGGGACCCATTCACGATGGGTGGCGAGTGAGTCCCCCTTGGCTCCAAATTCAAATTTTTTGAATTTTCCTTTTGGGTTTTTTATTCAAAATCACTTGATGTCGGTCTGTGATGAGGTATGAATGATTAACTAAGGCAGAAGTGTGTATAAATATGTGATTTTCACCTCATTTTACATCTCCTCATTCATTCAAGCATTCCATCTTACATATCAAGAATTCAAGCATTCTATAACATCAATTCAAGCAATATTCAAGCACTTTGGAGCATCCATTGACATTACTTCATATTTTCATTATTACGAGTTTGATAAGTTGATAGCTATTGCATGTTATTAGTTTATCATTCTCTTTCCTTTCATTATTTCATTAAGAATTTGATTACCAAAAGTGGGGTTTGACCAAGGCAAACCCTTATTTGCTAACCCTCAACCATTTTCCCCCTAAATTGCATGTTTGTTTGTAGCCTTTTGTGTGCAGATTTGATAAGATTTTTGGTGTTGAAGATTGGTTAAAAATTCAACTAGGTTCTTTAAGTCAACTCAAGTCTATTTCAAGCTTGGAGAAGGTTTTCTACATATTTCCCACAGAATTGACTTCGACAACCCGACAATCAGTGATTTCCAGATCTAGTGTTATAGAGTTGTCTCTTGATTTTTTAGAAATTTGGAAGAGGACTGATTTGCCACCAATGGTGAATGAGTCGCACCTTACGACTGAAAATATGAATTTTGTTAGATTCTAGATCCCAATAGACAAAAACTAGTTTTTGACAGTTTTTTACCAGGAGGACTAATTCGCCACCCTAGGCGAATGAGTCCCACTGTGAAAATTCAGTGATTTCAGTTAGCATCCACAACATTCTAGATTCATCAGATATTACCTAGGTGCACTTGGTTTATGTCTATTTCTTTATATTCTACATATTTTCTTCATTTACTTCGTTGTTTGCATATCACAATGTGTTTTCAAACATAGTTTAAATATTAGTCTTGCATTCAAATTCACTCATATAGATCACTCAATTGCATTTATTTTACTTCATTTAGATTAGAAAACATTTCAAATAACATAATTTGAATGAACTATTTTGCATTTTTGGCCCTACCTCTCTCCTTTTAGGTGAAAAACCCTAGAAGAGTTAGAGAAGTCCTAGAGAGCCAAAAAATCTATGGTTCATTTTGGTGAATCTACATTTTGAACAATTTTCATTTTTGATTTCATTTGCATATTGCATCCTATATTACTTTTGCATCAACATTCAATTAGGTGGCATTGTTTTGTTTTTGCATTCTAGGACTTTTCCTATTGCATTAGTGAAAACTTCATTAAGATTTCATTTTTGCATTGTATCTCATTGACAAAACTAAAAATCTGCATTTTGCATATTTGATAGCATTCTATAGAGCATTAAATTCATCCTCAATTTTTTAAAAAACACAAAAAAATTATCATACTGGGACTCATTCGCCACCCTGGGCAAATCAGTCCCTCTGCACCTTTTACACAACATTTTTGGCATTTGTCTGCATTTTTGTTTTCTGTAGTTAGATCTCTATTACAGTTTGCAAAATTTTTGTTATATTTTAGAGCTCTTAGATTAG
The DNA here is from genome assembly GCA_007258455.2 of Sequoia sempervirens. Lineage (NCBI taxonomy): Eukaryota > Viridiplantae > Streptophyta > Pinopsida > Cupressales > Cupressaceae > Sequoia > Sequoia sempervirens. The sequence goes on from VDFB02075321.1 coordinate 123,924,448, forward strand.
CTTACATTTACATTCACCTCTCCTTTGTGGTATTTGTATGAGTGTTTTGTTCCCTGTTGATAATACTTTAGTGAGAAGAATTTCTAGACTCATGGCTTCCCACAATAGCGCTTTTGTTGTGGACCTTGGGATCTCACAAGCTCCTACTCGTAGTATGGACAATGGTGCATTAGGCACTGACAATACCACTTCTATGCCTTCACCTTTCCATCCAATCAATGTTGACACCCAAAAAATTCCCTCCTGCAAGAAAAGTTCATTAATATTCATGAGGATTTTGCACATTTACAACAAGATTTGTCACTAGAAAACATATCCTCCACTGCCATACCTTCCATTGACAATCTTCATCATTTGATTGAAAGTGATGATGGCTTGCAAGTGATGAAGAGAATTGCTAAGATTTACAATAAACATGCCTCTTCTAATACTCAATCTGCAAACATTCCTGTAAGCCAAGGAGGACCTCAAGTTCCTCCCCCTTCAACCATAGCATCTATACCAACTTATACCAATCCGCAAGTCCACACAACTATGCAACATGTTAATTATGTGGCTACTTATTTCCCGATTCCAGCTAGCATTACTACTTCTCTTGTGGCATTGCAAGTCCCCTCCACCACCTTCAGACCTCATAGTATTCCTTCACTTCACCTCATCACTTACACTCCATCACCTTTTTCTCTTCCACCTCAACCCACTTACCCCAATCCTGTTCTTACACAACTCCTTAATACTGTTTCATCCATGCAACATGAACTTTCCACTATTAGCCAAGGTCAATCCGCTCCAACCACATATCATGTCCATAGTAGCCCCCTATCCTTAGAAATCTTGCATACCCCAATGCCACAAGGGATAGAAATGCCTTAGTTTGAGAAATACAGAGGTAAAGGAGACCCTGTCAACCATGTTAATGCTTATACAACTTTAGGTAGTGACTTTTTCCTTGATGATAAATTGCTAGCCAAAATTTTTCCAAGGACCTTGAAAGATATTGCATTAGAATGGTTTTCCAACTTACCCAATCATTCCCATCCATTCATTCAATGAATTGGTAGATGATTTCATTAGTCACTTTCAAGTTCACATGACACCTAAAAAGAAAATGGCTAATCTCATGCGATGTAGAAAAAACATAGATGCAAAAGTAATAGATTTTATCTCACAATACCAATCCTTGTATGCTCAAATTGATGTCAAGATTCCTGATGCACATTTGCAAAATATTTTTATCAAAAACTTGCATACATACCTTTAGGATAAGCTAACAATGATGAATTTCCCTTCGTTTATTGCATTTATGCACAACCTTGTGTGAATACCATAACTCAGTTTCAAGTCATGATTCCAAATCCACTTCTAACTGAGTTGAAAAACCTGAACATAATAATCAAAACCAAAATAACACACAAAAAATTTGCAAAAAAAATAGAGGCTTTTTACAATTCAATCTGCCTCCTCCTTCACAACCACAACCATCCTAACCAACTCAAACTCAAGTGGTAGCTGTTAAAATAGTGGTGCCTTATAACTATGGGGACCCAAAGTGACAATTTACTCCCTTACCCGATACCCTCCATAACACAATGAACCAATTAATTCAACAATGCATGCTCACTTTGCCACATGTCCAACCACTTGATCCAAACTAGCCCTTACCACCCACTTTCAAACCCAATGCTTATTATCATTTTCATCACCAGAATGGACATGACACTGAACACTGCAAGCGTCTAAAACATTTAGTTCAAGACCTCATTGATTCAGCCCATCTGTCCATTGTGGGTGTTAATGATCAAGGAAATAAGTCTGTTGCACTCCCTAACTACAACTTAAAAATATTCACCAATCCTATGCCTAAACACACTACTTCATTTGTCAAGGCTAGTGAACCTTCAAACACTGATGTAATGACTATTGATACACACAATGAGCAACATGATATATCTCTACCAGCTACTGAAGATGGTCCTATGGATCAACTTGTGGCTACGATAGACGTTATCCCTCGTAAGGGCCAAACAACTAAATCTCTTGATATCACTTCTTTTGCTAAAGACATACTACAAAAGCTTCCTGATGGTCCTCTCTACATAGCTGGAAAAATATATGATAAGCCCACTAACGAAATATTAATAGATCCCGCTTGTGGTGAGAATGTGATCACAAAGGATTTTCTAGTATTACATGACCTATATCAAGATGATTATAATAAACCAACTGCATGGATTAAGACACATATAGGTTTTGCATGCCCTACGATCAGATCGATCATACTCCACTTACAAGTTGGACCTAAGACTTCAGATGTAACACTTTCAATTATTCCACAATCTAACCAATTTGGTTTGTGGCTATGCCACCCTTGGGTTCACTCAATGAAAGCGGTCCCATCGGTTGTTCACAAGTATTTGAATTTTCCACATGGCAATGAGATATTTACCATACAGCATAGTGGCTTTAATCCCTTATCGTCTAAAAGTAATTTTTCATTAGAAGCCTTTTGGCCTAAACCCATGGAACCCATCACACCTCGAAAGGACTTCTTTTTCATAGCTTACCAAAAATTCAAACCAAAAAGATAGCTGAATTATCTCTTCGTAATGCATCCCCATCTACTTCCACACCTCTTGTCATAGATGAAACCATGCTTCAACTTGAGTTTGACATTGAGAAAACCATACAACCTCATGAACAACCACCCCTAGACATTTCTCTGCCATTGTTTAAATGACCAAGGGAAAATGAACAAACTCCTGTCATGCCTCCTCATATTAAACAAGTGTATAAAGTAAAAGAGAAAGTGGTTGATCCATCCCCTTCGGAAGTAGAAGAACCTATGATGCTTCAATCCGCTCTTACACCTCACCAAATCCAAAAAAAAATTAAATAAAACCATGGTGCTAGGGAATGTTAGTGTCGTCATCATCTCCTTGCTCGTTAGTCTCACATGGAAGAAAATAAAGAAAATCAACCTTTACCTTTGACATAAGCAATAGATGACCACCCTTGTTCTCCTGACCTACCACAAGATAGTCCAGTGCAACAATCCCAACAAAATGAACCAATCCAACAACCTCAGCTTTTGATACATCCATCCTTATAAATCACCCTTCGCCCTCCTATTGTCAATAATCTTAGTGATGATGATGATGATGCGATGATAATAGAAATAGATGAAGAAGTGGATAAAAATTTAAACTCTTTATTTTCATCTACAATGAGCTTAAATGATAAATCCTCTCCACCAAGCAAATAACCTGGTATGACTCCTAGTTCATCGCTTGCAATTATTCCTTTGGACAGTCAACCACCCTTGCATTACACTGAATATGATTGGGAGGTGGATGACTTGTTAGACGATTGACTGGCATTTTCCTAACTAGCCTTTTTTATTTTCTCTTTTGTTTTTCCCTTTTGTTTTCCTTTCATATGTTTATCGTGTTCCCTCGTATTGTGCATTTGATGTTCCCTCTCTTCGTACACTTTTTCTATTTGTATCTCTATTCTTCTATATGTCGTGCATCCTTATATTTTTTTTTCATTTATTTTTTGTGTTTCTCCTTTTGGGGATGATTCAAAGCATAGAGATGCCCTATGTATCTTCCATGTTGACCCAAAAGGTCCTTGTATTTTTCATTTTTTTTTTGTGTTTCTCCTTTTGGGGATGACACAAAGCATTGAGACACCCTATGTCTCTTCCATGTTGACCAAAAAGGTCCTTGTATTTTTCATTTTTGTTTTGTATTTCTCCTTTTGGGGATGACACAAAGCATAGAGATGTCCTAAGTCTCTTCCATGTTGACCCAATTGGTCCCTTTTCTTTTCTTGTGTTTTCCTTTTGGGGATGTTGCAAGGCATCGAGACTGCAATATCTCTTTCATGTTGACCCAAAAGCTTTTTCATTTTCTTTCACCTTTTTGTTTTCTTTCATTTTTCTTGTGTTTTCCTTTTGGGGATGATGCAAAGCGTTGAGACGACAATGTCTCTTCCATCTTGACCCAAAACAAACTTTCTTTTTCCTTTGTTTTCACTCTTTTTGTGTCATTCTTCCATTTCTATGTGCTTTGGGGAATGATGACAGTTATGAGCTCCTTTATAAAAACATTACAACAATGAACATACTGACCCCAAATCTATAGATGCCTTATGTGTTTGGTGTGCTTTCTTTTCTGGGGGCAACTCCCTTTCTTTCTTTTTCATTTTTCCTTGACATGATGCAACCTTACTTCAAAACATATGACTTGGCATAGAGCTTTCCAAGTTGGCTCTCATGTCTTATTTTCTTTTCTTCTCTACTTTAAAGTAATTGCTCATAGAACTATGTGTAGCAATTCCTTTAAAGTGGGGGCATACATTACCATAATTCATTTGCATTCTTGGTTCCTAGTGTAGCCTTGTCATTTATATGATGTGTTTGTCACTTTGTGGATGACATTAGGTGTGATGTCCTTCATAAGCATGATCTATCTCAACATATTACATTCCTCTTGGTGGCTTGATGTGATGCACTACATCCCATAAGTTGTGAATATACTATTCTTTCATTGGTCCTCTCTTGGAGACATACAAGCATAAATTTAATATGGTTGAGTGGGAAGCCCACCTAGCGGCATGAATTTTACCCATAGCCACCCTTGTGTTTGTGAGTGCATATCAACTAGTGTATGTATCTTACCTTTTGGGATTTCTCACCCCGTGGACAGCCAAAAGTTCTGTGGCCCTAGAGTGAGTACAGAGTGAGTACACATTCTCTTTTTCAAGCAATCGGCCTAGATCTAATCCACAACTAGTTGGACTGACGATCGAAGCTTCATTCAATTCTTTCATTTCAACACTTGCATGTTCTTTTGTTATTATGCTTCGTTTTCCATAGGATCTTCATCCTGGGGGCTTGATCATCCCTCTTGATTGTTTTCATTCCATCTTGCTAACATAAGTTCATTTGAACCCTCCTCTTGATGTTCATGGCTACTTTAGTGTGATTTTGAAGCAAGTTCATCCTCCTCACTAAAGTGGGGGCTAAATGTGCCATAGAAAAATGGCCCTATGTCATTTTCATGGCCTTTTAGGTCTTGTTTCATGTTGTTTGATCTATTTTTATTTGATTTTATGTCGTGACAGGGCTTGAACATGCATATTTAGGTACTAAAATTCAAATAACAATGCCTTCTGAAGGTGTTGTGAAGTTGATAGGGAGGGGGTTGGAGGAATCAATCATAGATTCTTGCTCTAGGTCTTGCTTGCAAGACCTCCTTGGTGTTTTGCTTCACCACCTTAACCTATAGGACCCTTCTCATGTTTAGGTACCCCTAGTTCTCCTGGCCAACCCCACTACCATCACAATTCCATCAACCAAGTCAATCTTGGTGCAATATCTCTAAATCTTCCTTAGCCTTTAATCTACCCTAAAGACTAACAATACCTCCAAAGTTTGAAATTTGATTTGCAGGGGTGTGGAGGTGCTTCCATTCATTTCAATCCATCCAACTTTGGTTCTTGGGTATCCTCCTAGCTCCATTCCTTGGTCGCTTTCATCAAACCCTCATTTAGGGTTAAAAAGGCTACTAGCCTAAGAGCCCCAATTAGGTCTCCTTCTCTGAGAAAACTGGTTGGCTCTCTCAATTTCTCCAAAGAACCCTCAATCTTTCTTTGAGGTTCTTGCTTCAAATGGACACCTCTCAAGGATTTTCAAGGTCTTGAGTCTTCATCTGCCGTACAATGCCTCAACTTGAAATTGGGCAAAAACTAGGGTTTTTAAGCCTTTTCTGGCTGCTTTCAATCTGCTAAGTCTTTCACCAACCAAAAGAGTTAGTGGAGTTTCCTTCTAATTACCAGACCTTGGTAAGACTTCCACCTGCCTTCTCCAAAAGGAAATACAACAAGAATCAATTACCCCTGCAAGTTATGTGCTCAACACTCCTTATCTTCCCTAGCCGGACTCTTCCTGGCTCGCCTAGGGCAAGACTTTGCCAACAACTCCTATACTCACACAAACCCTAAAACCTACCATATGTACACACATGGAGTCTAGTCACTATTCCCAAAGGGCCATACAATTTGTACAGTGGGAAAGTGAACTAAATCTCCATTTTCTCAAAAACTGCCTAGTTCAGACTAGCAACAGGGTGAAAGCAAACTATTTATAAACAATGATTGAAATCGAATAAAAAAGACTAATAGATGGAAAAAAGAACTTGAATACTAATAACTCTACATCCTATGTACAAAACGGTAACAAATTCAATCCATTAAAGCTCTACTTTGAAGCAAAAATTAGAAAATAACTCACAAAAACACTATTTTTCCTTCAATTTCACAAAATTTCACCACAATGCCAATGCTTCCAACCTTGCTCTCAGGTTGAGGCACACCTTATATAGGGTTCCTCAATCAGTTATGCTCCCTTGATCAGACATATTAGTTACCTAGTGGCAAAGTTCCAAAATGCACTGTGTTTTTCAACTTTTGCCAATTTCTAAAAAACTAAGATGAGTTTCTAAACTCATCCATCCTATCACAACTTCTATCCTAGAGATCAAACACATCCCTAAGCTATCTCCTCAACTCAATGGTCAACATGACCTTCAAATTAACACATCAAAACAAAAGAAATGCACCCTAAACTTCCTAAATGCCTAGTGTTTCCTAGGTGCTCCTGCACCAAAAGTGTTGTAAGACATTTCTACATTCTTCTAGAATCTATTTATTACAATTTACTTACAAATCACCTTTTCATCACTAATAAATTCCTATTTTGAAGTGTTGTAAAGTCTTGTAACAAGATTTCATGCTTTTCTAGGAACATTGTCACTATTTATCCCTTTCTCATGCTTTATTTGGTCCCTTTATACCCTCATATGTTTTAATTAAGTGTATTTTTGAATATTATCCTAACAAACAACATTAAATACAACATATTTCCTGACACATGATTTCAGGTCCTAGGTGGGACCCATTCGCGATGGGTGGTGAATGAGTCCCCATTGGCTCCAAATTCAAAAAAATTAAGTTTTCCTTTCAGGTTTTTATTCAAAATCGCTTAATGTCGGCCTGTGATGAGGTATGAATGGTTAACTAAGGCACAAGTGTGTATAAATATGTGATTTTCACCTCATTTTACATCTCATTCATTCAAGCATTCCATCTCACATCTCAAGCATTCAAGCATTCTACAACATCAATTCAAACAATATTCAAGCACTTTGGAGCATCCATTGACATTACTTCATATTTTCATTATTAAGAGTTTGATAAGTTGATAGCTATTGCATGCTATTAGTTTATCATTCTCTTTCCTTTCATTGTTTCATTAAGGGTTTGATTACCAAAAGTGGAGTTTGACCAAGGAAAACCCCTATTTGCTAACCCTCAACCATTTATCCCCTATTGTACAATGTTTGTTTGTAGTCTTCTGTGTGCAGATTTGACAAGATTTTTTGTGTTGAAGATTGGTTAACAAGTCAACTAGGTGCTTCAAGTCAACTCAAGTCTATTTCAAGCTTGGAGAAGGTTTTCTGCCTGTTTCCCACAGAATTGATTTTGACAACCTAACAATCAGTGATTTCCAGGTCTGGTGTTGCAGACTTGTCTCCTAATTTTTTAGAAATTTGGGAGAGGACTGATTCACCGCCATTGGTGAATGAGTCCCACCTTAGGACTAAAAATCTGAATTTTGTCAGATTCCAAATCCTGACAGACAAAAACCAGTTTTTGACACTTTTTTACTAGGAGGAGGACTAATTCACCACCCTGGGTGAATGAGTCCCACTATGAAAATTCAGTGATTTTAGTCAACATCCACAATATTCCAGATTCATCAGATATTACCTAGGTGCACTCTGTTTCTATCTATTTCTTTCCATTTTGCATATTTTCTTCATTTACTTCATTGTTTGCATATCATAGTGTGTTTTCAAACATAGTTTAAATATTAGTCTTGCATTCAAATTCACTCATATAGATCACTCAATTGCATTTATTTTACCTCATTTAGATTAGACAACATTGCACATAGCATAATTTGAATGAACTAGTTTGCATGTTTGGCCCTACCTCTCTCCTTTTATGTGAAAAACCCTAGAAGAGTTAGAGAAGTCCTAGAGAGCCAAAAATCTATGGGTGAATTTCTTTCGTGTTCCTGGAGGGAGGGATATCAAACAATATTGGAGGAGTCTCGATAAGATACTCTCTTGATGAATAGTAGAATATGTTTTGTTATTTTGCAACAAAGATATCTCTTGCTTAGTATCAGATATTATACTTACACAAGACTCTTTAGATTGCAAGATTTTGTACCCTCCTTTACAGGAGGGTATAAAATGTAATGAGCTCGAATCATTACTAATATAGTTCCTAGGAGTTTTTATGTGCGATGACATTAATGTTAATTGAAGGCTTCCTTGTTTCTTTCATTTCTTGGAAAGGATAACAATCAATACCACTAGTGTCTATCAGTTCAAGATGCACTAATGTTAAAGTTGGTTTAGGAGAATCTTTTGTAAGAGTGTTGATATTAAGGGAAGGTTTTTTTATTCTTGTATTTCTATCAAAGGACAATAACCAAGACCATGAGTTGTTTCTTGTGTGTTAGGCTCTATAGGGACATGTATACCTTGTGTGATACCTTGATATCTATAATACTCTAAATGTGCAAACTAACTAAGAAATAGAAATGACAAAATACCAAGGACACATCAAGATTAGCCAAAAGAGTGATACAACGAAAAGGAACGTGAATAAAATGAAACACAAACAATTTTACCTCCCTTGCTGTTGGTATCTCTTAGATGATAGATTGAGTGACTAAATGCAAGATTGGAGGTGCAAATGAAAAAAAGATAGCTAGATGATGGTAAAGGATTGAGGATTCAAATTGGCAGCATGTAGTTATGAGAATGCAAAGTGTTGAGAAGGCAAATGGGCAGCATGTAGTTGCTCAAATCAAAAGTGTTCCTCAAATTCCCTTGAGGAGGGGGTATTTATAGAAGAATTTGAATTCTCTAGAGAATTCAATGGTCAAGATTGCTCCAACAAGGCCAAGATGAAGGGCTATGGTGGGTTGAGAACCCACAAGCCCTCACATCTTGACATGTGGAGGGTGAAGTGGCCAAGGGGATATGAGGTGGAGATGAGTTGTCAAAAAGGTACATGAGGTGGAAAAGGACATGCACCTTGGGGGATGAGGGATTTCCACAAAAAGGGATTTCTTGTCCCCAAGTGGGAGTGAAAAAGACATTTGAGGAATTTTGGAATTCCTCAAAAATCTACATGGGAAAAGGAAAGGTGGTTGGGGATATAAATGTGAATTAAAAATTCACACTCATAGGATGATCTAGAGGATAAAAGGTGGGCTCCAAAAAGGTGGGACTTGGTCACATGTGGAGATTGTGACAAGTCCAAGGTGGGTCACATGTGGAGATTGTGACAAGTCCAAGGTTCTAGAAGCCTTGGAAGAATGGAATGTGAATTAAAAATTCACATATAAAGGAGGAATCTAGGAAGAATAAAAAGGAATTAAAAATTCCTTGGAGAATGATTAGGCTTAATTAATCGGTAGAGGATAATTAGGGTTAATTAGGATTAAAAGCCAACTTGCAAAAGTTGGAGGATGTGACACATCTCAAGGATTAGGCATGTGCACATCCTTAATGAAGAGATTAGGAAATGGATTAGGATTAGATGAAAATGACATGTGAGGAATTAAATAAATGTAATATTTATTTAATTTATTTGATGATAAGAGGATTAAGGAGGGTAAGGTATTTAATTATTAATTAAATACCTTAGGGATTTGGTAGAATTAAAGATATTAATTAAATAATAGTAATATTACTTAATTAACTTGAATAAGAGGATGTTTAGACGAAAAGTGATAAATTTGGATAAATTAGGTGTCCAAATTTGGATGTCTACCCCTCTTTGAGATGGTGTTACGAAGTAGCATCATTTCAAAGAATATTAAAATATAGAACCTAGAAGAAGATGGTTAGATTGGAAAAGATGCCCCAGTCATCAAAGGGATGACTAGGAAGAAAGACGATGGGGGTAAAGATGAAAAGTTAGGGATGAAGGATGCCCCCTCGAGAGGACATGCGGGTTAAAGAGAACACGTGTGTGCTCTCGAAATAGATGATGTGATGCAAGGGGAGATGAGGAAGATGATGCAAGGTGACGGGGAAGAGAGTAAGTGATATGGAAATGGATGAAGCACAAATGGATTGGAGGACAAAAGGTGATGTTGCCTCAGTCAAGGTACAAGCCAAAATGGGTTGATGCTGGATGGAGTGTTGTCAATGAGGGAATTAAAGATCCCAAAACAACACGAGGATAGGGAAGGATACATCCCACCGAGTGGTATTGATGAGGGAAGGATACATCCCAAAACACCACTAAAGGATAGGGAAGAATACCTCCTGATGATGATGATGAAAGTGTTGTTGATGAGGGAAGGATACATCCCAAAACAACACCAAAGGGATAGGGAAGAATACCTCCTGATGATGATGATGAAAGTGTTGTTGATGAGGGAAAGATACATCCCAAAACAACACCAAAGGGATAGGGAAGGATACTAATAGATGATGATGATGATGATGATGATGATGATGGGTCAAGGCTAGTAACGAGACTGGGGACAAGACCAAGGATTTGATTAGGTGATTTGTGCGAGATTGAACAGATGAGGAGAAGATTGATATGTGAGATGGGGAGAAGGATCTTAAGATTTGGAAAGCTCAGATTAGGGGTTTGGTTAAGCTCAGATTGGGATAAGATCAAAGCTTAGATTATGATTGGATTGAAGACCAGAATGATGGAAGGATATGATTGGATTGATTCTACACCGAGTTCCGGGGTTTAAATGGGTGTAAGGTGTTGACAATCAGATTTTTCCCAATTTGGCAATTTTCAAAAATTATCAAATTTTGCCATTTTAGGAAACCTCAGGGCCGTATGTTTGAGAGTCCCAATTTTTTCCAAGAAATACCCATTGGTGAGATAGGATGAATTGCCAACTAACATCTTAGATTCAAGATATGCATTTTGAGCTATGAGCGAAAACAATTTTTCAAAATGCTGGAAAAAAACACTAAATTAGGATTTTGAGGGTCAAGATGAAACTTTGAGGCCCCAAAAATGGGTCAAAACGGGTTCCAACGGCTTTCAAAGAATCTAGTTGGAAATCCATTCGCTATCGCGAAACGCAACTACCCATCAAATTTTAGCTCAAACGGACACCCGAGTCAAAAGTTATGGTCTCTAGAAGTGTAGGTGTAAAAATCAAAAATCAATTTTGAAAAATCGAAGACATGGATTTTGTTCGTTAGGAAAAATGAGGAACTGGGTCGGAATCATTTTTTTGGAAAAGAGAGTAAAAAAGTGCATTTGGGGGGGGCAAAGGTTGGCGGAGAGGGGCGCTACCGCCGCGTCGTGCTCGCCTGCTTTGGCGGGCATTTGCCTCACAGCAGCCCTAAAGGCCACCGGCCGCCGCCCGGCCCGGCAACCGCGCCTGGCGGAGGTGGCACCCTGGGAGTGCCGCCGAGAAGTACGAGTGGCGGAGGCGCTCTGCCAGGCGGTCTGCCATCTGCATGGGGGCATGCCCTTCGACAGCCAGACACATCCACTAAGCAGGGTGGGGGCAGATGAAGAGATAGGAAAAAGGATGGAGGGGGATGGGGGGAATTGGTGAAGAAGGATGAGGGGATGGGGGATAAATGTAAGATGATGAGAATGAAGAATGAAATGCAATCCTAAATGCAATTTATCATCTTTGGAGCACTGGTTTTTGCTATAGCATAAGACACAAGACACCAGGGTATGAAGAACCAAGGCGGATTAGTGTCTAACACATAAAACAAATACAACAGACAAGAAGGCTATCCCAACACCCCAAAGTCACGAAGACCTTAGTCGGGCCAGGTATTGAGATAACCACAAGCACAAAATGATGCCCCAGCATAACACAAGACTTCAGGGATCTTGGTGGGTACTACGTGGGACAACCAAGAAGACACAAGCAAACAAAAAAGCAAGATATGCCCCTATGTTGACCAATCAAAACACACCATAATACGATGGATCATGGCGGCCTTGACAAGTGATGATAGGGAGCTCAGATGATAAACAAAAACTAAAAGTATCAAAAGATCACAATCAATTTCAAACGTCCATTGCCATAGGATCAAGGGGATGGATGGGATTGATGAGGTCTGTTAGGAAGGATGCATCCTGTTGAGACCAAAGATGATGGATATGACACTAAAAGATCGTTATGACGCAGGATGTTCACAATTGATTGGATTTGTTGATACAAATGGATCTCATTTGTTAAGAACTAGCTAGATAAGGGCATAGCGTGATGGCACGACACAAGGAAGACAAGACATGGGACTGACATAGCCTAAAGACCCAGGGGCTCGGGGGCCGATCAAAGATTGGCCTTGCCTACGTGAAAGCGTAGAGCCCTCGTAGTTCAGTGAAAGGTGGATGACTGACCAAGATGGAGACCTTGATGGATGGTAAAGATAGGATAGAAAAAAGGAGAAAGACCAATGATAGATGATAGAAGAGCAAAGTGGACCATGAAGATCGATGATGGAACCCCGGGGGTAGATCAAATGATCGACCTTGCCTACGTGAAAGCGCAGGGGCAACGTAGTTCAACAAGACCAAAGGCAAACAATGGATAAAGGATGATAAGATGATAGGACAAGTGGATAAAAAGGTGGGACCGATATGACAAGATAGGATAGACTTGGTGGATTGGATAGGATGATGATGATCATATAAAGCTCAGGGATGGGATAGTTATCCAAAGCAATAAAATGACTTGGGAGGATGATATGATAGATGAGGGATGAAAAGTGATAGGGGATTGGAAAGATGTGCAAGAGAAGCAGGGGTGATGACGATGAGATAAATGGCATTGGGTTGCATGGGGGGGAGGCCTATAGCCAGATACCAATGACAAGGGATTGTGAGATGGGATGAGATGGGATGAGGATAAAGAGGAAAGAATGGATAGAGATATAAGGATGGGGATGGGAGGGATTGTTTGGATGGATAGGAATATAAGGATTGGGAGATGAAAGGGATGCTAGGATAGATGGAGAGATGGAAGGGATGCTATGATAGATGGATAGGGACAAAAGGATTGGGAGATGAAAGGGATGCTAGGATAGAGGGATACGAAGACAAGGATGGGCAGATGGAAGGGATACTGTTATGATAGATGATTTCTCCAAGGACTATGTCACAAAGGCAACAGATGCCCCCACTCTAGATATGTCATATATGAGGAGGCATGAGGGATAGAAGACAAGTGGATGGGAAGATAAAGGATATAACTAGATGAGGATAGGATGGGTGACTAAGGAATATGATAGAGCATGGATGAAGGGGATGTATACCAATAGGTGTCCAAAGCATGCATAGCTAGGTGTCCCTATTTTGATCAAGATCACAAGAAGGATAGAGAGATGGGAGATAAATGGGATATGATGGTAGGATGCGGAAGATAGGTGGGATGGGGGGATTTATGAAGAGGACGGATAACAGGAAGATGGGTGCATAGCTGGAAGCATAGTGGATGGAGGGAATGCATATCAGGAAGTTGCCCCCAAGTGCAGATGGGGATTTACGCATGATGCCTATTTTCCAGGTTTTCATCATGGTACTTATCCAAGGCGCTTGTTTGCCAAGTTTTCACCATTGGACGAATTATTTCTCTTTACTATATATTTTTTTTTTTTGGATTTTTGTGGATTTTTGGACTTTTTTTGACTTTTTTGACTTTTTGGATGTCATGCAGGCAGAAGGAGATGGGTAAGGACATGTGATAAAGATCAAGGTGTTAAAAGCTCATGTTTGAAGTGATTGTTGGATACTGGTACAACCTTATTAGGATAAATGGGTTATGCATGAGGATGAATTAGAGGGATTTGATAGGGTTGATACATGGGATAATGGATGGGATGCTGGAAAGGGTATGGATAGAATGAAGGGGTGGATATGTGATGGGGAGATGTGTTGAGGACCAACATTGGCACATATGGTGGTGGATGTGGAAAGATAATAGGATTGATGGATGGAGAATGTGGGGATAATGGACGAGATGGAATGGTGAATTTCGGGACATAAGGACCCAAAACAGACTTAGGAGATGAAAGGGGTGTATGATTAGCTTTTGGATTAGCGACTTTGGATGTTCTTATTGATTTTTCTTGTGATGGCATTGCATCGTTTTTCTTTGGGATCCACACGGTTTTGATCTTTGCTTTGGTGGGCCTTTGCGGCCTATAGATTTGATTTGGATTTTGGATTTGGTTTTTGCTTTGCTTTAACATGTCTTTTAGAAGGGACATGGGAAGCTTTTGATTCATGTGGATGTCTAGATTGATGCATTTTTTCTTTAACAGCCAAAGTGCTTTTAGTAGCAATGGGATGGGTGTGAGGAAATGGATGATGTGGAGTGATGGAGGTAGGAGTATGGGGATTATGTGTAGATGGAGGATGCTTAGGTAAGTGCCTTTGTTGATCCTGACTAGGGAACATGAGAGTGGGATAGTTATGATGGGCGACATGGATAGGTGATGGATGGATGAAAGGATGGATAGGACGAGATGGAGGAGGTGATTTTGGGATATAGGGGCCCAAAATAGACGTAGGACCTGGAGGAAACAAGGGCATGGTAGATGGAGGATTGGAGCTAGTAGATGGAGGGATGTAAGGACCCAAAATGGATGGAGTAGATGAAGGAGGAAGATGGACGGTTGTTTTGAGGTGATACGATAGAGGAGGAGGGATGGCCACATATGATCTAGTGGGACGATGGGAAGAGCCAATATTTCTTTTGGAAAAGGCTTGTTGAGGACGTCTAGAGGTTGTACCAACATCTTTGGATTGTGATTCGTGAGTAGTACATCCAAGACCTTGCAGATACAAATGTTCTTTAGCTTGGATGGGCTCTATAATACCTTGCTCATGAAGGCCTAAACCTTTTCCTTGATAGTTCATTCCCTTGAGTATTCGATCTAGGACAGGATTTTTTTTATTCTGAAAACATGATGCGAGTCCATTATTAGGTGGAAGAGGAGAGTTGGTGTATATGCTTTGTTTTTCTTCTGTAAGGAGACCACCATGGAGGAATGTGAGAGGACCAAGGGGATATGCAAGTGGTGTGGGGATAGCATTTTTAGGCGATGATGGGGGATCATGAGAAGGAGATGATGGGATAGCAACATTAGGAGAGGGAGTAAGGGCCATGATAGGATCTGGATTTGTGGTAGTAGGCTCATGCGATGGAGATGGAGATGGAGCAGTGGAAGCTTGAATGACAAGGGGATCATGGGATGGAATTGATGGGGGACTGTGATCTTGAGGTGGACTAGATGGGATGGTGGGATCTTGATCTGGAGAAGGGGATATGTTGGCATGCTTTGGATTAGACTCTTGGCATGACTCATTGTGTGCGGAAGGCATGGTAATGGAGTCTTGTTGGGACTCTTCAAGTGGGGAAGATGGAGGGATGGAAGATTCATGAGGTTCATTGGAATGGGTTTTGGTGCTACTAGGAGTGGGAGAAGTGGATTGGATTTGGGTGTCTTTGATGGATTGGGTGGATCTAGGAGTAGAGGGAGTGGATTGGACTTGGGTGTCTTCGATGGATTTGGTGGTTCTTGGAGTAGGAGATGGGGGTTCAATGGATTTAGTGGGTTCAATGGTTTTAGTGGTTTGAGCAGTACGAGGGGTGGTAACATCAATAATAGGTGTGGTATGGAGAAGGGTCTCATCACTAGTGACCGTGGATGATGGATCTAGATGGCATGGTTCCATGACTTCAAGATGTGGAGTTGGGGATGGCTTCTTTGTAATTAGTCCTTGGAGAACTTAAACGAGACTTGCATCCGGTTGGCTTGGCTAGGGTGGTAGAAATGGATGAGGGATTATGGATTGGTGGACTAGGGTTAGATGGAGGAATGGGATTGAATGTAGGACTATGAGTAGGATAGGATTGGAGGAGGAGTAGATGGATGAATGGGATTGGATGGAGGACTAGGAGTAGATGGAGGACTAGGATGGGATGGATGAATGGGATTGGATGGAGGACTAGGAGTAGATGGAGGACTATGGATGGAGGGTTAAGGTAAGGATATTGGAGTGGTGAATTAAGATAGGGGGACATGGATTGTGGATTAGGACAAGAGGATATAGGTGGTGTAGTGGGACAAGAGGATGTGGGGGATGGATTATAATAAAGGTATTGGGATGATGGATTAGGATGAGGAGACATGGATGTAGGATTAAGGTAAAAGGGTGCGGATGTAGGATTAGTATGGGAAGATTGGGAAAGAGGATTAGGATAGGGGGACATGGATGGGGGATTGTAATAGGAGTACTGGGATGGAAAATTAGGATAAGAGGATGCAGATGTTGTATAAGAGGATGATGTAGATGAAGGACATGAAAAATATGGGGATGAAGAAGATACTGGATATCCATTGTCAAAGGTAGCATAAGGAGCATGATTAGGCATGGATGGAGACATAACAGGATAACTGGAAGGGGTGATTGGATTGTGGAAAGTGGATGGAGAAAGCTTACTAGAGATGATAGTGTTAAGGGGATCTATGTCGTATACCTCTTGATCAACCAGACTTTTGTTATCGTCATCCACATAATTAGGGTTTCCCTTGACTACTATTGATGGAGGATGAGGATTCATGATGGTGAAAGCATAAATAGAATGGATCAAAGATTTTGAATGGAGATGGATGAAAGCTCAAATTGGGATTTAAGTCAAGCTTAGATCAAGATTAGACAAAAACTCAGATTAGGATGATTGGATCAGGTAGATGATTTGATGAATTTGATTAAAGTACTAGATTGATTTGATTGGATAGGATCAAATGATTAGATGATGTTGATTGGATAATTGTGATTGGATGAACTTGATCGGATTGGTGTGCTTGGATTGATTAGATGATCAGAGGAATGTATTGGTTTGATTAGATATGAAGAAATAAAAGGTACCACTAGATAGAGCTCAAAAAATTGAGTAATTTTGGTTTTTAAATGAGGTTGATCTGATGCACGGTTTGTAAATGACAGCCCCGGGAAGTTAAAGGGGTGTAGCCAGCATTCTGCAGCAAATTAGGGGTGTTTCCAGCAAAATTAGGGGCGTAGACAACTTTCTACAGTAAATCAGGGGTGCTACCACCTTTCTGTAGTAAATCAGGGGCGCTACCGCATTTCTGCGTAGGGCGCTACAGCATTTCTGTGGGGGTGCTACCGCGTTTCTGCATAGGGCGCTACCGCATTTCTGCGTAGGGTGCTACCGCGTTTCTGCGAAGGGCGCTACCACATTTCTGCATGGACAAAGCTTGGTTTTTGATGGCAAAGGCTATGAAAAGGACACAAAATGATGAAACAAGTCAAAAGTATCAAAATTTGATAGAATTTCCACAAGAAAACACCTCAAGCAAGCACAATCCTATGATTAATATTACGGGTATGGTAAGGCAAAGTCTTAATCTAGGATGCACAAGGCTTCTAGGGAGTCCTTGATATACTCTCGGTACGTGAGGCACAACCGTGAACACCAGTTCGTCACAAGCGTGAGTCGGGAACCCCAGCGAGATACTGAAAGGCTCAGACCAACTCTTTACGTCTATCTAGGTATCACCCTAGCTTCGACGCTCCGCCAATTACGACGCAACTGGATTGGGGTACAACTTTCGTTCTCCCCCCTTTATAAACCCCGCCGGTACACGTGGTTGGAATCGTCCCTTGGGGTGATGAAATCCCCAAGCAGGTCCCACTAAAAGGAAGACACCAACTGTTTCCAACTACTCCCCAGGCTCACACGAAGTGCAAGGGGAAAGTGAAAACAAATCAATGCCCTCTTGGGTAACACAAAAGTAAACAACCACAACAAACAATGAGATTTAATCCCCCTAATTAGACTATGTTTGAGAGCAGCAAAGATAATTTTTGAAAGTCTGACTATGTAGATGACCCTGCAAACAAATGTTAGTTGTCATCTTTTTCACCTTTGGTCAAATTTTGCCACAATATGCTGCAAAAATGTTAGTGAAAAATAGCAATATTCTTGCCAGAACAACGTTAGAGAGTTATCACGTGAATGTAGCAAAAAACTAGAGAAAAAACGAAGTCAAAACACCTATTTTACCTTCCAAACTGTGCTATTTTGGGGCCCCACCACGGGTCTGTGAAGGGCGCTGCCGCGGTTCTGTGAAGGGCCCTACCGCACTTCTGTGAGGGCGCTACCGCACTTCTGTAGGGGGCGCTACCGCACTTCTATGAGGGCGCTACCACACTTCTGTAGGGGCGCTACCGCACTTCTGTGGGGGCGCTACCACACTTTTGTGAGCTTTTCCTGCAAAATTCTTAACTCAAAGAGACGTTAAATGCAAGACCCGTGTGTGGGTCCCACCGGGCGTGCCAAAAATGTGATACCTTGATATCTATAATACTCTAAATGTGCAAACTAACTAAGAAATGGAAATAACAAAAATACCAAGGACACATCAAGATTAGCCAAAAGAGTGATACAACGAAAAGGAACGTGAATAAAATGAAACATAAACAATTTTACCTCCCTTGCTGTTGGTATCTCTTTGATTGACCCTTGCTTGGAATGGATTGTGTGCTCCTTAGATGATAGATAGAGTGACTAAATGCAAGATTCGAGGTGCAAATAAAAAAATGATGGCTAGATGATGGTAAAGGATTGAGGATTCAAATTGGCAGCATGTAGTTATGAGAATGCAAAGTGTTGAGAAGGCAAATGGGCAGCATGTAGTTGCTCAAATCAAAAGTGTTCCTCAAATGCCCTTGAGGAGGGGGTATTTATAGAAAAATTTGAATTCTCTAGAGAATTCAACGGTCAAGATTGCTCCAACAAGGCCAAGATGAAGGGCTATGGTGGGTTGAGAACCCACAAGCCCTCACATCTTGACATGTGGAGGGTGAAGTGGACAAGGGATATGAGGTGGAGATGAGTTGTCAAAAAGGTACATGAGGTGGAAAAGGACATGCACCTTGGGGATGAGAGGATTTCCACAAAAAGGGATTTCTTGTCCCCAAGTGGGAGTGAAAGGGACATTTGAGGAATTTTGGAATTCCTCAAAAATCTACATGGGAAAAAGAAAGGTGGTTGGGGATATAAATGTGAATTAAAAATTCACACTCATAGGATGATCTAGAGGATAAAAGGTGGGCTCCAAAAAGGTGGGACTTGGTCACATGTGGAGATTGTGACAAGTCCAAGGTTCTAGAAGCCTTGAAGGAATGGAATGTGAATTAAAAATTCACATATAAAGGAGGGGAATCTAGGAAGAATTAAAAAGAATTAAAAATTTCTTGGAGAATGATTAGGCTTAATTAATCAGTAATTAGAGGATAATTAGGGGTTAATTAGGATTAAAAGCCAACTTGCAAAAGTTGGAGGATGTGACACATCCTAATCAAGGATTAGGCATGTGCACATCCTTAATGAAGAGATTAGGAAATAGATTAGGATTAGATGAAAATGACATGTGAGGAATTAAATAAATGTAATATTTATTTAATTTATTTGATGAAAAGAGGATTAAGGAGGGTAAGGTATTTAATTATTAATTAAATACCTTAGGGATTTGGAATAATTAAAGATATTAATTAAATAATAGTAATATTACTTAATTAACTTGAATAAGAGGATGTTTAGATGAAAAGTGATAAATTTGGATAAATTAGGTGTCCAAATTTGGATGTCTACACCTTGTTCTCTAGCACCACATCCTTTTCCGCTATAACGAAGTTGCTTCATAAGTTCATAACCTCTTCCATAAAGATTTTTCATTTCTTTTCAATTTGGTGGTTGTTCATAATCAACTTCGTCAAAATTTGTTGTGTAATTATCTTGATCTAAAGTGGTTGAGGTGGATGTGTTTTAATCTTGTGTTGACACTACCACTTTTTCCTTTCAATTTTCAGACTCTTTGTTTATGTTCTTTTATTCTCCCATGAATGTAGGTGTGAAATCTAAGGAACCCCAATCATCTTCCAATAGCTTAGTGACTTCCTCAATTTGCTTCTCATGTCCTTATTCCTTTGTGACTTTTACTTTGTTAGTTGTATACAATGCTTCCAAAGGATCTTTTCCTTCTCTCTCAGCCATCAAACAACTTATAGGTTTGAGATCAGCTTATAGTGTGTAGACTTTGTTGTTATAGACATACTTCATGACACAATGCAAAGTAGAAGGCACACCATTCATTTCATGAATCCACGGTCTCCCTAAAAGGAGGTTGTAAGAAATATCATCAGGCATAACTTGGACAGGAGTTTGTAATGTTACTTCCCCAACTCTGATAGGTAATGTGATGACTCCGAGTGGTTGTTTTCCTATGTTGTCAAATTCTTGAATAGATAATGAACCATGTTTAATATAATTTTTACTCATTCTAAGTCTTTTCTCAAGGCTCATACTACACACATTTAGGGTTGAACCATTGTCAACAAGAGTTTTTTTTATCACAATTTGACCAATGTGGACTATTATGTTGAAAGCTCCATACTTCTTCTGAATTTCCAAGGGAGGTAACTCACTTTGGTGAAAGACTATGTCCAAGTTCATTTCATTCATTCCTTGAACTAGCTCTACTATATCATTTGGTTGTGCATTAGAAGGGATATAAACTTGCTGTAAAGAATTTTGAATCATGTTATGGTAATGAGGGGAGGCTTGAATAAGGTCCTATAATGATATTTTAGCAGGAGTAATATTTAGTTGTTCAACAAGATTGTACTCCTTTCCACTTTGTGAAGGAAAACGAGGAGGACCTGGCAAGATAGGATTAGGCAATGGGAGGTATGTTGAAGGTATTTTTCTTGTTTGAAATTTTTTTCTAGTGTTATATGTATGAGCAATAGTGTTATAACTCAGTTGTTGTGAAACATTATTCTTAGGTGGTTCGAGGATAAGGATAGGTTTTTTTTGAACTTGTAGTTTTTGTGAGGGTGGATAAATAATTAGAGGATTCTTAGGATGTCCCATAGGGTATTTAGGAGGTCCAATAATCAAGGGGGATATTATGGACACTTGTGCATTCATAACCTCAGTGGTTTCAATTTGACATCTTTCTAATGGAGGGGAATCCAGTGTCATCTCTTTACCATCATCTAAGAAAGCCACATAACTATTTTTAATGTTATTTTCTTGCACCATGATATCCTCCCATGGAGGAGAGTTTTTAGGAGAACTAAAAACTAGATATTCATGAAATTCAAAGGTTGGTTCTTCTAAAATGACTTCATTGTAAGTAAGGGAGTTATCAATGTTAAACAGGCACAAGACAATTAAGAGGGGAGGGTGAATCATTTGTCACAAAAATTTAACCTTAAAACTTTATCACTTATCAAATCTTCAACCACACTATTAAGCATGAAACATAAATATAATAGAAAACAAATCAACACAATGAACACCAATTTTTTTATGTGGAAATCCCAATAAGGGAAAAAACACAGTGATGATTAACTCACAATATAAAGATTATAAGCTGAATACAGAGGCTCACTGCCAAGGGCTCATTGCCCAAAAAGAGGACTCACTGTCCAAACAAAAAAGTCTCACTGCCTACAAAGGACTCACTGTCTAACAAGGAGGCTCATTTCCTATAGACATGAAAGAGAACAAAAGATCCATCAATGTAATTAAAGCACATTCGCATGATTACAGAAACCTTAAGTTCACTACCTTTGTTGACCTTGTTGTTGCACCAAAAGGTTGACCTGTTAATACCCGATACAAGCATCTATTAAGATCTATGGGAGGTGGTTAGACCATGTCACAAACCCAAGCGTTGTGCTACAAGGAAGACCAAGGGACACACCATCTTGCAACAATCCCCACCAACACAAGCGAAGGGTTTGAACCTATGACTAGCTCTTATACCAATTGTTAGCCTTGCCATTACACCAAAAGGTTGACCTATCAATGCCCGATACAAGCGTCAGTTAAGATTCATAGGAGGCGGTTAGACCATGTCACAAACCCAAGTGGTTTTTTGCAAGGAAGACCAAGGGACACACCATCTTGCAACAACCTTCAACAAACTAAAAAACTACTATCACAACTCACTCACACACACTTCTACTCTTATGATTTGTGGCACACTTTCATCACTTTGTATTACACTCTCATGCCATTATTTACAACTTGAATTTCTTTTATACTATTCTCAACCTTAGAAACTTTCTCCAAGGTTGGCCACAATACATCATTTCATAAATTCAAATTAGGTCGACAACTCTAAATTCCCGCAGTGGAAAGGAATAAGAGTCGACCAGAAATAATATTCTTGAATCTTGTACATGCTTCCTTAATTGAATTTTATTCTTTGAATGAAGTGTAAACACTAGGTCATCCAAACCTAATGAAAGCACAAATGAACAATGATTCGCACGCTTCCCAACAAGAAGATAACATGTGGACACCACAACAAACTTCCTTAAGAATGAGAATACATTTTAGAACCTTCCAGATACACCTGCAACAAGAACAACAAGCTTCAATCACTAAATTTCTTTCATCAAACAATTCAAACTATGCAGACACACACATAAATACTGAAACATGACTTATGAATTACCAAACTCCAAACCTCTTCACCAGAGCATAGGAAAGACCTTCACAAGACATATCATAGATCCACAAGATCTGAAATGAAATAGAGAAAAAATGTAGAGAAACAATATTTATCCTAGTCTATAGAATACTGACTCTCACCAGAAGCTAAAACTTAGCATATGTTACCATGAAAATACCAACAACACACCTTCATATTTGCACAAGCATAGGATCAACATAGGAGAAATGCAGAGCACATACCAGAGCATGATCTAAACACATTCAACATTCTAACTTCTCTTCTTTATTAATCTTCTCAAAAGCACTTGGAAACTCATCAACCCGCCATATTTGCAACACCATTAAGATAGCTCCATGTACTCACAACATCTCATCATCAACTCAACCATACATGAACAATATGCAACATACAGAAGTGTGTTGACATCAATGACAACATTAATGAAAACACCACCAGACTAGTTCATACTTGCAACAATCTCCCTGTTTTTCATTGATGGCAAGACATAATCTTTTATCCCCCTTTGACATCAATGGAAAAGAACTATTTCTCAGATTAATCCCCCTTAGGAGTACACTCATACTGTAACAATGAAAACAATTTCTACTCCCCCTATGGAGTAGACCCATCTATCAGTCCATAAAAATGAAGAATTTGTGAATTCATTGGACTGATGCACCTTCATGTGCACCTAGTTAGGAGGGTCAAAGACCCCCAACCTCTCCCTAAGATGCGCAAAAGTATCCTTCAGAAGAGGTTTAGTAAATATGTCTACAATTTGTTCCTTTGTTATCACATAATCTAGTTTGACCCCATTCTCCAACACTTTCTCTCTCAGAAAATGATACTTGATAGATATGTTCTTCATTCTGGAATGCATAACTGGATTCTTCAAAATGTTTATTGCACTTGTATTATCATAGAAAATAGAAATAGGCTCATCACAAACCACACAAATGTCTTTCATAGTTTTCTTCATCCACAAAACTTGTGTGCAGTAGGATGCTGCAACAATATATTTTTCCTCTACAGTGGATAAAGAAACCAAGTCATTCCTTTTACTCAACCATGAAATTAGTCTTTCACCAAGAAAGAAAGCACCACCACTGGCACTCTTCTGGTCATCTACGTATCTAGCCTAATCAACATTTGTATAGGCACTCAAAGTGAAATCATTACTCTTAGGGTACCATAATCCATAATCCGGTGTGCCTTTAAGATATCTAAATATCCTTTTTATAGCTCTAAGATGTGCTTCTCTAGGATCTACTTGAAATATAGAAACTAAACACACTACATGCATAATATCTAGTCTAGGAGCAATAAGATACAATAATCCACCAATCATGGATCTGCATTTTCTCTTATCAGTCTTGTTGTAATTAATTATTTAATTACACTTGCATAAGTTTACTTAGGTAATATTTAATTCCTAGGTTTATAGTTTTCATCCTTATCTTGTTGCTTAAGATAAGATTAGGGTTATGCATACATTGATTTTATAAAGAAAATCATCTCATGTAATTATTGAATTCCTGAATAATATTATTTACACATCTTCATGCAAAGCTCTTGCTTTTTTCTGTTTTTCTCTTCTATGGAAGGCTTTTCTGGTTTGCATGTCTGATCTTGGTTTCTAACATGGTATCAAAGCCTTGATATGCAGCCCCTTCTCAGATTTTTGGAGAGATTCAGTGCAGATTTCATTTGGAGTTCCTCGAGGGATTTGACCTTGAGCATTTTTTTGGTGCATTTTGGAGTAAAATGGACACCCCCATCATTTTCGCAATGCCCCAAAACCTTAAGATCGCTTATCATTTTTCTCAAATCCGAGTAGTTGCAATGGAAGGAATTTTTTTTTTAAGGGCACACAGATCTACATAGATTTGTGCCCCATTTTGTTTCAATTTTTGTGTAGGTGCATAGGTACAAGGTTATCAAATTTTTTATTCTAGTTTTCCAATTTGTTTTCCAAAAAAAAATTTATCAAAAAAATTAAAAAAAACAAATCATCTTTTTTATTGAAAAATCAAATAAAAATAATAATTAAAAAAGGAGGACAAATTTTTTGTTTAAAAAGGGAGCATTTATTGCTCTACATAGGAAGACTATACTAGCATGGGCCTATGCTCTCGCACCGGTAGCTTTAATAACCGCCAGCAGTCCGTAAAGACCCTGTCGACGGCTATTAAGAGCCAGCCGGCAATAAAAACAGTGCTGACTCCCTTTAAAATCTAGTAGGCTTCATTGCGGGCCCCCAAAATCAACTAGCCAATGTCCTTTCTAAACTTCTAACGGCTTCCTCCAATCGATGGATGAAATCTTTAAGATTCCTTTTGCATATTCTGGGCATCATCCAAAAATCTGCAGGTCGTCAATTTTTTGCAGGGATGGATTTTTTTCCAACAATGGCTGTCAAATTTAATGGCAGATTTTGCTGATGTCAGCATGATGTCATGATGATGTCATTGTATGGTCGGCCCTCTTTGCCCCCTCCTAGCCCTGATTTTCCTTCAAGGAGCAATTTTTTTCTTTCTGGAATAACTTGGGCATACAGTATCGAAATCGAGAAAACTAGATATCACCGGAAAGCTGGTTTTGAGCACTATCTTGTGGTGTAGTTTATTTTTCAGTAGTTTTTTGCTTAGCTGCATTTATTGCTGTTTGAAGTTAGATGTTCATTTATGGCCTCCAAGCTCATAACTTTTTGCCACGATCTCTGATTTTTGCCATCTTTGCAATGTTGGAAAGGTATTGAGGAGCTCTATGCTGTTGTCTATGCACTTTTTTATGTATCTATCCTAGGTTGATCATTATTCTAGATTTTTCTAGATGATTGTTTTGGAGATTACTTGGATTTTTTGGCAGTTGGAAGGGTGAAACTTGAATCTTTTCACTTCATTTCAGTTTCACATCATTTTATTTTATGTTTATGCATGTTTGCATTCTCTCCTTTTACAATCATTGGGTTATTGTAATAGATGAACTGAGATAAAGTTCCATTAGGGGGGTTTCTTGCATAATAATCTTATTAGATTGTGCATGCACTTTGATCTCCATCTTGATTTTTTGACAACTCACATGGGTTATATCTAGTTTCTTAGTTTCTTTTGGCCACATCTTGCTCTAGCTTGACACATATTAGATTCACATCGGTTCACACTTCAGATTGGGAGCCTATGGTTATTGATCCACATTAGTTCAAATCCATCTTAGTTTGAGGGACATGTTTTTATGGTTAATGTTCTAGAGTCTTTATGGTACTTGTTCCCATGGAAGAGCTTTAGTCTCAGTTTGGCATCGACATTGATATACACAGTTTCCAGATTCTATCATCATTTCATCTATTGTTGCTTCACAGATTTCAGGGTTGTTCCAATTTGTGAGTTTTCCAATGTTTTGTGGCATCAGGTCTGTTGTTGCATTATTATGATTCTGCATGAGTCCTTTAGTGACTCTCATTTGGTTTCTTGTAGATAGAAGTATCTTTCCTTGCTTGTCAGATTGGAGTTCTAGTGTTACTCCACAGTGTTCTTCTAGTGCTTCTTTGCAACATTCATCTCATTGTAGGGGGGGTTTTGTCCCATTGGGTTTTCCTTCACCTCATTATTGCATTTTTACATGGGTAGCTGATCAAGCCTTTGTTTACGGGACCCATTCATGCTTTCTTGCATTCATCTTAGTTTTAGGTGCATGCTTTTTTAGTCTCCCTAAGTTGCACTTATGGGGGGGTGTTGGTGTAATTAATTATTTAATTACAATTGCATAAGTTTACTTAGGTAATATTTAATTCCTAGGTTTATAGTTGTCATCCTTATCTTTTTGAGCTATCTTGTTGCTCAAGATAAGATTAGGGTTATGCATACATTGCTTTTATAAAGAAAATCATCTCATGTAATTATTGAATTCCTAAATAATATTATTTGCACATCTTCATGCAAAACTCTTGCTTTTTTATATTTTTCTCTTATGTGGAAGGTTTTTCTGGTTTGCATGCCTGATCTTGGTTTCTAACAAGTCTTAGCAAATTCATCATCCTTGCTCAACTTACATCCAATTACCATAGGAGTACAAACTAGTTTAGAATCCTCCATCCCAAACTTTTCCAACAACTCTTTTACATACTTAGATTGTGAAATGAATATCCCTTTATTAGTTTGATTCACTTGTAGACCAAGGAAGAAATTAAATTCACCAATCATAGACATCTCAAATTATTTCTACATTTCTTTAGCAAAATGTTTACGCATACCTTCATTTCCACCAAAGATGATATCATCAACATAAACAACTACAATCAACATCTTATTACCTTTCACTTTGAAGTAGAGGTTTTTGTTCGTAGAACCTTTATTGAATCCTTGCTTTGTCAGATATCTATCTAGTCTTGCATACCAAGCTCTGGGATCTTGCTTCAATCCATACAATGCTTTCTTCAATTTATAAACTATGTCTGGCTTGTCAGACAACTGAAACTCTTTAGGTTGCTCCATGTACACTTCTTCGTCCAACTCGCCATTCATAAAAGCTAACTTGGCATCCATCTGATATACCTTGAAGTCCTTGTGTGTAGAAAATTCAAAAAACATTCTTATAGCTTCCATTCTAGCTATAGGAGAAAATGTTTCTTAAAAATCTATACCTTCAACTTGTAAATATCGTTTGCATACTAGTCTTTCCTTATTCCTTACCACTTCTCCACTTTCATTTAGTTTGTTTCAAAACACCCATTTTGAGCCAATCACATTTTTGTTCATACGTCTAGGGACTATTTCCCATGTCTGATTCTTTTATATCTGCTACAGTTCCTCTTTCATAGCTCTCATCCAACTTTCATCTTCACATGCTTCTTTTACAGATTTAGGTTCTATTTTAGAAAGTAAACACAAATTTACCTTTTCTACAACTCTGTTTCTTGTCTTAACACCTTCACTCTTGTCTGCAATTATCTGATCTTCCAGATGATTCTTCTGTACATATTTAGGAGTCCTAGAAGTAGGTTTTGGCTCATTCTCTTCTTCTTCTTCTTCTTCCACTTGCTCTTCTTCTTCTTTCTCTTCTTCTTCTTATTCCACTTGCTCTTCTTATTCTTTCTCTTCTTCTTCTTCCTTCTCCTTATTTTCTTCAGGTATATGTCCACAAATAGGATCATTAGGTTCAACTTCACTTATCTCTATAGGTCCACATATGTCTTCATCAACTTTCACATTAGCACTTTCAATGATCTTTCTCAATATTTTGTTAAAGCATCTGTATGCCTTGCTAGTAGTAGAGTATCCAAGAAATATTCCTTCATCGCATCTAGCATCAAACTTTCCAATATTTTCATCATCTCTTTTAAAGTAGCATTTGCTTCCAAATACCTTAAAATATTTCACATTAGGAGTCTTACCAATCCATAACTCAAAAGGTGTCTTTGTGTTGTTGTGCCTAATCTGAACTCTATTAAGAACATAAACAATAGTATGTATCGGTTCTCTCCAATATACATCTGGTACATTAGACTCTTTCATCATAGTTCTAGCAACTTCCTGAACTGTCCTATTTTTCCTTTCAACTACTCCATTCTGTTGAGGGCTTCTTGGAGAATAAAATTGTATTTTTATGTCATGGTTCTCACATAATGCATTAAATTCACTAGAAGTGAACTCACCACCTCTATCAGATCTTAAACACTTGATTTTCAGATTTACTTCATTCTCCACTCTTTCTTTGAATACCTTAAACCTATCTAGGGCCTAATTCATTTCTCTAAGAAAAGAAACCCATGTCATTCGAGTGTAATCATCAATAAGCAACATGTAATATTTGTCACCATTCAGGCTTCCATTCTTAGTCAAACCATAGAGATCAGTATATACTAATTCCAAAATTCTAGTAGTAGAATGTTCCTTTCCTTTAAAGCTACATCTTGTCTACTTCCCCAATTGGCAACTTCTACAGATGGAATTAGTAGGTCTTGTAATTATAGGTAGTCCTCAAACAATCTCCTTTGTACAGATCTCAATCAAGTTATCAAAGTTCACATGTCCCATTCTCCGGTACCATAACCAACTTTCACTGATATGAGATATAATACAATGACCATCAACTCCTTTTAGCTAATAGATGTTCCCATGAGTTCTTCTAGTAGCAATCATATCTCCATTACCGGATCCTTTTCTGATTTCATAGGTATTGTTCTGAAACAAAAGTTTAAAGCCATTGCTACACATCTTACCAACACTTAGAAGGTCATGCCTCAAACCCTTCACATAATACACATCATCAATACTATGCACTCCATCAAAAATAATTGAACCTTTACTACAGATCTTAGCTCTTGAATCATCACCAAACATAACAAAACCACTGTCATACCTCTCAAGTTTAGTGAACTTACTCTTATCTTTGATCATGTGATTTGAACATCCATTATCAATTACCCAATAGTCTTCATCTTGTCTTGCATGAAAATCGGTAACCAAAGTACCTTCCATCCCATTCTTCTTAACTTTTGGAGCCTTCTTGCACATTTTCTAGGGTTACTGTATACATATTTACTTTCCAAAGCTAATAATAAGAATTCCCTATCATCAACTTCATTTTCAGATTCATCATTCGAAATCTCTACCTTTTCCTTAACATAATACAACTTCTTATCCTTCTTATCCTTATCTTTATAATCCTTTTTCTTCTTATTTGTATCCCTATTCAGAGATCTTGAAGCATAATGATCAATATTACCACAACTAAATGAAGATACCTTTATAATTTCCAGTACCTTTCTTCAACTTCCTAGTGAAGTTAGCTTCCAACTCATCAACACCATTGCTATCTGATTCCTCCTCAATCTCATTGCCTTAAATGTTGTTTCTATCTTTTCTTCTATATTTTCATCTTTCTGGAACTTTCTCAATTCAAATGCTTGCAAGGTGTCGAACAAGTGTTCCAAGGTGTACTTCTTAAGATCATACATTTAATCAATCATGAAGATTTTATCATTGTAGCAATCCGGTAGGGTAATTAGGATCTTCTCAATTATGTCTTCATCTGATAGCTTTCCTCCTTGATATCTAACTTCATTTGTAGACTGTTCAACCCTATGAAAGAAACTTGTAAATTCCTCACCATCTTCCATTTTCAGGTTCACAAATCTATGCTTTGCTGCTAGTCTCTTTGTCAATTCCACTTTTTCATTTCCTTCATACATGTCTTCCAACTTCTTCCAAACTTCATATGCAATATCTAGAGAATTAACCTTAATTCACTCATTTTTAGATAAACCACAACAAATTGCATACTTCCCCTTCTCATTTTCTTCATAAGCAAAGATATCATTTGCAAAATTAACACCACCAGATAGAAGTGTATACTTGTTCTCAATAGCCTTCTAGGTCTTGAAACCAAGAGAGATAATATATCCTCTCATTTGTCCCTTCCAATATTTGTATTATGCTCCATCAAACATAGGAATCACCAATTTGTGCACCATCGGATCTTCCTTAAGTAGTTAATCTCTACACAAGGAACCACAAGCTCTGATACCAATTGTTAAGCAAAGAAGGACAACTGAGATGGGGGGTTGAATTAGTTGTCACACAAATTTAACCTTAAAACTTTATCACTTATCAAATCTTCAACCACATTATTCTATTATTAAATATAAGCATGAAACATAAATAACAAAAAGTAAATCAACACAATGGACACTAGATTTTTACATGGAAAACCCAATAAGGGAAAAACAATAGTGAGGGTTAACTCACAATATAAAGATTAAAAGTTGAATATTGAGGCTCACTGCTAAGGGTTCACTACCCAAAAAAAGGACTCACTATCCAAACACAAAGGCTCATTGCCTACAAAGGACTCACTGTCCAACAGGGAGGCTCATTGCCTATAGATACAAAAGAGAACAAAAGATCCACCATTGCAATTAAAGCACATTCACAGGATTACAGAAACCTTCATTTCACTACCTTCAAAAAACTGAAAAACTACTATCACAACTCACTCACACACACTTTTTCTCTTATTATTTATGACACTTTTGTCACTTTGCATCACAATGTCATACCATTCTTCACAAATCGACTTGCTTTTATACTATTCTCAACGTTAGAAACTTTCTCCAAGGTCAACCATAATACATCATTTCATAAATTCAAATTAGGTTGGCAACTCTAAATTCTCGCAGTGAAAAGGAATAAGAGTGGACTAGAAATAATATTCTTGAATCTTCTATATGCTTCCTTAATTGAATTTTATTCTTTGAATGAAGTGTAAACACTAGGTAGGCCAAACCTAATGAAAACACAAATGAACAATGATGCGCACATTTCCCAACTAGAAGATGACACATGGATGCCACAACACAATTCCTTAAGAATGAGAATATATTGTAGAACCTTTTAGATACACCCGCAACAAGAACAACAAGTTTCAATCACTGAATTGCTTTCATCAGACAATTCGTACTGTGCAGACACACAAAAATATGGGAACATGACTTCCAGATTACCAAAATCCAAACCTCTTTGCCAGAGAATAGGAAAGACCTTCACAAGACATATCCCAAATCCACAAGATCTAAAATGAAACAGAGAAAAAATGTAGAGAAACAACATTTCTCCTAGTCCGCAAAATACTGACTCTATTGGTAGAACAAACATACCGATGGACACAACTTTCACGTAACTTCTCACTAGAAGTTGAAACTTAGCATATGTTACCATGAAAATACTAACAACATTCCTTCAAATCTATACAAGCATAGGATCAACATAGGAGAAATGTGGAGCACATACTGAAGCACGATCTGGACACATTCAACATTATGACTTCTCTTCTTTATTAATTTTCTCAAAATTACTTGGAAACTCATCAACCCAACATATATGTAACACCATAAAGATAGGTTCATGTACTCACAACATCTCATCAGTAACTCAACCATACATGCACAATATAGAACATACAAAACTATGTTGACATCAATGACAAGATTAATGACAACACCACCAGACTAGCTCATACTTACAACAATCAATGGTTGGATTATCTTTCTTATCAATGATGAAATTCTCTTGTTCAATAATGTATTCCTTAGGGGGAGAAAGGAAACTAATATTCTCATGACTCTTATTGTTTCAATCTTCTAACATCAACATATCTTCTTTATCAATAGTAAAGGTATTAGGAGAAGGACCAATTAGGTTGTTATGATTTTCCATGATTTCATCCTTCTTCTCTTGTGTCTTAATGTCTACCCTAGTAGGAGAGAATTTAAGATTTTCATCACAAATAGGAGAGGTTTCGAGAGAAGGAGAATCATGCTTGTCATTGATTTAATCCTTTTTATTCAAATAAATCTCCCGAAATGGTAGGAGCACTAGGAAAGGGAGAAATGATATTTTCATGAATTTCAATTGTTTCTTCTAACACTAATCTATTTCCTACATGAATACCAAGGATATTAGGAGAAGAACCAAACCAATGTGGTTATCATGATCATCTACAATTACATCCCTATGGCCTATAATGTCTCCCAAAATAGGATAGGTAGGGGAAGAAACATAAAGAGGATTGTTGTAGTATCTAACACCAACATATCCTCATCATTTATAACATTATCACAAGAGGGGAAGATGTTGGTAGATGTGTTATGTAGGTAGGTTTCAATGGTCTCTTTTTGTATCATGTGATCATCATGATTACCTATTGTTATGTCCTTTTTTTCAGTAATTTATTGACTAATAGGAGAGGTAAGAGGAGAGAAACAACTAGGGTTCTCAAAACTATCATTGATTTTTTCTTCTAACACCAAAATATCTTCTTCACAACTAGGAGAGATATTAGGAGAAGAATGAATATGATTGTTGTGATAACCAAAGGTTATATTCTCTTTCACTAAACTAACCTCACTAATAGAGGGGATAGTAGGAGAGGGATCAATAATGAACAAAAAGAGAGGGGAAAGGACCTCATATTCATATGCAATTAACAAAAATTTCTTACAACACTCAACAAGATCTAAAAATAGAACATGAAGTATAATAACCATAGATTTTTGCAATGAAAACATGATGTAATGATTTTCCTACAAACTTGAAATGCAACAATGATAGATCAAACATCCAAAAGGAAAATGCAATTTTTAGATTTAGAACATGATAATTGACTAATTATGCTATGTAACAATCTGAAAATGAAATGTTGTAAATTCCATTTTGAATTTTGACAATGCACTCAATGATGCAAATTAAGCTAAATACAATGAATTTAATGAAACAAAAAATCAAGAAACTAAAACAGGAAAGTAACAGCAACAAACAAAAGCCTAAAATTGAGGTTTTAGACCCCAGAAAATGAAAATTAGGATCTAATAGGGACTCGTTCCTGAATAAGGGCCAATGGGTCCTAGTTAGGTATTTTAAAAATGTTTTTGGTAATTTTTTATTCTCTTCAAATGTTAGAAGATACAAGCTCAGCCTGATTAGCGACTCATTCTCCAATAAAAGCGAATGGGTCCTAGATCAAGGTTTCAAAGAGGTGAAAACTACA
Source organism: Sequoia sempervirens (assembly GCA_007258455.2). Taxonomy (NCBI): domain Eukaryota; kingdom Viridiplantae; phylum Streptophyta; class Pinopsida; order Cupressales; family Cupressaceae; genus Sequoia; species Sequoia sempervirens. Next base: position 123,957,654 of record VDFB02075321.1, read on the forward strand.
AAATTTAAGTTATTTTATGTGCTTTTCATGCCTAGTTTCAAAATTTATCTCATGTGACAAAAAATTCTAGAATTTGATGACCTAATGCAAGTGAAATGGAGGGAAAATGATGACCTATATAACACCTTTTGAAATGCAATTTTTTTTTTAATTTTCAAATGTGAATTTATATGATCTAAATGACATGCAAAGTGACTAATTTTTTTTTTGTATTTTTTAGATTTAAGAAATGTAAAATAATACAATTCTAAACCCTAAATGAGATGCAAGATAGCAATGCAAAAATGAGACCCTAAATTAGATCTTTAATTAAATGAAAATTTAAATGTAAAATGAATGCAAGATCTAGCCTATGATGCAATGAAAGACTTCAAAATCAGAAAATTGCAATATTCAAGGAGTCGGGTTCACCAAAATGTTTAATAGAAAAAGTAGGGTTTAACACCATGAATGAACAAGATGATAAACCACTAAGTCTTTTTCTTATTAAAACACTTAATTATGTGGGCCAAAACATGCAAATAACAATTATAAACTAACCCTAACTATTATAGCAATTAAAGCGGGAGTTTTGAGAGCATAAAAATCTATGTACCTTGTAGAAAACTTGTTGTTTTTGAGCTATAGAGGACTCACTCACCTTCAGTGGTGAATGGGTCCTTTTAGGGTTTTTGAAAACTGATTTCAGGGTCATGTTCCTTGATTTCTATAGTCTCAAATTCCTTGTTATCAAATTCGAAAAGTCAGTATGCAATTTTGTAGCTTCAATTCCATCTTCTTGCACTGTGAATGACAACTTTTGCAACTTTGCAACTTTGACAATTTTGCTGCAAATCTTGCTCTTCAACCTGTAAATATACAATCACACACTCAAAGGTATAAAAAATTGTTGATTGTTAGTGGATATGGGTTTTCCTAAGTCAACCCCCTTGTACGTACTTAAACCAATAAGGAAATTGAAGCATGAAACATGAAATATGTAATTGATTATACCTTGGAAGATGTCCTGTAACGCAAATCTACAATCTAACATGTAGTGGCCATGAAGAATGTAGATCTTGATCCTTGAATAAGATGTGAAAGATTCTTGCAATTAGATCTTCAATACTACACTCACAATCTTAGCTCAACAACATGCATGGATGCATCAAACCCTTTACATGATGAAATGATCTTGAATTGCTGCAATAAAAATTGAAAATATACCTTGAAATGCTTTATGAATTCTCTTTCCATTCTCTAATGCTTGATAACTTGAATTTTTGAATGCTTAGAATGAATTTCTAGATCTTGTTAGGAGAAACAATGTGAATTAACCCCTTATTTATACTAAATTAGGAGATTAACCCCGAAACTCAAAGGATTAAGGATAACACCAGATCTGGGAAGAAACACTATTAAATTCCCACCAAAATGAAATTCAAAAAGGAGGGTCTCATTAATGGAGGACCCATTTTCCACCTAGGGAAAATGGGTCCTGGTCAATTTACTAGGACCTAACCTCGGGGGATTGAAAGAGGGATAAAAACCCATTCTAGATCAACTTAAAAAGGGGGGTCATGTTAAGGGAGGACCCATTTTCCACCTAGGGTGAATGGGTCCTAGCACCATTTTCTGGGACCAAACTTTTCCCAATGAAATATTTTGTTAATTAAATTGTGATTGTTAGGATAGATCTTCGAGAGGTGTCAAAATTAAGGCTTAAATTTGAATTAAAGGGGGTTAATTACTCAAAATACCCAAAATAAATTAGTGACCACCTAGATAAATATGAAAGTGCCTTATGACACTTTACAACACTTAAAAAACATACAAATGATCCAGGTGGATCCATAAGACCTCAAAATTTCAGTCTCAAAATCATATGAAAACAACATCATCACAAAGAGCTAAGAATTTTGATTCTAGCGCAACTTGAACAGAGTCGAAAGGAGTCCATATCCAGAAGTTATGTGCAGTCAAAGTTTAGTCAAAATTGGTACTTGAGGCCGTTAGGAAGGTGAAAAAAATGATCATCTCAAAATTTGTCAAAATTGGTGTCCAATCGAGGAGCTCATTGAGATGTTTCCAACGACGTTTGTTTTGTCAAAAATGGAGCTCGTATGCATGAGATATCGTGATTCAAAGTTATAGTTGACTAGGGTGGACTTGTGCTACAATCGATGATGTTAGCATGATGTTTGCATGATGATTTAGTAGACCATATAGTATGGAGAATAATGTGGACCAATTGGCACCTGACACGTGACATGTCGTACATTCTGTACATTGATGTGGCAGGTAACGTGTCATTTTGTACATGCTTGGGTGGCAGGTGATGTGTCATTGATAGTGAATAGCGAGGTGACACATGGCCCAATCAAGTGGTGCCATGTGTCACCCCATCGGCACACTCCTTCAGCCTATGGTTGAATTTTCCAACAAAACAAATGAGTCATTGTATGGCCTCTTAAAGGGGGGTAATTTGTTATTTCATTTATTATGGTGGTTTCTAGCCCCATTATTTAATATAATTTATAAAAGGAGGGGTGAGAGTGTAAGGGAGATATAGATTTTTTATGATTTTGTGAAGTAAGGTGGAAATTTTGGAGGAGAAGAATTACAAGGTGATATTATACACCAAAAATTGTAATAGTGAGAGAGATTGTGAGGAATTTTGTGCAGGATTTTGAAGCTTGAATGATGTAAAAAGGCATGTAAAAGCTTGGTGTCATTAATAAAGTGGTCCAACATTGAGAAGAAAACCCAAAGATGTAGCTCAAATCGAGTGAACTCCACTATCAACCTACGCCTGATCCTTCTATCTCTTATCTTACATTCACTCTAATTCCTTTTTAGTATTTTCAATTCGTTATTTAAGTTATATTTACAACATTATAGTAATTAGTTAACTTTCTTAAGTTTTGTAAAGGTTAATGAACCTAGTTGGTAATTTCAATGGTTAAACAACATAGGCACACAATTCTATTGGATTGGGAAAAATATGTAATTGGGAGTTAAGTGCAATTTTTTTTGTAAACTTCTAGCATCAGATCAAGTAGTATCAAAGCAGTTTAATAGGAAAATTGCAAGTGGTGAATATTAACCAAGTTGAAATTGAAGCAAGGAGAAGATGTAATGAAAGAATTCAATCTAGAGATCAGAAAACAAAAGACCTTTCCACCGAAGATGTCAGAGATTGTAACTAAGCATGAAGCTCTAGAGCTCAATCTGAAAGCTTTTCAAAAATCTTTTCTCGAGATGAAGTCAATGGTGGAAGTCCTTTTCCGAGAGAGGCAAGAACAAAAGAAAAGAACAAAAGGCAAGGCTAGGAAGAAGGAGGAAGTTGAATCCTCATTGAAAGAAGACAAAGGTAAAGGGGTAGGAGGTGGTGGTGACCCTCTTGAACCTACATCCCGATCCTCTTCATCTTCTTCTTCTTCATCTAACTCTTCTAAAAAGAAACAACCTGTGCAAACTAATACACCTTTGTTAAAAATGGATGTTAAATTTGATTTTCCAATCTATAACGGAGAACTAGATGCAAATAAACTCGATAATTAGATTAAGCAAATTGAAGTTTATTGTAGAGTTCAGAAGTTTACTGAGGATTCTCAAAAAATCCAATTATCTACTCTTCGCCTAGGAGGCACAACTTTAACTTGGTGGGAGAGTAGAATATAGGAGGATCTAAGTCGTTATTGAAAAAATATTTCTTCTTGGTTTGAGTTTATAGCTGCACTTAAGAAACAGTTTTATCCATTAGGGCATATTCAAAAAATAGTAATGGACTAGAAATCATTAAGACAAGAGAAAGGAAAAATTGTGCAAGAATATATACAGGAGTGTAGGAAGAGGGCTTTAATTTTGGGAATTCCATTGTACACACAAGAAAATTTGTTAAAGTACATAGGTGGATTACGTGAGAGTTTGAAACATACCATACTTATATTAAATCCAACTAACATTGATGAAGTTAGTGCGCTAGCTATCCATTTGGAAACAAGGTCAAGGAATAGCTATGACAATATGTTGATGGAATCCATTAAGTAGAAAGGAAGCAAGAAAGGGAAAGAAAAATCACAATGAACAACTAGTGCAAATAAAGAGGACAAAAAGCCTTATTGATCACACTACAAAAAGGAAGGGCATGAAGATGCGAAGTGTTGGAAATTGCATCCTAATCAGAAGCCAAAGTGGTTTAAGGATCGAAAGGGTAAGCAAAAGTCCATAGCTATTGTGCAAGATCTCAGTTCAGGTTCTGATGATGAAACAAAGATTTCAGTTGTGGGTATCAAAGGTAATAATTTTGTTGTTAGTACTTATGCTTCTTCTCTAAGCTATAATGAAGTACCTGTTTGAAGTAAAAGGAATGACCTATTTTATTTAAGGGATATTGCTAAACAAACTAAGATTGATACATAAATAGATAGTGGGCCACAAGTTAATCTTATCTCAGAACAAGTTGTTAAGAAATTGGGATTAAAAAAAACTCTTCATCCTAAACCATATCCATTCGGTTGGGTGCATGGTAATTCTCAACTATATGTGTCACAGTAGTGTAAAATTTGATTTGCAATCACATCCAAGTTTGTTGATGAGGTAGAGCTAGATGTTATTCCGCTTGACATTTGTGGGATGGTTTTAGGCAGTCCTTATTTGTATGACAGAAAAGCCATTTTATACAGGGAACATAACATGTATCATTTGTTTAAGGATGGAATTGAATTCAGTATTAGAGCTCATCACATGAAGAATGACAAATTTGTTGTAAACATAGGGTATTTGAAGATGATTGTAAATGCAAGCAATACTTTAACCCTTATGTCTGTAAAAACTAGTGATACTAAGCATGGTGATTCTAATCATGACAAGGTGTCACTGATAGCATAGTGTGAGGATCAGTTGCAAGCAGATTCAGGCCTTCAGCCAGAGGTGCTAAAAGAGGGTTTGAATGTTTCATTTTCTAATAATGTTCTTGTTCAGGAGATTCAAAATTTTGATACTATTTCCTTCACATTAGTGTATCAAACACTGTTGCTTGTTATTTTTCTATTTATTTCTATGTGGATGATGAATGTGATAGTGAATATTGATGAACATGCAGTTGATTGTATCAACAAAGCTATCACATACTTCTTTGTGTTTGTGATGGGCCAGATGTTCAAAATTTTAGCAAGAAGGACAAATGATACTAGGCAAGTGGGGTGACATTTCCCTAGCTCAAATTATACATAAAATAGACCTTTTGGAGGTCCAACAGCTTCTCAATGGGGAGGAATGATCCAGGTGGATCCAGAAGGCCTCAAAATTTCATAGTCTCAAAATCAGACAAAACCAACATCATCGTGAAGAGCTAAGAATTTTTATTCTAGTGCAACTTGAACGGAGTCAAAAGGAGTCCATATGCAGAAGTTATGCACAATCAAAGTTTGGTCAAAACTGGTACCTAAGGCCGTTAGGAAGGAAAAAAATGATCATCTCAGAATTTGTCAAAAATGACGTCCAATTGAAGAGCTTGTCGAGATGCTTCCAATGATGTTCATTTCATCGAAAATGGAGCTCATACACGCAAGATATCATGAGTCAAAGTTGCAGTTGACTAGGGTGGACTTGTGGTACGACCAATGACATCAAGATGATGAGTCAGTAGATCATATAGTATAGAGAACGATGTGCACCAATTGGCACCTGACGCGTGGCAGTTGATGTGGTAGGCAGTACATTCCGTACACTAACATTGCGGGTAACATATCATTTCATACATGCTTGGGTGGCAGGTGATGTGTCATTGATAGTGAATAGTGAGGTGACACGTGGCCTAATTAGGTGGTACCACGTGTCACCCCATCGGTGCACTCATTTAGCCTACGGTTGAATTTTCCAATAGAACAAATGAGTCATTGTACGACCTATTAAAGGGGGTAATTTGTTATTTCATTTATTATGGTGGTTTTTAGCCCCATTATGTAATATAATGTATAAAAGGAGGGGTGAGAGTGTAAGGAAGATATAGAGTTTTTATAATTTTGTGAAGGAAGGTGGAAATTTTGGAGGAGAAGAATTATAAGGTGATATTATACAACAAAAATTCTAATAGTGAGAGAGATTGTAAGGAATTTTGTGTAGGATTTTGAAGCTTGGATGATGTAAAAAGGAATGTAAAAGCTTGGTGTCATTAATAAAGTAGTCCAACATTGAGAAGCGGACCTAGAGATGTAGCTCAAATCGAGTGAACTTTGTTATCAACCTATGTATGATCCTTCTATCTCTTGTCTTACATTCTCTCTAATTCCTTTTTATTATTTACAATTTGGTATTTAAGTTCTAATTACAACATTATAGTAATTAGTTAACTTTCTTAAGTTCTATAAAGGTTAATGAACCTAGTTGGTAATTTCAATGGTTAAACAACATAGTCACGTAATTCTGTTGGATTAGGGAAAATTTGTAATTAGGAGTTAAGTGCAAATTATTTTGTAAACTTCTAGCATCAGATCAACAAATAATGCACATTTTATTCAAAAAGGGGCCTATAAGGCTTAATTAAGAATATACATCCTTGAACAATGTGAAAGTGTGTTACAACACTTTACAACACCCTTGCAAAGGATCAATTAAGGCATGTTTTAGTCAAATAAAGGTCCTAGAATAGTGTGAATGTGTACAACACATTACAATAGCACTCCAAGACATCATTAGTTTAGTTTTAATATCATTTATCAAACCAAGGAAAAAGGCTTACTTTTTCGTTACTACACAATGACAATTTAAAAATTATCTACCCACCTTACAATCCACTCACACCACTTCCCCAATACCCTGCATTCCCATTTTTTTACAAAAATAAAAATTTAGATTTTTAAAAGGAGTTACGATTCCCATTAAATTCCCACTCACAGGCTTGGGCATGGGATTTTCCTTTTGAAAAATTAACACTTTGCAAAATTCTTTAAAAAAATTAAATAATGTATCCAAATATTTTGTTTTTCCCACAATTGTCACCAAATTCTATTATGCCGGAGGAGTTGGGAATTTCATTAATTTGTGTATACAACCAAAAAAATAAAATAAAAATATCTAGAAATAAAAGTTAAAATATTTTTGGAGATGCAAGATTGTCTGGTACCCTTGGATGCTCCTGCATCAAACACTCGGGGTAAGAAGAAATGTTCCATGAGTTGAAACTCATGAACATTTGAAGATTCAGTACTTGTTCATTAGCCGCATGCCTTCCTTATCAACTTGTTTCTTCTTCTTCACCCTACTTTGAATCTTCCTATCACTTCCCTTCTTCCTTCCTCACTTTCTTCCCCTCATGAAATTCATTTCACTATACCAATATTCTTCTTTCCACCCTACTCCTTCATTATCAACACCTGCATACAAATTAATATTAACAAATTCATAAAAAATCATTTAGAATTTTGTTTGTACTTCTTTCTCACCTTGTCTTCCTTCATCCTCCAGTTCTTCTATGTCAATAACATTTATCATACATTTCTACTTTTCAGCTTGTAAGCTACTATTGCTGCCTCTAACCATCTTTCTCATTTCACTTTCTTTTACCAATTCATCAAAATATAAATCAGCTTGAACATCAATGTCAGCAAATTTTGAAAAATCATCAAATATCTTAATTTTCTCCTCTTTCCCTACTAGTGTATCAATCTCATATCCATTATTATAAACCATGTTATTTTCATGTAAATAAACCTCTTCTTTATCAACAAATAATTCAAATAATTCAAAATTTACCTCAATGTTTGTTCCAACTTTTGTTTCACTTGTTGTTAATGCAAGCCACTCTTTTTCTATTGCTACAATCTAGACTAATAAGTCACCTTCTTCTTCATTTGTTGCTTCTCCTTCAATTTCCTTATTCACTATCTTCGCCATATACTCTATTTCACTCTGTTTTCCCAAAAATTATAATGTTTCCAAGTTGTTCAATGGACCAAACTTCACTCCAACTTCATGATTATCTTCCACAACAATACTATCCTTTTCATGCACATATTCATGTATCTCTTTCAAATCAATTTTTATTTCACAAATATCATATGAATGACTATTTATTTGTTTGTTTTCTTTCTTCTCTACTACTGCCCCAACTTTACAATCACCATATTCCTTTATCTTTTCTACATGCAAATCAATATTTACTTTACAAAACTCAAAAGAATGAGATCATATCATTATTTTTTTTGCTACAACTTATTTTCCTATGCATGAAACTTTATTTTTCTTTTCTTTTATATCTTCAACAAGATGCATATTAGTTGCTACCTCTTTCTTTTTCCATTCTTTCTTTGTGTCTTTCTTATTTGCTTTCTTTCTTTCATCTACATTTGTGTGGGCTGCTCCCACATAAAAAAAAATTCATGCTCTTTCCATCATAGGGCTGCAACACTGCACTTCAACATTCTTCTTTTCTCTATCCTCTTTACGAGACCTCTTCTTTTCCTCTTTCTTCTCTTTGATGTCCTCTATTACAACTTATTTTCCTTCTCCATTTCATACACACAAATCATTACTTACAAACTCGTTATGAAACAAACAATGTAAGTTAACTTCATCTATTTTGTGATCTTCCTCAATTGTAGCTTTCTTCTTCATTCCTAAGCTTTCCTTAAGGGAATCCAATCTTCTATTTTCTTCAACTCTACAATGATATTTTTTTCTCACCATTTCCCAATACTCTTCCCAAAATAAAATTCTCACATGTCTTCCAATGACCCATCTTTCCTTCTTTTCCAAAGTCATTTTAGAGACTCTCAAGTCCCTCTGCACTTACAAGTCCTCCTTGCAAAAATTTCTCACTCACACAACTATCCTCTACCCAAAAATACTTTGAAAGATGTTTCCTCTACCACACCTCTCTCAGTGGAGGAACTCTACACCTTCTATCCAACTTTATCTCTGTTGGAGGATAGTATTCATATGCCCTCTTTCATACCTACAACAAACAAACATTATCTTAACTCTCTCATAGCTTCACCACTTCACTCTTCACTACTCTTCACTTGTAGGTCCTAGTGCATACTATGCACTCTTAAGATCTTCTAACTCCAATACCATTTGATGCAAGTGGGACTCTGAAATACATGTCAAAACCCACAACTCACAAACAATTGCTCAAGGAATCATATGTAGAGACTCTCTGCTCATAAACAAACTCACAATCCACCACATAAACAACAAACAAACTCATGCTCTTTTATTGAATTTCAAATCCAAAAAACAACATCAATTTTAATTTGTATTGCAACAAGAAAAATAAAATTGTCACATTCTTCTTTCCACCGATATTTCATTATAATGAATTTTCTTGAACGGTTTATGGGTTTTGTGCTCCTTCTTCCCAAATTTTTGAACTTTTTTAATTTCATTCAAAAATGAAAAAGTTTTGCATGTTTAAATGAGACTATATCTCATAGTTACAACTTTTGAGAATCTCTCTCTCCCAACCAAACCTTTTGAATTCTCATGACTCCTTTGGCGTGGGTTTTCTCTTCTTGGCATATGCATTCAATGACAATTTAAAAATTATCTTTATGCCTTACAATCCACTCACACCACTTTCCCAACACTCTGCATTCTCATTTTTTATAAAAATACAAATTCAAATTTTAAAAGGAGTTGCAATTCCCATTAAATTCCCACTCAGAGGCTTGGGCATGGTATTTTCCTTTTTGGAAAATTATTACTTTGTAATAATTTTTAAAACAATGAAATAATGTATCAAACTAATAATTGATTTTACCCACAACTGTTACACAATTCTATTAGTCTAGAGGAGTTGAGAATTTCATTAATTTGTTTCTACAACAAAAAAAATCAAAAAAAAACTCAAGAAATAAAAGTTAAAATATTTTTGGGATGCAAGATTGTTTGGTACTCTCAGATGCTCATGCATCAACTCATGAACTTACAATCTTGGACATTTTATCCTTTACCTTGTCTTAGATTTTGCAAATCCATTAATTCTTATTGCATATATCCTAATGGATAGAATTTCTTCTTTAATGTTAATGTAAATTCATACCAAGAAGATGTCATTTTACCTTTCATGTGAAGATCTTCTTGAATCTTACTCTCTTACCATATCAAGGCAGTACCTCCTAGTGGAAGAGTAGCTAGCTAAACCTTGGATCCTTTATCCTCAATTCTTTGAACCTTGTAGTAGACTTAAATTTGCTTAATCCAATTATCTAGCTTTTTTGCATTAAGTTCTCCATTATACATTGACAAATCAAATTTTACATCTAATTTTAACAATGGTAATTTGGAATCTACCTTTTCTAGTTATCTTTTTTTAGATGGAAATAGAGGTGGAGAAGAAGATGTAGAAGGAGGATGAATTTGAGGAGGGTCACTATCAGCTCCTTCTTTAAATTTATTTGGGCCTTCTCCATTTTTATTTCATTCTCTGTATACAACTCTTCCACCATGTATTTCATGTCAACAAAAGATTGCCAAAATTCCCTTTCAAATTTGGTGAGGCTTTCTTCTCCTTCATGCTCCATTACTTGCTAAGGAAATGTATGTCTTGTACCAATCTCAAGATTAAATTATTCAAGAAATCCTTCTCCTTGCTTGAGCTTAGATCTGGTTAGCATTGAACACCAATGCTTGTGAATCCTTGATCAACTACTCTGATACCAACTTGATCCAAAATTAGTTGTAATAACTACTTTATTACACTAATTTGAAATCCAATAAAATAATAAAATTCAATAAGAAATTTAAACAAGTAAAATTTGAGAAAAGAATAGTGATAAAATAAAGGAAATACACAATATTTGATAAGGGTAAATCAACAAAAGTGGTTTACAACTTTAGTGAGGAAGGAAAAGTTGCAAAAAATGACCCCATGCAAAAAAAGTTAGTTTTTGGGGGTTCAAACAAACTTTTGGTTCGAGTGAACCAAAAGAGGGTTCACTAGAACCCTGGTTTGAGTGAACCTATTAAATACAAGGTTCCACCATTCCCAAAAAAAAACACAAAGAAAACCTTTTTTGAAAGGGGGTTTGCTAGAACCCCCCTTGGTTCACTCGAACCCCCCTTTTCCCACCTTCTCACCCTCTAGCACCAAAAAAATCCATAATTTTTTCCTTCAAAGCTAGGGTTGAGGATGAAAATGGAGGAGACTTCATAGACCCAATTGGATGATGGTAGTCCTTGAATGAGCTATCCAATGAATATAATTTTAATATGTTTTGGTTTTATTATGTATTTGTTTATTTAATTTTATTAAAAATAGGTTTTTCACCAAAAATTAAGCTCTTTGTTCTACACATGTGGAAAAATAGCAGATTATCAAAACAAAAATTGAAAAATATGAGTGCACTAGATATTGAAGTCCTTGATCCAACAAAAAAAAGTTGAATTTTGATACATACAAAAAAGTTACGTTGTATATGGTTCGCCTATGTCTGAATTGTAATTGGTTTGACTTTGAAACTTGATTAAGGAAAAAATATTCAATAAAACAGCATGAAACCAATTGGAAGCACTAAATATCATAGTTACAAATCTAAATTCAAAAAATTAGAATTTTATCCTTCATGGAAAAAGGTTATGTTGTATACGGTGAGCGTCACTCTTGAAAAATGGTGTTTACTAAAAAAAACTAGTTTTTGAAGGAGATGGAAAAAGAAGTGCAATTTGATTCCAAATTTTTTGAATCAAATATGTTTAGAATCTACAGACAAAATTTCACAAATCTCTAGTTTGCATCATCTTCAAATTCCTCATGGTTTAGTAGCTATAGGTGCTTGAAAGTGAAGATTTACTTAGAAAAAAATATTTCAGTGTCCAGTTTGTCCAAAAATTGTAAACCAGTATTGTGGGATCACCCATAAGAGAGTTCAACCTTCTTTAGCTACATATTTGAGTCCACTTAAAATGAGGAACCCATCCATTAAAAATGATGAAAAATACATCAAAATGGCTTCCAATCTGCAAAAGAGTCTTTGATGTTCTTCTAGGAAGGAAAAAACATTGTTTTTATGACCTATAACAATCTCTTCTTGTAGGAATGAACATAATTTTTACTTTTCTCAAATACTAGATCATGCTATTCAAATACATCTATCTCACTCATATAGTATTAGCAATGCAAATGTCGTAGTGGTTAAGGAACTACACTTTTGCATGAGAGATTAAGGTTCAAATCCCACTCACTCTATTGGATAAGGTTTACTTTAAATAAGATCCATTCCACAAACCTATGTTGAGCATATGCATGACCTAGTGGTAAGGAAAATAAAATATTTTGGAGAAGATATTGGATTTGAACCCCCCCAAATCTACTCCATAAACAAATCTGCCAACAAAATTTCATTCACCTATATTGGTCCAAGTGGTAGTTGTTGGTTGGTGTACGTGGCACTCTTTGATGCATCTATGTGGTTCCATGTGTCAACTTTAGTTTCTCCATGTGTCAATTTCCCACCATGACACATGTCATCATGCCACATGTCAATCTATGAGTGTTCCACATGTTAGTGTGCTCATTTTTTCCTTCAACTTTTGAAAGCCATAACTTTTGCATACAATTTTCATTTGAGCCCATTCAAAATGCATTGGAAAGCTCTTGACAAGCTCTATGAAATGGAGACCTTTTCATAATAATTTTAAACCATAAATTTTGATTATGTGTGGGAATCCTTCTAGATCACTATATACTCCTTGCATTATCCATAAAATCTATAGTTCTCTCGAGAGGTTGAGGGGTGAGAAGGAGGGCCCCTATATCTCAACCCTAGATTAACTTTATAAACCCTTTATTTTATGGAACTGATTTATGGAGATGGTTCTCTCCCCAAAAAATCAACTCCTTGAGGGATATAAGTATGACTAGAGGTAGGTGTTGGGTGATCCCACAATACTAGTTTACAATTTTTGGCCAAACTAGACATTGAACTAATTTTTTTAAATTAAATCTTCACTTTCTGGCACCTATAGTGGTTAAGCTGTGAGGAATTTGAAGATGATGCAAACTAGTGATTTGTGAAATTTTTTCTATAGATTCTAAATACATATTTTTTCAAAAATTTTGGAATCAGATTGCATTTCTTTTTCCATCTCCTTCAAAAACTAGTTTTTAACAGTAAACACCATTTTTAAAGAGTGATGTTACTGGCTAACACAACTTTTTTCTATGAAGGATAAAATTTTAATTTTTTCAAATTTAGATTTGTGACTACAATATCTAGTGCATGGAATTGGTTTCATAGCATTTCATTGAATATTTTTTTCTTAATTAAGTTTCAAAGCTAAACAAGTTATAATTTAGACATGATTTACTAGCTAAAACATTAAAAAAATATATTTTTTTTGTTTGATCAAGGGCATCAATCTCTAGTGCATAGATATTTTTCAGATTTTTTTTTGATAATCTACTATTTTTCCACATGTGAAGAATAGATATCTTGATTTTCGATGAAAAACCTACATTCACAAGAAATAAAAAATAAATATAATAATCAAATTAAATTTATTTAAAATTATACTTTTTGGGAAGCTTATAACAAGGACTACATACTTAGAAAAATAAAATTTAAATGAATTCATTTGATCCCCCAAAAGGTAAATCAAAAGTGGTTTTTTATCAGCATTTTGATAGGTGTAAAGGAGACTCCGTTATAGATGTGGTTTAAAACTAGTGGGGTTCTATACAAGGGGGTTTGATCTAAGGTGGTTTGATCAAAACCTCTTAAATTTCAATCCTTTAAATGGAACTTTTCAAGGCTTAAATCATTATATTTTCTTAAAATATGTGATTTCAGAAAAAAATAGGATCTCCCAGAAAGTGTAAACCACTATTGTGTGATCACCCTATTGGGTAATGATATTATTTCCTACTCAAAGGGCTATACCTAATAGTCCATTCTCTATAGTGTATCCATCTCTACTCTACTCTATAGATGTAGACACATGGATATGATTGTTGTATGTTGGAGACTGATTGACCAAGCCGAGCCTAGAGGGTCCTCAATGAGCTACAACTATTTTCAAGTAGGTGGGAAGAGAGAGGGGCCACTACTATTGGATGGGGGGTTGGGATAGGCTATTGAGATAGAATGATAAGGAGTATAGGTTGATGAACAACTCCCAACATAGGGGCATAATAATTGACCAAACTGAATAACAACATCCTAAATTGAATGCCCGCTGAACAGTATATAGATAGTACTAATATCTCTTATAAAATATGAAAGAATTTAGATAAAATACACTATGAAATTACTTTAAGTCTTACTGATGCTTCCACATCATCTATTCCATCCAATGTGTCTCTTGTACATGGTCCAATTTGTTCTCTCTCAACTCCTACATCTAACATATCATTGACCTCATAGTCATATGTGTCTATTAGAGCCTCATTGGATTGTCAAAGAGGACCCAAACATATATTGTGGCACATGATATAGTAATGGGGCACACAAATATGTGTCAAAGAGGAGAATGTACCTATAGCAACTGATGTAGTACGTATGTATCACCATCATGATGGAATGCACCATTATGTGGTTGTGCAACATGTGAGCTCTACGTGATCAAATGATCACTCAATGCATGTATTTCCAAAATGCTCTAACCCCCTGCATCTACAACAATCTCAGGGTAAGGTATTGGAGTTAGAGAAGCAAAAAGTGAAGCAGGAAGAAGTGGAGTGACTCGATGTGCTTTAGGTCTGTCTTGTGGCATCCCTTTACCCACACCCTAGAAATTTTGCATATAAAAATTAATTGACATGCCTCCATAGGAAAAACTTGGAATATAAATTTTGTAAAAAACAATATGGGATGTCAAGATTGTTGTTGGGTGGGTTACCAAAAACAATCCACCAATGTTTCAAAAATTATCTAGTATACCTCTATTGTTGCATCATTTAATTAAAAATTTAGGCTTCTGCACATCTATGGGTTGTCTTATTTTGGGATTGATGAATAGCTAAGCTAATTGGGCTTTGTCAATATCAATTCCCATCACTTCATCATATGATAAACCATTGGTATAATTTTTCCTTTGGAACTCTTGTCACTCTATAAACCTATTATGCTAGTTTGTCAAAGTTTCAACATTCGAAATGATTGTTTCTAAAGTGATTTTCATATTAGAGAGCTCAAGGAGTGTCTCATAAATTCAACATATGTTTCTCAATTGATATAAATTCCTATGGATAGATTCATGGATTGTGGGCATGTTTTGTAATGGAGAAATCAGTGGTGGAGGAGGATTTGTAGGGTTTTCATCTTGACCAAAGTTGGGATCAACCATTCTTAAGCTTGTTTGATGATGAAATTTTCAAAAATTAGCAAGCATTTTAATGGAAAAAAAAAACTATTCAAAAACCTATTTTTGACTAAAATTCTTAAAAAATAATGCAAAACTAAAATAAAATTAAGAAAAAACATTAAAATTTATAAATACTTGTGAATTTTGGATTATTTGAGCAAAAAAATCCAATAACAAATGGATATCCAAGTCACTTAGATGCTCCAATGTGCAAAAAAGGAAAATGCACAATGAAAAATGACTCTCGGGTTTTCCTTTTTGTAATTTTAATACACAAGAAATGGATATCTATTTAGTTTATGTTGTTTTTTTAATTTCATCAAGTCCAAGGACTCGACTTATATGGTATGAGAGTAAATTTATATAGTAATATATATTATATTACAACATGTGTAACATATATGCTTTAATTACAACATGCCATCTCTAGTAATCTGGAGTTGACTAAGTTTTCAGACAATATGTGTTTGATCAACTTCTTTATTGATGTTTTGATGTTGGTTTAGCTGTCGGTTTGTCTAGGTTTATCTTTTGATAGCTTTTTTGGATTTTTTGGGGTTGTTGATGCTCATTATTTTTTCTTGTGTAGCCTTCTCTCATTGTAAAGGGTTTTGGGATCCCTTCAAAACCTGCTTTTCCTTATCAAAAATATGTATAACATATAACATATATATTATAATATAATATATTATATTACAATATAATATAATAATAGTATACTATATTACAATACAATATAGTATATTATATTATATTATAATATGATATTGTATAATATAATATATAATATATAATATATTATAAGATAATATTATATTTATTATAAGATAATATTATATATATTATATAATATTATATTATAAAATAATATAATATTATAAAAAGCAGAGTGAAAATGATTCTCACCTTTTTCTTTTATAGATCTAATACACAGGAAATGGATATCCATTTAGTTTATGTTATTTTTTTATTTGGTCAGGTTTGGGGACCCGAATTATATGTTATGAGTGTAAGTTTATATGGTAATATCTATTATATAATATATATATTATATTATAATATATATTATATTATATTATATTATATATATATTATATTATATTATATTATATTATAATATTATCACATCGGACCTGACCAAATAAAAAAAAACTTAAACTATTTATAGGTATCCATCCCAAAATGGATATCTATTTAGCTTTGGTGTTTGCTATCGTACCATGTACTTTCTACTCGAGCTAGAAAAAGTCAAAGTGGATTTTCACATTTTTGGGAAAGTTAAAAATGCCTTTTTTTCACATCGCCACTTTTTGGACCCCAATGATCTTGCACAGACCCATGGAAGTTCATAGACAAATGCAAATAGTAGAAATGGGCAGAGCAAGATAAAGGCACCCAGGGAATGAGTGTCCTTGCAATGATTTTTCAGATTTTTCTTTTTAGTCCTCTAATGTTGGATTAGAGCCTTCTATTTCCACCTACAAATATTTTAGATCACTATCAGATAATGGTATAGGTGAGATTTCATGAGTTGAAAAGATGTCGGATCTCAATTGCAACAACGGAAAATGATTCTTCAAACTTCCTTCAATCTACTTTAAACTTGAAACTTGCACATTCAAAGAGAGAGGAAGGGTTGTGTCATTTAGGGGCTTTCCTTAGTCAAACCCCATGTTAGTGTTTCCACTTCCACAATGGAAATGTCAATGATACATCGATAAATAATAGGAATGATGAATCAACAAAGTGATACAACTCACTACCCTTTAATAGATTCCTCGAATGATTGAAGGAATGCTCATCACCTCAAGGTCTTTGATCTTTTTTGCTTGATTTGATTGAATTATTGAATTGATTGGAGGCCTACAAAGGGTTAACCTTCACAAACAATATGACAATATAACATGAATGAACTTACATAACAACATCATGAATACTTGGATCTTGAATTGCTATAATGAATCACTAAAAATGTTTCTCTTGAATGCTCTTGACTTGATCTTGACAATAACTTCTCCAATAATTTTGTGCTTCTCTTTGAAATGATGCAATAAATAGGTATTTATATGCAATTATTCAAATTCATAAAAATTAAATCCTAATAGCCGACTTTACACAATTGAATTGCAAATAATAAATTGTCAACACCAACATATTTGAATTTGGAGGGAAAATAGGAGGACACTCACACCCAAGGTGTGAGTTTCCTGGACCTATTTTCTAGGACATTTAGTGTTGGGGACAAGGTATTAAATAGATTTGCAATTTTTTCTCACTTGCAATTCATCAGTAATTGTTAAAAATGGGCCATATAGTGCATAATTTAGGGAATTAAGTACTCTATTAGGTCCAATAATTTAAGGGGGGACCAAACACAAGGTGAAATTGTCAAGGGTTACAATTTATGATAGTACATTAATGGTTAGCAACAAATGACTAATTTATTAAGTGACCCCTAACAACTATTGTGACATTAAATGTCAACGGTATTTTATAAACAAATGCAAAAGCTCTAAAAATTGAAATGCCAAGTGGAGGAGATGGGACCATAGATAGGTGGCCTAGTAAAAGGAACTATTTGGAAGGTCATTTCATGTGTAGGAGTCTAAGAACTTTATTGAAAACCTTGATAACATACACTACATTCATTCATGGCTTCTACAAAGTAGGTCAACTAGAATATGCTTTAGAGAGCTCCTAGATGTGATGTGAAGTAAGGAGATTGAAATTTCCCCAAATACTGTTACACGCATGAGGGGATCTAGACAGAGGCTTGGATTCATTTACAAGCCAATATGCCTTTACATAAAACATGATTTCATCGAAGCCGATCATGCAATAATTATGTTTGAAATAATGTTAAAAATGGAGGGTTCTTACAGTTGGTTATGGGCACACTAGAAGATCAGATTGTTGCATGTTGGAAAATTTATTAATCCACTCAATGAATTTCCATTAAGCATGGATACAATATAAAGGATGAGAAGGATGTGTGTAGAATAGTTGATATAACTATGAGAGGATGTGGTTAATATAACTACCTCTACCTTCCCTAACAATGTGATACTAAATTGCTATGCTAATATTTGATAACATTCGCCCCCTTATTATTTTTTTCTCGAAACCATAAAACATCTTTCCAAAGGATCCCCCCTTAAGACTTATAAAAAAAAATTGTTGATTACAAAATATATATACATCTTTTTGAAGATCTTCCTTGAAGAAACAAATCTTGAATCAAGTGGAGATCCATCAAGCTATCTCATGACCCTCAAAAAGGTGTAGCCCCTAGCTGAATTCTTGAGTTCTTCCTCCCATGAACTCCTGAATCATAGATTCTCAAATTATTTGAAAACGATCCATATTGATCTCTCCAAACATGTCTGGCTCAATCAAGTTGTTTGATGAAACTCAGAAGGGTATAATTCTTGCTCACATTCTCGAGTGCTTGTTGGACAACCATCCATATTGATCTCTAAACTAAACCCCTTACCTATCTCAAAAAACCAAACTTCACAATATATGCATTCTTCAAATCTATCAGCAACAACAAGTAAACACAAGAAACTAAATCCAAAAACACTTCTCATGTAAAGCATCATCTCAAAGTGAGAAGCTCACTTGAGATGATGGAAATTCCTCCATTCTCCAGTGCCACTAGCCTCTAATGTGATCTTGTTACACTTTATCCATTTTATTTCTTGGATGAGTATTTTGTGGCCTCATCAAGTGTAGCAAAGATAGCCTCAAAATTCCAAGCATAACTATTTGAATATCCATTAGAAACATTGATGAACTTTTTGACAAGACACTCAACAACTATTTTAATGTTTTGGAATGTGTTTTCCCAAGAACCAAAGGAAATACCACAACCATACTTAACACTAAGACATTGGTGAATAGAAATCATATCTCCCATGAAAATGTGAGATGTTTGAGCACTAGTTCCTTTGTACAAAAAACATTTATGGTCATTCTCTTAATCTACTACATTATTCTTTTGAACTTCATAGAATACTAAAATACCAATATCAACAAAACTTATAGAGAAATTAATAATCATATCCTTGTCTAATTCAATAAATTGAATGATAGGTTGTAATGAATTAAGAAAGTCTCTATTAACTTCCATATGCACTGGTGCTCTTCTTCTCCAAGCAACATTCAAAAACCTATTCACTTGTAATCCTGTTGAAATGAACAATACAACTAAGAGGGAGTGAATTAGTTGTAGCAAATTAAACCTTCAAAATCCTCAACACTAATCAAATCCACAAGAATTCATTAAACCCTTATTGATGTAGGGGCATCTTGAAGCGTTTAGAACAATTGAGGCAGTTAACAGTGAAGTTGCAGAGTACCAGATTATTGCATTTGATTGCTAGAGGTTGTGGATTAAAGGGTTCATTTTCTAGCATATCTAGTGTTTCCATGTTAAGTTTTAGAGGTCCGCATGAAGATTTGATCGAGATATGAATATCTATGTTTTCACAGTTGTTCAGTCATTCTAGCTAGCAAATATGAAAGAAGATGATGTGATTTTGGTAATTTGAGTTGTTTCGGATGTTTTTGTGGTGATTCCTGATGCTCATGGATGTTTCTAGATCATTTGTTGTTGGTCCACATCAATCGTTATGCTTGTGATTAGTGATTTTCCTTTGTGAGTTCATGTTTTCTTGTTATTGGCCGACATGGTGTTTGTAGCGTGTTATGGATCTTCGAGGAATAAATTTTGAAGGTGTTTCATGTTCGAGGATGTTGTTTTGGGCCCTTGCTTTGTTGTGGCCAACAATGGCTAGTTCACGTTGTAAATTGTTTATTGTTTAAGGCTAGCCTATTTGAGTTTGCACGTTATCTTACTAGCTGTTGTGTTTAGGCCAACATGTTAAGGGTTAGATGATTTTTGGATGATATAAATAGAAGAGAGAGGATTTGTTACATATGACAAAGGGGAGGTGGATCAATAAGGTGCTTGATAGTGTAAAGTATGAAGCACATCGATGAAGTATTTTAATCCAGAAGGATCTCAAAGCAGAAGGAGTGTGGAGCAGATCGAAGGAGTGGATGAAGATTGTTATCATTTAAGTTATTTGTAATCCCTGGGCTGCGGCCTACCATTTTTTAAGCCTGAGAGGCATATGTAATGTGTTTTGAGATTATAATATAATGAGGAATGAGCTTTGAAGGCTAGGTTTTTCCCTGTTAGGGTTTTCCCAGGATAAATCTTGTGTTTGGTGTTCATAAATATCTTTTATCTTTCTATGGATTAGCTATTAATTTTTGTTGCATATCTGTTGTGATCACAGAGTTAGTAACCTATGCTACAAGGCTAGACAATCCTTAATTGGTTTCTCCTACCTTGACTACATCAAATGGTATCATAGCTGGTTGCGAGTCTATTCACTAGTTGTGAATCTGTTCGGAAGAAGATAGTGTTGAAAGAAGTGTGAAACCCTAGAAGTAATAAGTGTCATCATAGAAGAAAGATTGAGGCAAGAAAGATTCAGGTAAGCATTTGAATTTGGTTTTTTATTTGATTTGTTTCAATGGGGAAGATTGAGAAGAGGATGAAGAAGGAAAATGAAACCCTAATATGTGAAAGGGATACTTTGGAGGAAGAATTGTGTGAAATCAAGAATTGTAATTCAGAATTGATGGAGGTTGAAAGAACTAGGAGGAGACAAGTATGATGCTCTCATAGAAGAACTAGAAGCATAGTTGGATATGTTTGAGGATCTTGAAAAGGAATTTGTAGAAGGATTCAAATTGTTTGAGAAGGTGGAAAAGAAGAACAAAGATCTAGAGGAAGGTTTGAAAGAGTTGAACAAGGAGAACAATTTGTAGAAGAAGGAAATATTTGGCTTGAAGGAACATGTTAATCAGTTGGAGCAATCACTTATAGCGTGCTAGAAGGAGAATGAGAATCTGAGATCTAAGCCTGAATTGTGTGATGTTTCTTGTGATTCTAATGACTTGTGTGAGGTTGCAAAAGTTTCTTTGGAAGGTGAAGTTGAAGGTAACAATGTAACAAAGCCTACAATTTTTGGTGACGGTATTGGTTTCAAAATCATGCAGAGAATGGGATATGAAGGAAAAGGATTGGGAAAGCATCAGCAAGGAATTACAAAACCTATTGAACCAATAATAAGATCAAGAAGTGAAGGCCTTGGATATGACAAAGGTAAGAATGTTATTGCAAGTTTCAATCAGAGAAGAAAAAGTATGTATTGTTCACATTGTAATAGGCATGGACATGAAAAGGAATTGTGTTGGGATCTATATCCTTGTAAATTATGTGGATTAAGGAATCATTTTGAAAAGATGTGTTGGGATAAAATGAGAAGGAGAAAGCCTATGATATATTTTAAATAGACGAATTATGGATGGATTGATGGGGCAAAGTGGAAACATGTTACTTGTATGCTTAGAATATTGTAAAGATGGAAGAACTCATATGTTGGAGGAAAAGAGGGAGCAAGATGCAGAGAAAGAAGACCTTATACAAAGTAGAACAAGGATAGTTATTCAAACTATAGAGGGAGAGGTGACAAAAGTCATAATGTTTATCACAATGAAGGGTACTGGAGGAGTGAAAGAGGATTTGCTAGAAGAGGAACTTGTTTTCAAGTTTGGAGGAAGAAAGAATCAAGCATTGAGTGTCATCATGAACCTAATACCAGGGAAGCTAATGAAAGAGAAGTAGTAAAGGATGCAAAGATAGTTTGTGCAGGTGAAGAAGATCCTGTTGATACAGAATTAGTTTATGCAGAGGAAGGGGGAACCTTTGGAGGTATCAAATTTCATAGTGGAACTGGAAGAAGGTGAAGCATCAATCTTAAGGAGGAAGTTTATGTACCAGAGAAAAGTAAATGTGAATGAAGGAATAGAAATAGACGATGATCTTGAGGCAACTTGCGGAGAAGGCTTTCTTAGACCATTGACTAGTGAGGCAGTGCAAGGCTTGCAAGTAGTCCGTTGAACCTTGACCATGACAAGGTGAAGAACCTAAGGAAACTTGCAGGGTGGGATTGCTCAGACCACCGACTAGTGAGGTAGTGCAAGGCTTGCAAGTAGAATGTTGAACCAATTCAAAGAGTAGAACTTGAGGCAATTTGTAGGGTGGACTTGAACAAAACACTGACCTTGAGGCGATTGCAAGTACTTGTGGACAAATCATTGAACTGATTCAAAGAAGAACTTGAGGCAATTTTGTAGGGTGGACTTGAACAAAATGCTGAGCTTGAGGTAGTTGCAAGTTTATGTGGACAAATCGCTGAACCAATTCAAAGATACAACACTGGATTCAACACACAACAAACCAAAGTAAAGAGGCTCACTTTTCAAATAACCCCGAGAGTCTGATGCAGGGGCATCTAGAAGCATTCAAAACAATTGAGGTAGTTAACAATGAAGTTGCAGAGTACCGGATTATTGCATTTGATTGCTAGAGGTTATGGATTAAAGGGTTTTTTTTTAGCATATCTAGTGTTTCCATGTTAAGTTTTAGAGTTTCGCATGAATATTTGATTGAGATATGAATATTTGTGTTCTAACAGCTGTTCAGTCATTCTAGTTGGTGAATCTGAAAGAAGATGATGTGATTCTGGTAATTTGAGTTGTTGTGGATGTTTATTTGGTGATTTGTGATGCTCGTAGATTTTTATAAATCATTTTTTGTTGGTCCACATCGATCGTTGTGCTCGCGATTGGTGATTTTCCTTTGTGAGTTCATGTTTTCTTGTTCTTGGCCAACAGGGTGTTTGTAGCATGTTGTGGATCTTCGAGGAATAAATTTTGAAGGTGTTTCATGTTTGAGGATGTTGTTTTGGACCCTTGCTTTTTTGTGGCTAACATTGGTTGGTTTGCGTTGTAAATTTTTTATTGTTTAAGGCTGACCTATTTGAGTTTGCACAATATCTTACTAGCCATTGTCTTTAGGCTGAAATTTTAAGGGTTAGATGATTTGCAAATGATATAAATAGAAGAGAGAGGATTTGTTAGATATGAAAAAAGGGAGATGGATCAATAAGGTGCTCAATAGTGTGAAGTATGAATCACGATGATGAAGTATTTTGATCTAGAAGGATCTTAGAGAAAAAGGAGTGTGGAGCAAAGAAAAAGGAGTGGATGAAGATTGTTATCATTTAAGTTCTTTGTAATCCATGGGCTACGACCTAGCATCTGTTAAGCCCGAGAGGCATATGTAATGTGTTTTGAGATTATAATATAATGTGGAATGAGCTTTGAAGGCTGGGTTTTTCCCTGTTAGGGTTTTCCCATGATAAATCTTATGTCCGGTGTTCATAAATATCTTTTATCTTTCTGTGGATTAGCTATTAATTTCGGTTGCATATCTATTGTGATCATGGAGTTCGTAACTTAGTTGTAAGGTTGGACAATCCTTAATTGGGCCCTCCTACCTTGACTACATCACTTATTCTGTTAGAATGATTAAACATGAAATGCACATGAAAGAAACTAAAATCACATCATACACAAGAGAAAACAAAATTTACATGGAAAACCCAATGAGGGAAAAACCATGGTGAGGATTAGCTTGCAATATAAGTAATAGAAAAATTGATACAAAAGGGATCACTTCCAGAATATGACACACTATATAAAAGGCTCACAGTCAAGGCTTATAGCCTCAGAAAGAATACAAGAAGATAGAAGAAGAATGATACACAAAGAAAACTTCTCAATGCAACAAGGAATCCACCATAATCATTTGCACTTTCAAAATCTCACACGGAATATTTTGGATGCCTTCAGCTCATTTCCTTTAGGAACCCTAACATGAAATTCACACTGCTCTCCTCAAATTCGCATCACACACATCACTCACATCAATATCACATCTATATTTCTTCTTACTTTTTCATCTCTTCCTTTCATGAACACCATACATATTTATATCAAGCTCTACCTTAAAAGCCTTGAAAACCATCGAAAAGGGTTGACAACTATCTATTGTACATATAAATTCAAAATAGTTCAACACCTAAACATTCCCATGGTGGATATGAATGAAAGGTGACCTACATAAATCCTTAATTAGTACCCAAATAGATCCCAAAACACTTCGGCATGCTTCTACAAGCCTCACATGTAGTGTTAAACATAAGGTCGACCAACACCCATGCAAAACAACATAATCATTAAGTACATGCTTCCTCAAATCAACTTCTGGACAACATAGTTCACTTGAACATGATCCAGAATAGTCCAAAAACTACCTAAGATTCATCAAACACTTCATCCAAGCTCACATCATACAAACACTTCAACTTAGAACAAATGGTAACACTTATTTGCATACTAATAAATGAAACTGACTTTGTACACCACTAAATCAAGTAAAAAATTGAATACAAGAAGATAAAAGAATTATAATCAACTTCCCAAATCCACACAACCTAAATCCAAACAATGGAGGAAAATAAATTTCTCCCAGGTCACAAAAAACATCATTAAACAACTAGTTCACACACTGGTGAAAATATCTCACACTGTACAATGATCTAGAAACCCAAATTCCGAATATATCAACCTCTGACAACCTTGAATAACCTATAAGATCTGCACAAGAATAGCATCAACATAGAAGAAATGTGGAGTAAAATATTGGAGCACACTATGAACAATCGTGCAATACAATTTACTTTATTTATCAAATTTCCTCAAAAGCAGTTGAAAACTAGGTACCCGTTAGTGTAGGTTTTTATTTTCCTATTGGGTTAATTTATTTTCCCTTAGTCTTAGGTTTTTCCTACACTTAATTAAGCTTTCTTAGGATGATAAAGTGAGTTTATTATTTATTAACTAGGAGATAAGTGATGAGGTGTCACCTTCCTTAAAGGTTGGAATAAATTCCACTCTTGGTTGCATCCTCCACTTTTGGTGGGCATCTCCACTTTTGTTGGTCCATCTCCACTTTTTGTGTTTGATTCCTATTGGTTGGATTTTCCACCCACCTCCTCTCCTAAATTCTATATAAAATCACTACCTAGCTTGTATTTGCATCCATTCAATCATTATAGAAATCTGAAATAGATTGAATAACCCAAGAACTTTATAAGATAAAATCAAAGCTACATAAACTTGAAAATAATAAAGAATGCACACCAGAACTCTGAGAGATTATGCAATTTCAATATGAAAAAAATGCATTAAGAGCTTCCAAGCTAAAAATATATAATGAAAATATGCACGAATGGATGAAAATACAAGCTAGGTAGTGAGTTTATATAGAACTTAGGAGAGGAGGTAGGTGGAAAATCCAACCAATAGGAATCAACCACAAAAAGTGGAGATGGACCACCAAAAGTGGAGATGCCCACCAAAATTGGAAAGTACAGACCACCAAAAGTGGAGGATGCCACCAAGAACTTGGAATGTGTTCCACCCTTTAAGGAAGGTGACACCTCATCACTTATCTCCTATTTATTAAATAATAAACTCACTTTATCATTCTAAGAAAGCTTAATTAGGTGTAGGAAAAACCTAGTACTACGGGAAAATAAATTAACCCACTAGGAAAATAAAAACCTACACCAACACCCCCCCTTAAGCATAGCTTAGGAGGATGTAAAAATGATGCTCTCGAAAAATGAAGCCATGTTAGCTACCCATGTACATATAAAATTCCCCCCAAGCAAGAAGAAGCCCCCCCACAAATATAGAGAGAACACCCCCCTAGAATAAAGAGAGAAGAAAAGGACTAAGTAGCCTCCCCCGAAGAGAACCAATGGTAGATTCTCAAAACTGTATGGAGAAGGTGAACCATGATCATTGAGCAACATTCCTCCCCTCAAGAAGAAACACAATCAAATGTGTATGCAAGCGATCTCCCAAGTCCTAAAAGGAATATGTAGGAAGAAAGTGCAAGATGAATGAAGTCTTTGAAGTTGGCTCAATTATCCCCATGTCGATGTTGAAAGTTGCCATAATCAAATCAGGCATTCTAGGCCACATTGCTGAAGATGACAAATCAGAATCTCCTAGAGACTAATGTAGAACACAAGTCAAAGACTCAAGTATCTCCTCTAAAGATATATTCTCATAATGATGATCCAAAGTATCCACACTCATGTCAAACTATGATGAATGATCATGTAGAGATTGAACAAGAGGGTCAAAGTGTTCCCTCACAACAACTGAAGAAGAATCGACATCATCAAAGAGAAGATGAATACACTTATTAGTGTCTCCCAAGTCTACAATATGTGTCTCCATAAACAAGACTGAAATACCTGTCAAGAGATCATCCCAAGTTGAATCAGTAAGACTATTGATATCTTGTCGCAATAATTCATTAGAAGCTTTTGAAGAAGCAACTATAAGCTCTGAAGTAGCAATAGTAGATGCAAGGACAAAAGAGTGGTCCTCAAAGAGAAGATATATGTCCTCAATAGTTTCATCTAGATCCAAAATGAGGGACTCTACAAACAAACAAGAGATGTCTAGTAGAAATTGATCCCAATGGACTAAATCTAGAAGACATGACTGATCCTACTACAATGTATCACTGGAGGCTCTTGAAGAAGCATCTCTAGAATTTGAAGCTGCAATAGGCGATTTCGATGTAATCTCAACCTGAGGATGAGAAGCAAAAGAATTATTTGTGTCATCTAAACATTCAAGAAGTGCATAATACTTAAGCTCATGTAAAGTATCATCATCATAGGGTATATTATCTACATCATCAATTGGAATGAGAAAATCTACAATAGGATCATCTGGGAATAGAGAAACATGAGGGTCTCCAAACATCTTCCAAATCTTGGTCCAAATTGTGTGTGGACATTCAATGCCATCTATAGACAATAGAGTGTCATAATCAACATGATGACCAAATATTCCTATTACATGATCAATTATATTACCCCAAACATTCTTTTGATAAGGTGTGTCTGGTATAGGCATGAGTCCATAAAGGTAAGCCAAAAATTTTATCCATTTGAAATGGGTTAAGACTCCTTTTTATCAAAACTCATAATTAGCCTTATCCAAAACTATCATAGAAGGATGAGTAGGAAAACCCATGATACAATCCTCAAATGATTAAAAAACAACACCAAAAGAAAAGAACATATATACACTCCAACCCTTTTCACTAGTATCAAAGATCAACCCCCTCAAATATTATAAGTTCAACACTTTATAATTTAGTGTGATTACAAAGCCTTTTCCAAGATACAATGCTCAATAGGCTCAAAATAACCAAAATTATGAATTCTGATACAACATGAACCTAAGAAAAACTATAGAAAAATTATCCTAAGATTCGTGTAGTTCTCTTCAATACCTTTCCAATGCCTATTTTTTTCTAAAAATCAGAGCACTAGGATGAAAGTTATGGCATGTTGAAGAAATTAGCACAATATAGCTTCAACCTGAAATATCTAGTAGAAAATGGAAAAAAAAATCTTCTCAATATCTTTGTAGATGGAATATGATCATCTCTAGCTTTCCAACAATATCTCATTTGTAGAAAATGGACACCATGGTGAAAAGTTATGATTTTTTAAAGAAACGGGCTAAATTTTGCCTGCAGTGATGACCCCCTTGCAAAAGAAAAATTTGCCAAAAATAAATTTCATCTAAAATAAAATTTTTTTATATGAGAATAGGGGTTTTTGGGCCTTCTAAACACTATGGCAATGTTTGTTTGGTCTGAAAATGTTCTAGTAAAAAGTTGTTCACATATCTGAGCTTTAAACCTCCGCTTGCAACTATGTCAAATGATCTCCAATTTGGATGAAATGAAAGCCAGATCTAACTTTCTCGAGCCTTTTGGATGCATTAAAATAGTAAAAATTCTATCACTATAACCAAAAATGTTGCAATCACCTGGATCTCACAAAACACATATGCAAAATAAAGAGGTAATTAAATCTTTCCAATTCTCCAGAATGTTCAAGAATATAAGACAAGAGCATACGAGATTTTACAAGATTTTTACAAAAAACTCAATCTCTTTATTAGGAATCTAAGAACTGAGATTTCTCAAAACAAAAGCTCTGATACCATGTTAGAAATCTGAAATAGATTGAATAACTGAAGAACTTTATGTAGACATGCAAAATTAACATTATGCATTTGATCGGATTCAGTCAAATTAGATGTTGCATTAGGACCATTCATCAATTAATCAGGTGCACTTTCATCCATTCATTAAATAATCTCATTTCCTAAGGTCATTCATCAAATAAACATTATCATCAACCTTTTAATAAATCAAAAATCCATTTAAATCAAATCCTAAATCATATTCAATCATTTTCTAATTCAAATAAATCAATTATCAAAGTCTTAAAAGTCAACTCACCTAATTAGCATTAAATCAGCATAATCATCATCTATTTAATCTAACCTTGATTAAATGTTAATCTCACCCACTTGCATTCTCTAGATTTGGCCACTTGCACATGAAATTGCATTTAATTGATTTATCAAAATCTTTATTTTCAATTTGGCATAAAGGAAGAATATTCTCCAAGTTTGAATCTCCCCCCAAGTGGACATGTACACCAAACAGAGCATTTATGAGGCCTTACATGTCTCTTACATGTCCCCTTCCAAAGTCAAACTCAACATTTATTGCAAAATTTGAATTCAAATTCTCCCTCTCATGGGCACTCTTCCCAAATCTTGCACATACATCAACCAATCACCATTTGACAAGTGTCCTTCTTTCATTGGTCCAATCTTAGTCCCACATTGGTCCCTCTTCAACACTTGGCATTTTGAAAATCTTTAAATAGCAGCTTCATCTTTGAACAAATCCTCCACAATCTTTAGGCAAGGTTACTCTCTTCATTTGAGATTTGATCTTGTTCATCATCACTCCACCATCTTCATAGCATTTTCATCTTAAGCTTTGATCAAGGATTGGGAAAGGGTCACTAGCACATGTGACACCAATCCACTATGGAATAGAGTTTTGACTATGCTTTTATATGCTTACATTTGATCATCTTTGTTTATCTAATTTGCATGTTTCATTATAGTCAAGTATTTCATAGGGATTCTATATCTTATTTGCTTGATTTAACTAACAATACTCATGCTTGTTTGTTTTTGAGAAAAATGCAAATTTAGGGTCCACAAACTAGATGCCTTTCTTTGCTGTTAGTAAATGAGTTTGGTCACCTTGAATCTGAGCCTCTTTGACAATGTACCATTAATGTCTTTCACCAACATGCTTTGTCTACCTATCCGCATTCATGGAGTTGTCTTTTCCCACCACATGGAGGGAATGGAGATGATATCAACCAAGTAGATGTGCTGTCCATTTTGGGGGAACTCTTCCCTAGGTTTTGATTTCGATTAGCTACGGTATGGCAACATCCGTCTATTTTAGCATTGTTCCTTGAATAAAAATTCCTAAATCTGCGAAGAGATCCCCATGAATCTGAAAACTGGATCTTGCAAATAATCAGATATCTTGAATGAAGGTGTCTTTTATAACTTAAATTTTGGGAAAACAAGCAGATTTGAGATTGATAGCTATTAATTTTAGATTAATCAGTGGAATGATTTTGGCTTGGCGCAATATTCAAGTTTGAGTGACATCATTTAGGTAGTGCTAAATGACTCTCACTCAATTTTCATAATTTTTGTCCATGTTAGAATCCTTGTATTGGAAAAATTGTCTACCCTCGAAAAATTTGATTTGGGTAATTGGCATAAGTCTTATATTAGAAAGTTGTTAAGATATGATTTTTTATAACTTTAATGTTACTTTCTAACTAACGTTGCAGCAGGATGACATACGGGTGAAACTTCAAAGCTACTTTGCATCAAGGAAAATAAATCCAAACAGATCTAAGTTGGAAAATTGATTTGGGAATTGAAATGGTCAAAAGCATTTTTAAATGCTTATTAAGTTGGGGCACACATTGCTGCTTTTGTTTTCTATTTTAGACCAATTAGATGAATTTGGATTTAAAATGAACCATTGATTTGATACTTTCAAATTTGGTTAAAAA
Source organism: Sequoia sempervirens (assembly GCA_007258455.2). NCBI lineage: Eukaryota > Viridiplantae > Streptophyta > Pinopsida > Cupressales > Cupressaceae > Sequoia > Sequoia sempervirens. The sequence continues at coordinate 123,987,938 of VDFB02075321.1, forward strand.
AAAACATTGCACTTACTACTTTTCTTTTTTGGGTTCTAAAACTGAACAATCAAAACTCACACTTCATTTTGGTGCTTAAAACAAACTCACAATTGCTTTAAAAGGTATAAAACGAACAAGTGCTTGATTTGTGTGATTTTGTCTTTTGAGTGCGTATCCTCTCCCCTTGCGCTTTGTGCGATCTAGGGTGCAAGAGAAACACTCAAAATACATTTTATTGCTTTGAAACACTTCAATTTGGGCTTAAAAATTGAACATCTTGTGTGAGTGTGAGTAGGGGCATTTTCGCGTACATTCTCTTTCTTTGTGCCATCAAAGATCGATCGAGTTACGGATTGTGTCTTTGCTCACTTTTGTTTATCTTAGAGGGCCTGCCTTGTGGAAAAAGTACTCACCCAAGGGACGACTCAACCGGTAACACTCTAAAGCCAAGAGTATTTCTAGCCGGGATATAAATGAGGGTTTTGGTTAAACACCATAATCACGCGGTTGGCTCCGACAAGATGGATCTGAAAGGGGACTCTTGCTGTATGGGTCAATCTCCACGAACGGAAAGTCCTTACTAGAACCCATGTACTAGAATTTTTCAAAATCCTTAATCTATTTGTTGGTACAAGAACGGTCATACTGAAGCCACCCCACACTCTTACGATCTTCTAGTAGAGATGGAAAGCATGCCATGGGAGTTTCATGGGTGTTGATGCTTGGCTGCCCTGATTGATGATAATGAGCCGTGGAGGGGAGCCAGTGGGGTCAAGCATCTAACCATCCACTAGAGATAAGTGTAGCTAGACTTTTCCAAGTGGGAATCCAACAAATATTGTCTTACACATCCATAGGGCTTGTAATTGTTCTTTGTTTGAAAACACAGTGTTGTATTCGAAAACATTTTGCAAACAAACATTCAACATGATTCTCAAAATTTCAAACCCTCTTGAAGAAAAATATCATTGACTCAATCCATATGTTACTGCTTTCCCTGCGGATTCACGTCCGTAGAGGTTCCTAAGCATTGGATTATACCTCAATTTGTCTTCTTGAGTAAACAATAGGAAAACCCTTGCCTTAAGTTCATTGAATTTCCACATAAAATATCTTGTGGGGTTTAAAGAAATTAAGACATTGGACATCTTAGTTTGAAACATAATCAAGTGGTTGTTTTTGGTAAAAAGAACTCATTAAGCAAAGATAACGAATTGGACCCCACACATGTGCTTGATATCTCTTGGTCATATTGGTCTTTTGATTGCTCTTAGAGAAAAGTGTGTTCTTCAATACCTTGGCCAAGTAAACAAAGTCTCTCTAAGTCTCTTAGGATCAAATCAAACACTTCATCCATCCAAATACTTATCCAAATCCATCCCACCAAACAACTTTAGAGCTTTGAAAACCGTCATTCTAGACTTGGGTAAATCATCCTCAAAACCAAATCAAAGTCAATTGCTTATTTAAGTGTGTTTGGATGAATCCTTCCTCACACACACAATTAAATTACAACTTTCTTGAACAATGTTTATCCTAAAGATCACATCCAACATCTTAGGTTTTACAAGTTCATCATCCAAATCAACTAATCAAAATCAAACCCTAAGTGTAGCATCAATCCAAAGTCCTTAAACATTCAACACTCATATCATTTACACATTTCATCCTCCATATCATCATTGGTCCTAAGAACCTTAGAGGTTACTTTTGCAACAAGGTCAAAATACAAGAAGAACATGGAATATAAACTTGATCCATACATCTTGGGTAATCCAAATCAGTTGAATCTTCAAAGCCTTGCAATGCCTATCAATTATCAAAGTCCATGCATAGGATCATTGCCTTCGACAAATGTCAATGGTACAACAAGTGTGAGTATGCCCAAGTCAAATTTTGGAACACATTTCCCCAATGATAGATCTAAAGTCCAAACCTACAAATCCATCCTCCAAACAATCAATACATGAGTCTTCAAACGAGCAACATCATTCCACCAAATCCCTACAAACCAAATGTGGATGTACCAAGTGCAAGTTTTCGAAACATGAATCCTAACTCAGAAAACTTTGGAAAAATGATTCCCAATACCAACAATGTTCATCCTATCATGCCAAATCTGAACATCATCCCAAATCATAACATTATCCAAAGTCAATTTTCCCATAATCCCATTCAAAAACTACAAGTAGGCATCCCAAATCTGCTTAAACAAAAGCCAAATCAACTATCTCAAGTGAGTCAAGATCAAAATCAAGAACAAATTTGGCGAGATCAAATTGTGGAACTTTCCAAAATAGTTGAGGCATTGCGCCAAGGGAAATCTCCACCACCATTACCTACATCATTCCTTGGTTTAGGGCTTCCCCCTTTACCTAACACCAATCATCCCATCCAAATCAATCCACCTAACATCAATCAAACCATCATGACAAATCCTTGAATATACCATCGACATCACACCAATGGATGGTATCTAATCAAACAACAACATTGATCCCAAATCAAAATACGGTCTCCCAAGGACCTATCACCTCGATCATTCCAACCATCACTATCCCTTCAATCATTCCAAACACCACTATCACACCCATCACATCTCAACCTCTCACTACCATGATCGCTCCGAGCGTATCTCAAACACTTGTCACTACATCCAACATGATTCTAAATCCACCACCACCCCCACCACCACCAACTTCCACCACATCAAACCAATACAACGTGACATTACAAGCTGCTTTTCAAAAGGGATTCCAACAATATCTAGCCATGCAATAAGAAACACAAGCTCAACAAGTGCAACAATCCTCTCAAGTTGCCCAAGCCTCTCAAGCTACCCAACCAACACAAGCACAAACACAAAATATGACAGCTATTAAAAGAAGGATCAAGATCAATCCATCACTGAGCACACATTTACTTCATCCAATGATCAAATCGACATATGTCAAGAGTCACTTTCGAATCACGATCAAAATCCACCAAGAAAAATTGACAATGAGCCAATTCAACAAATATCAACATCACTTGACTCTATGGTCGAAGACATTCACAAGCTCTCCACCACAATTGTCAAAAACAATGATCAAAACCTCTCCATCGAGGAGCACATTGAGGATGTATCTACACAATCCAATGATCAATTCACCATACATCAAGAGCCACTTTTTAGTGATCTCTTTCAAGGAGTGTTAGGACTATTTGATCCAATTGACATAATGCACAATCAGTTCACCTATGATCATGTTGAAAATGTCTCTACATTGCCTTACGAGTTAGAGGACATATCTCAAGAATTTATTCCAAATCAAGATCAAAATCTTTCACTAAGGTCTAGCAATGGTCATTTTCAAAACATGTTGATCCCCTTTGACCTCATGGTTACAGATGCTGAAGGAACCTTGAACTTGACCATGCCTAATGTCGACATCCAAAAGTCCTTTGTAAGAAATCCATCCTTTGAAGCTGCCCCATGTCAAGAACTTGATCCAAAGCATGTCAAAAGCAACTCCGAAATTAATCAAGATCAAGAATTTGTATCTTCAAGATATTACAATAATCTAATGAACACTCTCTTATCCATGCAAGATGATCATATCCATGTAGCACATACTCCTCCATCTACCCATGAGATGCTTTCTACAGATGGGCATGTAGATGATCTTCATCTAGAACAAGATTTTGCTACACAAAAAGAGCAGATTCTTAACTCCTACAATCAAACGAAGTTGTCAACATCGGGATCAAATATGTCCCAAACTCAGATTGAGGACATCATGAATAAAGATATCCATCATTATCCGCTCAAGGAAACAAGTCAGATAGAACATCCAGAGTTAGCAGAGTAGTAAATTGGAACGTCAACTACGGTGGTCATTTGTCAGAGCATGTTTACTAAACAAGACATCTCAAAACAGGAAGAGTCAAAGAACAAAGGTACTACCACAATACTGGGGGCAACTTCATCTCAAGCAAACGTCAACATAGGGAGCATGAAGAGTCCTTATGATGAAGCTAGTGTCAATACTACAACCGACCATGTCACGAATCTTCATCCACCCATTACCCCATCCACAAGTTGGGACCAACGTGAAAAGAAATATTTGAATCAAAGTACGAAGAACGTTATCAAATCAAAAGAAACTAAGAAGCATAATGGACAAATCAAATACAAATGGATACCAAAACATACAAAGAAAGATCATCCCTATCAAACTCCATCAGTCAAAGAAACTATGGGGAAAAATAAAAAAGGGAAAAGTATCCATCAAAGACATCCACAAAAACAAAAGCAGGCTTCTCAAGTGACTTACAAAGTGTATCAAGTAGTTGATCCTAATTCCACGCACACTTCTGTATCCACCCATCATTGCTCATCTTCCTAGGTTTGGAGAGTCAAAGGTTCCAAACTGTCAACTAATCCATCTCTTATCCCTAAACACACTCCATCCACACCTCCACGCATAATATCCAATTCTTACATTGACCATGTATTGGCAACAACCTTTCATGATAAGGATTCAGAAGGCAATCTATCGCGATGTGTGCACAAAGACAAAGTCAACTCTGGTATCAATAAAGTAGATCAAGAATCCCAAAAGTTGCATTCAAGTGCATGTATCTTAGCAAAGAAGCTTCTTCAAGCAGGATATCGATGGCACATCATGACAGGGGCATCTATGTCAACACCACCAGGTGGGTCAGCATGAATCTTTCAGAAAAAACCAAAAAAACCAAAAAAAATATGAAAATAAAAAAAAAAATCAGAAAAAGGATCAAAAAAATTATCCTCTAGTGAAAACCACTTTGGTGGCACTTTGGGCAAGTACCTCGGTGAAAACCTGGCAAATAGGCGCCTTGTGTAAATAAGCACTTTCCATCCACCAGGATCTTTATGGATCGATCTGCATCATCCCTCCATTTTGCTTCCATCATCCATATCTCCATCCATCACTCATCTGCTCACATCCGCACCATAGCTTGGTCCTGTGTTCGTATCATGATCCCTCCAAGTACTACTCGGCCCATCCTCAAGGTCAATTTGTCCTGCCTTTATCAGAGTAGTCTATTGCATCATGCCGGGGGCATGCTCCCATCAGATCAGATTCGTGTATGGTCTTAAAGTCCTCAAAATCAGAAAATCCAAAAAATTAGAAAAATCAAAAATCCAAAACAATTTAAAAATCCAAAAATCCAAAAATCCAAAAATCCAAAAACATCCAAAAACATATCAAAAATCCAAAAATGTGGTCGCTATTATCAAACTAATGCCTCTCCGAGCTTGAATGTAGGCAAGGTTGATCTTTGATCATCCCTCTGAGAAATTTAGCCCACCTTTTAGGAGCTCCCATCATAATAACTCACATTTCATCATGTATATCTTCATCTCAGAATTACTGGCCATCACGAATCCATGTGGTCTCTCAAGTAGTATAACGTGAGGCAAGGCTCATTCTCCATCGACTTCCAGCCCCTCGAGGCCCCTAGGATAGGTCTTCTAGGTTAGTCTCTTGGTCAGGAATCTCGTAAAAATCCCAAAACATTGGAAACTAAAAATCAAACACGTAAACCTCAAAAAATACTCAAACATTCCCAAAATATTGTAAAAATTCCAAAAACATCCAAATATTTGAAAAAATCCATCCGCCTCATCTCGCTTGCACACGCAATAAACACCATTCATAATAAACTGATCGTCATCCTCAACCTTTGGTGAAACATTTAGAAACAAGTCTAGCAAGTTAAAAGTAAATCTCAAAAGTGTTAAGTCTCAAGTCTCACTCAGTACGTAAACAAGTTGGTCAAGTCTTTGTGTCGATAGTCCATCATCCAAACAAATTTGACATCAATCATCTCGATAATAACATCATGTCAGAGACTTAACTTTTCCTACAAGGGCATTATTTATCGAAGAACACTTTGGATAAACGAAATGACGTACCACCATCCACTAACATGTTCTAGGATGCATCCTTCCTACAATGGAAATTATCTTTTGGCAATAGTTTTGGTTCCTATCCTTAAAACACATTCCCTTTTGGTTAGCTTTTATTAAAGAACATCAACTTGTTTGTTTGGTCTTTTTCTCCTCGGGATGATCTTATTGCACTCAAATTAAGACCTCTGAAGATATCCGAACGAAGGATTTAGGAGAGAGATAGGAATGGGGCAACGATCATTATCTTTTGTCTGCTATGCTTGTTGGACGTTCTTGTAAAATAACTTGGTGAATACTTGCTTTGTTAGATATATATGGAGGATGTTTCAGATACCTTATTGACTATTGCATTGATTGGTTATACTCTTTCCGTGTTTTGGTCCGAGATGTCTCGAGACTTCTAAAGTGCATCCCAGAAGGTTTTCGTATGCACAAACAAAAATAATTCCTATCTGCTTGTTGAGTCAAAGTCCATCACACCAGTACAACGCCATCTCCGGTCTTCTTTTTATACCTTGGATGCATCATACTTAGCGGTAATCAAACATAGCAAGGGACCCTCTTTGAAAATCCTAACTTTGATAAGCAAATCATCATCATCATCTATCATCATCTCTTAATAAAGTCTCAATTTTAATAATGGACTTGTTGAATCCCTCTTATTAAGTATCTGGATTTATATCGCTTAACATCATGCATCCGTTATGCATCCATCAGGCATCCATCCTACATCCAGAAAATTGTCAGTATACCATATATCATTCACATCATACATCATAGGAAACATCGATCATTTCACATGCATTGCATAATCATCATCATAATATAGATCTGTTAGTCTAAGCATTTCATAAAACATCCATCACATAATCATAACATATCACATCATATCATCATTTAAGTTGTTTAGGATAATATAGATTTGTTATTCTAAGCATCTTGAAATCATCTCATTTGCATCGTCATCCATAACCATCCATTTTGAACCTCTTTATCGCGAGATCGACCCTCAAATCGAATCTTTTCGCTCGATCTCTCGAGGGGGCAATGTACCAGTGTACTTCTTTCCGCTGGGGCATCCGAAAATCAGAAATTTTTTAATTTCGATCGCTGAGTTATTCGTCCTAATGCAACAAGTATTGTTTCAAAGAGGGGAATGTAGACATGCAAAATTAACATTATGCATTCAATCGGATTCAGTCAAATTAGATGTCGCATTAGGACCATTCATCAATTAATCAGGTGCACTTTCATCCATTCATTAAATAATCTCATTTCCTAAGGTCATTCATCAAATAAACATTATCATCAACCTTTTAATAAATCAAAAATCCATTTAAATCAAATCCTAAATCATATTCAATCATTTTCTAATTCAAATAAATCAATTATCAAAGTCTTAAAAGTCAACTCACCAAATCAGCATTAAATCAGCATAATCATCATCTATTTAATCTAACCTTGATTAAATGTTAATCTCACCCACTTGCATTCTCTAGATTTGGCCACTTGCACATGAAATTGCATTTAATTGATTTATCAAAATCTTTATTTTCAATTTGGCATAAAGGAAGAATATTCTCCAAGTTTGAATCTCCCCCCAAGTGGACATGTACACCAAACAGAGCATTTATGAGGCCTTACATGTCTCTTACATGTCCCCTTCCAAAGTCAAACTCAACATTTATTGCAAAATTTGAATTCAAATTCTCCCTCTCATGGGCACTCTTCCCAAATCTTGCACATCAACCAATCACCATTTGACAATTTCCTTCTTTCATTGGTCCAATCTTAGTCCCACATTGGTCCCTCTTCAACACTTGGCATTTTGAAAATCTTTAAATAGCAGCTTCATCTTTGAACAAATCTCCACAATTTTAGGCAAGGTTACTCTCTTCATTTGAGATTTGATCTTGTTCATCATCACTCCACCATCTTCATAGCATTTTCATCTTAAGCTTTGATCAAGGATTGGGAAAGGGTCACTAGCACATGTGACACCAATCCACTATGGAATAGAGTTTTGACTATGCTTTTATATGCTTACATTTGATCATCTTTGTTTATCTAATTTGCATGTTTCATTATATTCAAGTATTTCATAGGGATTCTATATCTTATTTGCTTGATTTAACTAACAATACTCATGCTTGTTTGTTTTTGAGCAAAATGCAGATTTAGGGTCCACACTTTATAAGGGAAAATCAAAGCTACATAAACTAAAAAAGCATAAAGAATGCACACCAGAACTTCGAGAGATTATGCAATGTCAATATGAAAAAATTGCATTAAGAGCTTCCAAGTTGAAAAGATACAATGCAAATATGCATGAATGGATGAAAATACAAGCTAGGTAGTGAGTTTATATAGAACTTAGGAGAGGAGGTAGGTGGAAAATCCAACCAATAGGAATCAACCACAAAAAGTGGAGATGGACCACCAAAAGTGGAGATTCCTACCAAAAGTGGAAAGTATGGACCACCAAAAGTGGAGGATGCCACCAAGAGTGGAATGTGTTCCACCCTTTAGGGAAGGTGAAACTTCATCACTTATCTCCTAGTTATTAAATAATAAACTTGCCTTATCATCCTAAGCAAGCTTAATTAAATGTAGGAAAAACCTAGGACTAAGGGAAAATAAATTAACCCACTAGGAAAATAAAAACCTACACCAACAATACCAAAACAACATCTTAGCTTATTACTTCATTCCAACTCACCTTTAGACTTTGTAACAAAAAGGATAGCTCCATGTACTTGCAACATTTCCTCAAGGTTTCAACTACACACACAACCTATTTTCCTCTTTTTCACAATTTTCTCAATATCCTCGACATCTTCATCCCATAGTTGACATCAATGACAACACTATTCAGTAGACTTCCTGTTGACATAAATGAAAAAAACTTCATACTTGCAACAATCTCCCCCTTTTTCAATGATGGAAACACAAGATATGAAAATCCACCAAAGACCACACAACAACTCTGAACATTCTCTCCATTGTTCTTAGATTAGATAGCCTACACAACATTCCTAAAACCTCTCCCCCTTAAATGAGTCTCTCTTTCTCTGACAATAACTTTCTCTACTTTTTCACATGATTCTCACTCTGCCTTTGACATCAATGGCAAAGGATAAAAAATTTTCATGGTTCTCCCTCTTTGACACTGAACCAAAAAACACCTGCTCTAAATACTCACTCTTAGGAGTACACCCAACTAAATCGGCAACATAATGACAACACATGACACTACTTACTCCCCCTGAGAGGTAGCCACCAACATAAATCTAGAAAAGAGATAGATCCATAGATCCACTAGAATAATGCATATCTATATCCATCTAGCTCAAGAAAGGAGGGGCAATAAGCCCCAACTTCTCTTGAAGATACTCAAAAGTATCCTTAGGAAGAGCCTTAGTAAATATATCATCAATATGATCCTTTTTAGGTACATACTCAAGCTTCACTTCATTCTTCATAACCTTCTCTCTCAAAAAGTGATACCTAATAGATATATGCTTTTTCCTTGAATGCATCACTGGATTCTTTGAAATGTTAATTGCACTTGTATTATCATAGAAGATAGATATAAGTTCATCATATACAACTCTAATATCCTGCAATGTCTATCTCATCCATAATACCCATGCACAATATGATGTTGCTGCAATATACTTAGCTTCTACAGTAGATAAAGAAACTAAATCCTATTTCTTACTCAACCATTACACCAATTTACATCCAACAAAGAATGCACAACCACTTGTACTTTTCTTGTCATCAACACAATCAACTCAATTTGCATCTGTATAAGCACTTAATGTGAAATCAATATCCTTAGCATACCACAAGCCATAACTTGGTGTGCATCTTAAATATCTAAATATCCTCCTTATTGCTTCAACATGTGTTTCTTTAGTATCTTCTTGAAATCTAGCTACAAGACAAACTGCATGCATGATATCTGGTCTAGTAGTAGTCAAATACAACATTCCACTAATCATAGATCTATACTTGCTCTGATTAGCCTTAGGTGATTCATCATTTTTGCTCAATTTACAACCAGTCACCATATGTGTACATACCAGTTTGAATTCATCCATTCCAAACTTCTTCAACATCTAGATTTGGCATACTTAGACTGTGAAATGAAAATCCCATTATCTGTTTGATTGATTTGTATCCCAAGAAAGAAATTCATTTCCCCAAACATTGAAATTTCAAACTCTTTTTGTATTTCCTCTACAAACTTCTTACACATAACATCATTTCCACCAAAGATAATATCATCCACATATACAACTACTATTGAGATTTTTTATTCCTCAATTTTAAAGTAAAGATTACTATCTACAATTCCCGTACTGAATCCTTGTTGTATCAAGTATCTATCCAATCTTGCATACCAAGCTCTGAGAGTTTGCTATAATCCATATAGTTCCTTCTTCAAATTACATACCATATCTAGTTGATCTAACAACTGAAATCCTTTAGGTTGTTCCATGTAAACCTCTTCTTCCAATTCTTCATTCAGAAAAGTAGACTTCACATCCATTCAATAAACCTTAAAATATTTGTGTGCTACAAATGCTAAAAAAAATTGATAGCTTCCATCCTAGCCATATGAGAAAAATTCTCCTCAAATTCTATACCTTCTATCTGGGAGTAACCCTTACACACAATTCTCACCTTATTTCTTACTACTTCTCCATTCTCATTCAACTTGTTTCTGAACACCCACTTAGTTCCAATTATGATTTTGTTTGCCGGTCTAGGGACCAATTCCCAAGTCTGATTATTTTCTATCTACATAGGTTCTTCTTCAATTGTCTTCATCCAATGCTCATCCTTACATGCTTTACTAACTGATTTAGGTTCAACTTTATAAAGTAAACACAAATTTACCTCAACTTTAGTAGCTTTGCTTCTTGTCATTACACCTTTCCTTTTATCTCCAATGATCTAATCTTCAAAATGATTCTTTTGTACATACTTAGTGGTTTTAGGGACCTTCTCCAGAACATCTTCCTCTTCATTCTACACTTCTTTTCCATCATCTTTTTCTTCTACTTCTCTACAATCATGTTCATTTGACACATATCCATCCATTGTAATAGAATTCTACAAGTTTTCAACAACTTTAACATTTTCACTTTCAACTATCTTTCTCAACATTTTTTTGTAACATATGTAAGCTTTGCTTCTAATATAATATCCAAGGAAAATACCTTCATCAAACCTTAGATCAAAATTTTCTAAGTTTTCTTCTTCTCTTTTGATGTAACATTTGCTTTCAAACACTCTAAAGTACTTCACAATAAGAATCCTTCCATACCATAGCTCATAAGGAGTCTTTGTGCTATTAGATTTAGCTTGAAATTTGATAAGTATGCAAACATCAGTATGAATAGCTTCTCTCCAATAGACTTCTAATGAATTTTCTTCTTTCATCATAGTCCTAGTAGCTTCTTGAATAGTTGTGTTCTTCCTTTCAACAACTCTATTATGTTGAGGAGTTCTAGGGATAGACAAGTGTCTCTTTAGTCCATGAACTTCTCAAATCATGTTAAACTCATTGGAGGTGAATTCACCACCTCTTTCATACCTTGAACATTTTATTTTCAAATCCATTTCATTCTCAACTATAGCTTTAAATTCCTTGAATTTATCTAATGCATCATATTTCTCTGTAAGAAAAGTAACCCATGTCATTCTAGAGTAATCATCAATCAAAAGCATAGTGTACTTGTCACCTTGTAGACTTCTCACCCTTATAGGACCACAAATATATTTATGCACTAGTTCTAGTAATCTGGTAGTAGATTGATCCTTTCCCTTAAAGCTACTCCTTTTTTTCTTTCCAAATTGACAACTCTCACAAACAACATTGATAGGTTTTGTGATTCTAGGTAGATCTCCCATTGCATGAATTGAACTTATTCTTTCCAAATTATCAAAATTCATGTGACACATCCTTTGGTGCCATAACCAACTATAATTAATCTGAGACATAAAGCAATGACCATCAACACCCTTAAGTTGATAGATATTTCCATCTATTCTCTTTTCGGCAACAATCACAATTCTGGACCCTTTCTATATCTCACATACTTCATCCTTAAAAACAATATTATACCCTTTTCTACACATTTTTTTGACTCTCAAAAGATTATTTTATAAGCCCTTAACATAGTAAACATTTTCAGTATTATAATTTTCATCAAAACTAATTGAATCTATTCCATAAATCTTAGATCCTAAATCATCTCCAAATTTAACTAATCCTCCATCATGCTTTTCAAGTTTAAAAAACTTACTTTTGTATCCAATCATGTGTGATTAGAGAATCCATTATCAACAACCCAATAATTCTTATCTTCTTTGACATGAAAAGTAGATACCAAAGTGCCTTCAACATTATCCTTTATCTCCATAATACTTTCCTTCACAAAATTTTCAAAGTTAGCAAAACCATATTCTTCTTTTATAGCCAAAAACAAGCATTCATCATCATCAACATCTTCATAATTAGATTCATCTATTGGAAACACAAGGGTAGACAACTAAGAGGGGGATGAATTAGTTGTCTCAAAAATTAAACTCATTAAACTTATTCTCAAATCTGATAAATAAACATGAAAGCATAAACCATCACTACATCAGAAACACACATAACACCAAGATTTTTTATGTGGAAACCCTGTTAGGGGAAAAAACATGGTGGAGGTTAGTCCACAAGATTATACTATGTTAAAAGTATAAAATAATTATAAATGGGAATGCACATGCAGTCAAGCACACTGCCTAGAGCTCACTGCTCAAATACAAAAGGCTTATTGCCTAAAGGAAGACACGCTGTCTTACAGAAAAATTTAAATTACATCCACAAGATTTTGAACTGAGAAAATAGCATCTACTAATGCCTAATTATAGTTCCGGTTAAGCTCATAAACTCTGCTCACTCTTTTTCACACTTTACTTCTGCCTTCGAATGATTAGAACACTATTCACACACTACATCTCATAACCTCAAATGGAAAAAAGAATTGGTCATATATATCTGCAACTAAGGATAACATCGTCTACATGTTGGCTTCAAAAAAATATAAAATGAGTACAAACTGTCGGCACAAATCAGTAAACAATTTTCAATGCACACCAACCAATGTCGGCCACAACATAGTCATGAAGACCCAAAACAACATCCTCGAACATGAACCACCTTCAAAAATTATGCCTCGAAGATCCACAACATGCTACAATCACCCTGTTGGCCATGATCATGAAAAACATGAACTCACAAAAGAAAATCACCAATCGCGAGCACAATTATCAATGTGGACATACAACATAGATAGAGCATGATCTAGAAACATCCACGAGTATCATGGATCACTACAGAAGCATCCAAAAAAATTCAAATTACTAGAATCACATTATCTTCTTTCAGGAACACCAACTAAAGCAACATAACAACTGTCAAAACATAGATACTCATAACTTGATTAAGTCTTCATGCGGATCTCTGAAACTTTACATGGATAAACTAGATATTCTCAACAAAAAACCATTTAATCCACAACCTCTAATAATTAATATACTGAGCTAGCTAATAGCATAACTTCACTGTATCAGTGACAACCTACAACTTAATTTATTACAATTTTCTCAATATCCTCGACATATACAACCTTAAAGACATTAATTCCAATAGTGTTGACATCAATGACAACCACATATAAACAATATCCAACAATCTCCCCCTTTGGCATTGATGGCAACACATGATGCGAAAAACACCATCAATGCAACTTTCTCTTAGCACTTTCTTCCCCTTAGATTTTGACTCTTTTCTCCTCAACTCTTTCATAGTTTTTCACATGACTCTTCTCCCCCTTTGAAATCAATGAAAAATATATACATTATCTTTCTCCACACAAGCTCTGAACCACATTTTTGAACATCTGACTACTCCCACTGAGTAGTAGCCATCACAACATCAATCCTAATCAAGATATGACTATGAAATGCACAAACTGATTCAAGTCAATGCATCTTAATTCTAACTAGGAGGGATAATCTCCCCTAGATTCCCTTTGAGATACTCAAAAGTATCCTTAGGAAAGGGCTTGGTAAAGATATCTGTAATTTTTTCCTTAGTGGGCACATACTCCAATCTAACTTCCTTTTCACTCACCTTCTCTCTCAAAAAGTGAAACTTGATAGATATATGCTTGGTTTTTGAATGCAACACCAGATTCTTAGAAATGTTAATTGCACTTGAACTATCATATAATATAGCAATAGGTTCATCATATACAACTCTAGTATCTTTCAACATCTGCTTCATCCACAAAACTTGAGTACAATTGTTAGCAGTAGCAATGTATTATGCCTCTGTAGTAGATATGGCATTCTACTTCTTACTTAACCATGAAATCAACTTCTTTCCCAAGAAAAATGAACCACCACTAATACTCTTTCTTTCATTTACATCTCCTGCCTAATCAACATTAGTAAAAGCACTCAAAGTAAGGTCATCTTCTTTAGGATACCATAGGCCAAAATCAATTGTCCCCTTCAAGTACCTAAAAATCCTCTTCACAACTGTCACATGAGATTCCTTAGGATCAGCTTGAAATATTGCAACAATGCATATGACATTCATGATATCAGGTCTAGTTTGAGTCAAATAGAGCAATCCACCAATCCTGGATTTGTATCTAGTCTGATTTTCTTTAGGGGAATCATCATCTTGTGTCAACTTACATTCGATCACCACGGGTGTACCAACTAGCTTTGAATCTTCCATACCAAACTTCTTGAGCAATTCTTTCACATACTTGGACTAAGATATAAAGATCCCTTTATCAAGCTGAGTAATTTTCAATCCCAAAAATAATTTCATTTCTCCAATAATAAACATCTCAAACTCATTTTGCATCTCATCAGCAAACTTCATGCACAAACTATCATCTCCTCCAAAGATGATATCATCAACAAAGACTTCAACAATCAAATCTTTATTATGATCAATCTTGAAATATACATTATTGTCAACAATACCTTTATTAAATCCAAGCTTCAATAAATACTTGTCCAATCTAGCATAGCATTCTCTTGGGGCTTGCTTAAGTCCATACAATGCTTTCTTCAATCGACAAACCATATCTCCTTGATTAGTCAATTGAAATCCATCAGGTTGCTCAATATACACTTCTTCTTCTAGTT
The DNA here is from genome assembly GCA_007258455.2 of Sequoia sempervirens. Taxonomy (NCBI): domain Eukaryota; kingdom Viridiplantae; phylum Streptophyta; class Pinopsida; order Cupressales; family Cupressaceae; genus Sequoia; species Sequoia sempervirens. Next base: position 124,003,095 of record VDFB02075321.1, read on the forward strand.
TTCCATTTAGAAATGTTGGCTTCGCATCCTTCTGATAAACCTTGAAGTTTTTGTAAGAATCATAATCAAGAAATAGTCTCACAACTTCAATCCTAGCAATATGAGAAAAAATTTCTTCAAAGTAAATTCCTTCCATCTAAGAATATCCTTTACACACCAGTCTTTCTTTGTTTCTAACAACTTCACCTTGCTTATCCAGTTTGTTCTAAAAGACCCATTTAGTTCCAATTCCATTTTTGTCCTTAGGTCTAGGAACAAGAGTCCATGTATAATTCTTCTCAATTTGTAGTAATTCTTTTTTCATTGCTTCCACCCAATGTTCATCTTTGCATGCTTCATTGACACTATTAGGCTCAGTCTTTGAGATCAGACAATATTCTTCTACAATTATTCTCTTGGTTTGAACACCTTTGTTCTTATCACCAATAATCTGATCTTCTAAATGATTTAGTCTTATATACCTTGGAGTCTTAGGATGTTCTTGAAATTCATGCTCTTGTGATCTCACTTTTGCACTTTCACTATTTCCTTCCTCTTGATTTTCCTGATTCACCAGAATGATCTGAACTTGATTTTTTGTCTGAACTTTCTTTCCTTTATCTAAACTGTCATTTTGATCGTTTGAATCATATCCATAGATTTTGAATGTTCTAACTATGTTTTCATCAACCTTGACATTAGCACTCTCAATTACTTTCCTCAACCTCTTATTGTAGCACCGGTAGGCTTTACTTTTAGTAGAATAACCAAGAAATATTCCTTCATCACCTCTAGCATCAAAATTTCGTATATCTTCATCTCTTTTGATATAGCATTTACTCCCAAAGATTTTGAAGTATCTAATAGTAGGCTTATGACAATACCATAGCTCATAAGGAGTCTTACTAGTATAACCTTTGATTTGTACCCAATTGAGAGTGTAAATGGTAGTACTCATAGCTTCTCTCTAGTAGATATGAGGAACATTTCCTTCCAGCATCATAGTCCTAGTAGCTTCTTGAATTGTCATGTTCTTCCTTTTCACAACTCCATTTTTTTGAGGGGTCCATGGTGTAGATAATTGTCTCTTTATCCCATGCACTTCACAAAAATAATTAAACTCACCAGAAGTGAATTCACCACCTCTATCTGATCTCAAACATTTAATCTTCATACCTGTCTCTATCCCAGCTATAGCCTTAAAAATCTTGAATTTCTCTAGATCTTCAAAATTTTCCCTTAGGAAAATAACCCACATCATTCTAGAATAATCATCAATAAGTAACATGAAATACATGTATCCTTGTAAAATTCTAGCTCTAGAAGGACAACACAAGTTAGTATGAACAAGCTCCAACACTTCATTTGAACAATGTTGTTTTCCCTAGAATGAAACTCTAGTTTTCTTCCCTAACTGACATTCCTTCCATATGGCATTAGTAGGTTTTATCAACTTAGGAATATCTCTCATAGCTTGAGTAGAACTTATCTTGATAATATTTTCAAAGTTTACATGACACATTCTCCTATGTCACAACCAGCTTTCATCAACTTGAGCAATCAGACAACTTTTACCAGCAACATTCAGGTGAAGGATATTACCTTTTTTTGTGCCAGATGCAATCACATTTCTATAACTCCCCAATATTCTACACTTTCCATTCTTGAATTGAAGATTGTATCCCTTGTCAACCATCTGGACAACACTTAAGAGATTATGCTTCAAATCTTCCACAAATAGAACATCATCAGTATTATGCTTACCATCAAGAGAAATGGATCCTCTATCATGGATTACACCAGATTTGTCATCACCAAATCTTACAACACCACCATCATACTTTTCCTATCTCACAAACTTACTTTTATGACCTGTCATGTGATGAGAGCATCCACTATCAATCACCCATTCATATTTTTCTTCAACTCTGGAAGCTAGGGCTTTCTCCACATTTGTGCAACTAGTAGATTCAGTAGGTACATGATCATTGTCCTTGATAGAAATAAATACCTATTCATCCTTAATTGCATTCCCTTTATTAGATTCATCATCTGTCACACCTTCATTAGCAGCAAAATAACACTTTCTTTAGAATCTAGGCTTGTTAGGTCTTGGCTTAGGAACTCTTTCCAGACACCTTGAAGAAAAATGACCTATCTTATTGCAAGAAAAACATTTAATAGGCAATTTCCCTTTATACTTACCTTCTCCTCTAGCTTCCCTCCTGACAATAAGTGCTTCAAGCTTGTCTAGTTTTCTCTCTTCTTCTTCAATCTCTCTCATTTCCTCCTCATACTTGAACACCTTTCTAGAAGAACTTTCACCTAGATCATATCTTTGCTTATCTTTTCTGGAGATAGTTTCTTTGAATTAAGATTTTTTCTTAGGAAGAGGATCACCAAACTCACTTAACTAAAAAGCAGTAAGCTTACAAATCAACATGTCTCTAGTTACCTTCATCACAGTCTGGATCTCCTCAATAGCTATAGCTTTGGCTTTGTATGCAACATGAAAGGATCTTAGCACTTTAGCAACAATCTCTTATTCCTCCAATGTTCCACTAGCACATCTAATACTACACACAAGTTCATTCACTCTTTGTGTAAAAGAAGTAATGTTCTCATCATCACCCATTCTCAACATTTCATATTTCGCTTTCAGGCTTTGCAGCTTAGCAATCTTCACATGGGAGTCACCTTCATACAAAGTTTCCAACTTTTTCCAGATCTCATAAGCAGTCTTCAGATCCATTACATTTGTCATCTCAGAATCAATCAGAGCACTCAACAATGCTTCCTTAGTCTTGATATTGTACTCAACATCCTGAATCTCAATAGAAGTAGAAGGACCATTCTATGGAATGATATACCCATTCTTTGTAATTGTCCAGTAAGGTACACCAATTCATCTTAGATGACATTCCATTCGATTCTTCCATAGAGAATAATTTGTTCCATCAAATCTCATACTATCCTTCTTATATGTCACCATCCCAAATCACCTCAAGCTATTAAACTTATTCTGAGGATCCTGCTCTGATACCAATTGTTGGCAACACAAGGGAAGAAAACTGAGAGGGGGGATGAATCAGTTGTCTCAGAAATTAAACTTATTAAACTTATTCTTAGATTTGATAAATAAAGATGAAAGCATAAACCATCACCACATCAAAAACACACATAACACCAAGATTTTTTACGTGGAAACCTTGTTAGGTGAAAAACCACAATGGAGGTTAGTCCACAAGATTATACTCTATTAAAAGTATAAAATAATTGTAAATGGGAATGCACATGCATTCAGGCACACTGCCTAGAGTTCACTGCTCAAATACAAATGGCTTACTACCCAAAGGAAGACACACTATTTTACAAAAAAAATTGGATTACATCCACACAATTTTGAACTGAGAAATTAGCATCTGCTAATGCTTGATTACAGTTCTAGTTAAGCTTATAAACTCTGCTCACTCTTCTTCACACTTTAATTTTTCCTTCAAATGATTAGAACATTATTCGCACACACACTACATCACATGCCCTCAAATGGAAAAAAACAATGCTCATATATAACCGCAACTAAGGATAACATCATCTACATGTTGGCTTCAACAAAATATAAAATGAGTACAAATTGTTGGCCCAAATCAGTAAACAATTTTCAATGCGCACCAACCAATGTTGGCCACAACATAGTGAAGACCAAAACAACATCCTCAAACATGAACCACCTTGAAAAATTATGCCTCGAAGATCCACAACACACTACAATCACCCTATCGGCCATGATCATGGAAAATATGAACTCACAATACAAAATCACCAATCACGAGCACAATGATCAATGTGGACATACAACACAAATAGAGAACAATATAGAAACATCCACGAGCATCATAAATCACTATAGAAGCATCCACAACAATTCAAATTACTAGAATCACATTATCGTATTTCAAGAACACCAACTGAAGCAACAAAACAGCTATCATAATATAGATACTCATAAATCGATCAAGTATTTATGTGGATCTCTAAAAATTTGTGGATAAACTAGATATACTCGAAAACAAACCCTTTAATCCACAACCTCTAATCATCAATATACTAAGCTAGCCAACAACAGAACTTCACTACATCATTGATAACTTGCAACTTATTTTATTACAATTTTCTCAATATGCTTGACATATACAGCCTTAAAGACATTAATTCCAATAGTGTTGACATCAATGACAACCGCATATGAACAATATCGAACATCATCATTAGAAAAACTATCATCTTCTTTAACATAGTAAGCTCTTTTAATCATTTTTCCTTTGTTTTATTTATTCTTATTGTTTATAACTCTTTTTGGACATCTTGAAGCATAATGGCCTATATCACCACATCTAAAACATTTGAAAGGTAATTTAACTTTGTACTTATCGGTGCCCTTTTTCATCTTCCTCACAAAGTTAGCTTCAAAATCATCAAGATATTCTTCACCTGAATCTTCAACCTTTTTTGATTTACCATCCTTGAAAGCAATCTTTATTTTTGTACCTTTCTTCAGTTTTCTCATTTCAAATGCAATTAGAGTACCAATCAATTGATTTGTAGAATAATTGTTAATATCAACAGTTTCCTCAATAGCAGATACCTTTTCACTGTAACAATCCAGAAGAGATCTGATAACTTTCTTAACTACTTTAGATTCTTTAACTATTGCACCAAGGCCTCTCATAGCACTTACCAACTCATCAACTCTTTGTATGTAGCCTTTAATTATTTCATCTTTAGACATATGCATAATTCAAAATGTGTCTCAACCTTACAATTATATATGGTTTATTGTTTATAGGATGTATATATATTTATGTATATATTTCCTAGTTACACCGATAGGTGTATACAATGGCAGTAAAGAGAAAAATGTGAGTGTGTTAACTTTTTCAAGAAACTTCTAAAATGGCCGACATACGTTAAATAATGATGAATTATAAATTTGGACCATTCATTATTAGGTTTTAGATCTAATGGAGGATATTTTGTTGGCATGTCTTTCCCTAGAATGTAACCCTATTTTATGAGGGCGTTGTATTATGGTTATAGTAGAGAGTAATGTATTCTAAGATTCTGAGAGCATTCATGTTGTCTCTAGATCTTTGAGTGGTCATACTCCTATGAGAAGCTTACTCTGCAAGTATATTATAATCTTTGTGACTTACTGAATAATATATTGATGGTGTAGGAGCACCTTGGCATAATTAGGCCTCCATGAAGCAATTTTTGGAATTTTACTCAATATTGATGTTTCCACTTTGTAATAATGTTATTTGAGTCATTTTCATATATTTGAGGGGTCAATATTAAATGTTTTGTCAAACTTGAACAAATGTAAAAAGTTTCCAACTTACCATTTATTATGTAAAAGTTGCATAGAAGGGTCTTAGGTGGTTTGAGGCATTAGGAGGTAGTTAGCAGGCTTAAAGTTAGTTGGAATGCCTTTAAAAAGGATTGTGTAGCATTGAGAACTTTGAAGGTGATTGAAGTTTTGAGAAATAAAAGAATAAAGCACTATTTTCTATATTTTCTCCAGAAATTCTTTGTGTTCAACCTTTTATGGAGTTGTACAGACTATAAAGTGTGAAAAATTGGTTGGAAGTGTTGTGGCCTCCAATCACCTTCCATATGAATCTGGTTTCATTCATTTTGGTGATCATTTGAAGAAGATATCATCATTTCTCTCATGACAATCTAAAACCCTCACTAGGGTTAACAATGAGTTAAGAAATTATGTTTCTTTTTTATTTGTTGATGAAATACTTTGGTTTTTGGTGACAATGGCCTTCTAAGTATGTTATTTCATATTCAAGTGATTTGGATTCAATATCATAAGTTTAAAGGCATTGTAGATTAATGTTTTGATTGGTTTTCTAAGATTATACTCTGTAACCAAGTATTTAAGAGAAACCTAACCTAGGTTTTGATAAAATAAGCATAGAAATGTCCCTCCAAAGGTTATTTGAGCATAATTAGGTCAAAATAAAAATGTTTTAATTATTTTTCAAGAGAAAATCTTATGGGAACCTATATATTCAATAAGCCTCTTAGACTTGGAAGCTAATTAGCCTTGTTTTAGTAGCGATACAGTCTTGTCTATTCCATATTTTCAAAGACAACATTTGATAAAGTTTGGATATGTTTTGAGGCATATTGAGGGGCATCTTTAAATTTACTTACAATCAGTGTTAAGGGTGTGTGTTTGAAGGATAGCTCTGATAGACCTATGATTTACCTACTAGGAATAGGGCAGAGCAATAAAGAAATCTCACCTAAACTATATTCTTGAAGTTTGGAAAAAGTTTACACACATTGAGTTAGGTCTTTTGTAACTATTCCACATGTTGAAGGAATTGTATGTGTCTTGGAATCAAAAGTTGGTGATTGCTTTAATAGTGAGGACAGTCATAATAGAATGATAAGGATTGAAAAGGAAAACATTGTGAGGTCTTTGTTTGACTCAAATATTGGTGATATATGTTTTGATTGATTGATTATGCTTCTAAAGATAAAGTTGTATTTTTAACCATCATTTTCCATTGAAAGAAGTTATAAAGAAGTTGATCTTGGTTAAAGGTAGTGATAAGAGTGTTGCAAGAACTTGAAGGAGATTGAAACTCTTATTTCAAATCTTTGAATTGGATAATGTTACAAAGAGGCATATAGTTGAATAAGTGTTTCAAGGTTTTGTTTTCTTCCTCTAACTTTGCATCAGTTTGGTATCAGAGCCCGAGAAAGATTTGGGCTGGTAATTTTGTATGTGAGTTGTGGTTTTGTAGTTTTGTGGTTTGATTTTGTGCAGGCCAGAAGAGCCTGGTTGTTGCCATTGTGAAGGCAGAGTAAAGTTGAAAGGTTGAAGTAAGGAGGAAGCTTTCTTGTGAAAACGGTGAACTTGAGAAGGCATTTGTAAGCAGAGGAAGAGAGAAAGAAGATGAAGAGACAAGCAAAGATGGATAGAGAAATTGTTGAGTTAAAATAAGAATTGAAAAGACTCTAGGAAGAGTTCCAAGAATCTATGAAGAGGATAGAACAAATGATGAAGTAGGCAATAAGTTGGAAGTTGAAGGTAAACAAGAAAGTTTTATGGCCTATAAGGAAGATACTCAAGAAGAGAAGAAGAAAAAATAGGATAAAAGAGGTAGAATACTTTGAAGATGTTGAAGAAGAAAGCAAATATGTTCTAGATGTTTCCAAGCATGAAGATGAAGAGAAGACATGGATCATAGACCTGATTTCAGATGTTGAGGACCTTGGATTAGTAACAAGATTGGATAAAGAGCAGATTGTGAATGAATTGGCCTTATAGATCTATAAGGAATTGTTGAGTGATGGAGGTATTATGGTAAAAGGTTTGTTTCATTTCATTATGTTACTAATGCTTTGGACAAAGAATAACTTGCAGATTCAAGGACAAAGGGAGGAGCATGATTTTGTGATGTATAAAGGAGTGAAGAATCTAATTCCAGAGTAAGAGCAAGGTATCTAGCTAATTTGCATGGAAAAGTTTAAACCCAAGGTGAAACTGAAGGTGATAAGAGGCAGATCAGTGGTAGAGCATATCAAGAAAGAAATTTTGTTGGAAACATCAACTTCAAGTGGACTTGAAATCTTTTTGGTCGGGAGTATGGTGCAGGAACACCTTGGCATAATTAGGCCTCCATGAAGCAATTTTTGGAATTTTATTCAATATTGATGTTTCCACTTTGTAATAATGTTATTTGAGTCATTTCCATATATTTGAGGGGTCAATATTCAATGTTTTTTCAAACTTGAACAAATGTAAAAAGTTGCCAACTTACCATTTATTATGTAAAAGTTGCATAGAAGGGTCTTAGGTGGTTTTAGGAATTAGGAGGTAGTTAGCAAGATTAAATTTTAGTTGGAATTCCTTTAAAATGAATTTTTGTAGCTTTGAGAACTTTGAGGGTGATTGAAGTTTTGAGAAATAAAAGAATAAAGCACTATTTTCTATATTTTCTCCAGAAATTATCTATGTTCAGCCTTTGTATGGAGTTGTGTAGACTATAAAGTGTGCAAAATTTGTTGGAAGTGTTCTAGCCTCCAATCACCTTCCATATGAATCTATTTCCATGCATTTTGGTGATCATTTGAAGAAGATATCATCATTTCTCTCATGACAATCTGAAAACCTCACTAGGGTTAACAGTGAGTTAAGAAATTATTTTTCTTTTTTATTTGTTGATGAAATACTCTGGTTTTTGGTGACAATGGCCTTCTAAGTATTTTCTTTCATATTCAAGTGATTTGGATTCAATATCATAAGTTTAAAGGCATTGTAGATTAATTTTTTGGCTGGTTTTTTGAGATTATAGTCTATAACCAAGCATTTAAGAGAAACCTAACCTAGGTTTTGATAAAATAGGCATAGAAACATCGATCCAAAGGTTATTTGAGCATAATTAGGTCAAAATAAAAAAATTTGAATTATTGTTCAAGAGAAAATATGATGGGAACCTATATATTCAATAAGCCTTTTGGACTTGGAACCTAATTAGCCCTGTTTTGGCAGTGATACAATCTTGTTTATTCCATATTTTCAAAGAAAAAAATTGATAAAGTTTGGATATGTTTTGAGCAATATTGAGGGGCATCCTAAAAGTTACTTACAATTAGTGTTAAGGGTCTGTGTTTGAAGGATACCTCTGACATACCTATGGAAGACCTACTAGGAATAGGGCAGAGCAATGAAGAAATCTCACCTAAACTATATTCTTGAAGTTTGGAAAAAGTTTGCTGGTGCAGGAGCACCTGGCAAAGTTCAAGGTTTTTTGAATTTTTGGTTGAAGTTATAATTTTGTTGTGCTATCATAAGGTCATGTTGACCATTTTTTTAGGTTTTTAGGGTTGTTTTTGAACTTTGGGAAAGAAGGTGACAAGTGTTCAATAGTTTTGCAACATCTTTGTGCTAAGTTGTAAAAGTTGGCAAGGTGTTTGAAAACACAATGGGTTTTAAAAGTCGGATCATTAGGTCATCTATGAGCTCGACCCAAGTTTCTAAATGGTTTTGATGGCCTATTTAAGGCATGCTTCGACCTTGATTTAGGGTTGGATGTCGTTTTGGTAGTGTCATTTTGCAAAGCTAAAGGAAACACCATTTGAAAAGATAGTTTCTTGTTCTTTGCAACCAAATTGTGCTTTAATGGAATGAATTTGTTGTTATTGTGTTTGTAGAACATAGAGTGTTCACTATACATGCTTAGAGTGCCATTATTTTACTTTGACTAATCATTTACATCTTTTATTTGTACATACTTTGTTCATTATTTTTTTCAAGCCTGTAACAAGCAGTTTTGAGAGTATGGAGTCCTAGAGCACTCTCCCACCGTATAGATTGTATGGCCTTTTGGGATTAGTGTCTAGGCTCCCTCTTTGTAAATATGGTATCTTGTAGGGTTTGTGGCAGTGCAGGAGTTGCAAGAAAAGCTTTGCCCTAGGCAAGCCAGTGTAGGTCTGGTTGGGGCAGACTTGGAGAAAAAGAACCATAACTTGCAAGGGAAATGAGATACTGAAGAAATTATTTCTTGTGAATTTTCTTGAGGATTTTAGCTATGCTTGGAGGAAAGGAGGAGGTTTTGACAGCTCATCTGGAGTGAGCATTCTTTGACAGTCTTCAAACAACTTTGAGAAGCTTAGAAACCCTAGGGTTCTTGACCATTTTGGTGTATGGACTGTGTATGGACTGAGCAGGTTTGAAACCCCAAAAATCTTGGAGGTGTAGGCATAAGAAACACTAATTCTTAAAAAAGAACTCTATTCTTTGGTGGGTTTAGAAGGAAAAGACATTTGATCACTATTTAGAGGCCTAACTGGGGCTTTGGGCTTGTAGCCCTTTTCAAACCCTAGGAAAAGAACCTTGTGAGAGTGATGGTTAGTTGGGAACTTGTGGCTGTTTGAGGACCCTAGTTTGATCATTTTGAAGCCTTATAATATCTCTCAACCCTTGAAAGAATAAAATAGAAAGTGGAGGATAATTGGTCTTTAAGGAAGAGTAAGGGCCAATGGAGAGAATGTGGCAAAGCACCAAGGTTAGCTTGGTAGAAGGACAACATGTTGATAGGAGAGGAGTTGGTCAGACAAACCAAGGGAACCTAGTCATGAGTAGGGGCCTATAGGTTAGATTAGTGAAGCCAAGCACCAAGGAGGTCTTATAATCAAATACCTAGAGCAGGAACCAGTGATTGGTTCCTATCAACCCCACTCCCTATTAGATTGGTATCAGAGCAAGTGAAAGATTTGGGAAGCATCTTATATGTTAGAGGTTGAGTCTAGTGATTCTTTCACCATGGTGACCAATGCAGAATTGGCTAAGATGGTTGAAGAGCAGGAAGAAGACATTAAACAATTGAGGGAAAGAATAGCCCAACTTGAGACAACAGTGTGGAGTGCACAGTTTGAGGGAAGAATACCAAAGGAAGAAGAGATTGCAGAGGAAGATAAGACCCCTACACCTAACCCTGTTTTGAAGGAGGAACATTTCTTGAAGTCATTGAAAGATTTGAGTGGGAAAGCACTTGAAGGCATACCACTTTTTAGTGGAAAAATGGAACTTGATTTAGTCATGGACTAGATAGAAGGAATGGATAATCATTTTGAGTGTGATGGAGTCACAGAAGCACAAAAGGTAAAGGTGGCTAAGTCAAGATTGAGAGGATCAACCTTGACATGGTGGAAGTTTATTCAGACAAAGAGGGAAAAAGAAGGAAAACAACCCATATCAACTTGGAAAGGAATGGTTGCCAAAGTGAAGGAAGCCTATATGCCAGATGACTATAAGATTCAATTGCACAAGAAGAGGAAAAGTCTAAGGCAAAAAGACCAAGATGTAAACACCTATACTGAAGAGTTTCAAAAGCTTTGCATGAGATCTAATGTAATAGAGGATGAGAGCCTCAAAGTGGCTAGGTATCTTAATGGTTTGAAATGGAACATCCAAGAAGAGATGGCTCTTTTGAGTCCTAAAATAGTACATCAATGTTATCAGTTGGCTATCAAGATTGAGGAAAGGAACAAGAGGAAGCAAGATTAGACTTCTAAGGGCAGAGACAAAGGCAGAGATCAAACAGATCAAAGAGGACAGCGTGGTGGCTACCAAGGTAGAGGCAGTGACAAAATAAATCAAGGAGAATCCAAACTCACTGAGCATGGAGGTGAAACATCTTCCAAAGGTGGATATAACAGAGGAAGAGGACCTCAAGGAGGTTCAAACAAAGGAAGAGGAGTAGGCAGGAGTAGTTCTTATTTTTCCAACATGAAGTGTTATCATTGTAGTCAACTAGGTCACCCTGCTTATAGATGCCCGGAGAAAGCTTCCCCATCAAGCAATGAAAAGAGAGTGGCTTATGCACAAGAGGACACCATGAGTCCTAAATCATCTAATATCAGTCATATAGAATTTGAGGTAGGAGAGAATATGATGTTTAATAGGGTTTTGATCAGACAATCGGTCAAGGAAGAACCCAAGCAAAGAAAAGCTCTTTTTAGAGTAAGGTGCAAGATACTTGGTAAAGTATGCAAGGTTATAATAGACTTAGGTTCAACAGATAACATAATCTCAGAGGAGGTAGTAATGAAACTAAAATTAGAAAATTCACCTCATACTAACCCCTACAAGGTCACTTGGCTAAACAAGGGGCAGAGTGTTTTAGTTAATGAGCAAGTAACGGTGGAATTTTCTATTGGAGGATATAAAGATAAGTTGGTTTGTGATGTTTTACCCATGGATGCATGTCATCTACTATTGGGAAGACCATGGTAGTATGACAAAAGTGTTAAGTATGATGGGAAAGAGAACACCATATCATTCAAGAAGGATGGGAAGACTTTCAAGTTGCAGTCACTGTTAGAAGAAGATGAAGGACAGTCCAAGACACCAAACATTATGTTGAGTAGTGGAAAAGAGTTCCTTAAGAACCTACACCAAGGGAATGAAGGATATGTGGTTGTGTTGCAACCTAAAGAAGAGGACAAGGCTAAAAAGACAGTCCTACTAGAGGCGGTCCAAAGGTTGCTTGATAAGTACAAGAGCATAGTTAGTGATGGTACACCTGCAATTTTACCACCTAAGAGAGCCATAAGTCATCAAATTGACTTCATACCTAGAGCCTCATTGCCTAACAAAGTAGCATACAAACTCACACCAAATCATAATTTGGAGGTAGCTAGGCAAGTGTAGGAGTTATTGGATCAAGGATTGATTCAAAAGAGTATCATCCCATGTGCAGTCCCAGTGGTCTTAGCAACAAAGAAAGGAGGTAAGTGGAGACTTTGTACTGATTTTATGGAAATAAATAGGATCACCATTAGGTATAGGTTTCCTATTCCTAGAATTGAAGACCTGATGGATTGTCTTGGAGGTGCTCAATTCTTCACAAAGTTGGATCTCAAGAGTGGATACCATCAGATCAGGATTAAGGATGGTGATGAGTGGAAGACAACTTTTAAGACAAATTATGGGTTATATGAGTGGAAAGTGATGCCATTTGGCCTCTAAAATTCCCCCAGCATGTTCATGAGACTAATGAATGAAGTGCTAAAGGAATTTACAGGTATATTTGTGGTAGTGTACCTTGATGCCATCCTTATATATAGCAAGACAGCAGAAGAACATTTGAAACATGTGGAGCAAGTTCTTAGAAGGTTGCAAGAAGAGAAATTGGCAATCAATCTAGAGAAGTGTGAGTTCTTTAAGCAAGAGCTTATCTACTTGGGTTTTGTAGTGTCAAAAGGATCATTGAAGATGGATCCAAGCAAGGTGGAAGCCATCCTAAATTGGCCTACACCAACCACAACAACAGAGGTAAGGAGTTTTCATGGATTGGGCCAATTTTATAGAAAATTTATAAGGATCTTTAGTGGTATATGTGCACCAGTCCTAGACACAATCAAGGGTGGTATGAAAACAAAGTTTAAGTGGACTGAAGAGGCTGATAAAGGGTTTGAGAAACTGAAACAAGAGGTGGCAACTCAACCTATTCTATTATTGCCTAGTTTTGACAAGTTGTTCACAGTTGAGTGTGATGCAAGTGGAGTAGCAGTAGGAGGAGTACTTAGTCAAGAAGGTAGGCATGTGGCCTTCTTTAGTGAAAAGCTCAATGAAGCCAAGCAAAAGTACTCTACCTATGATCTAGAGTTATATGCTTTAGTGCAGTCCCTTAGGAAGTGGAGGCATTATTTGTTACCCAAGGAGTTTGTGGTTTTTACTGATAACCAGGCACTTAGTTATATAAACACCCAAGAGAAGTTAAGTAATAGGCATTTGAAATGGATGGAATACATCCAAGCTTTTAATTTTACCATCAAGCACAAGAAGGGACAAATGAATAAGGTGGTGGATGCATTAAGCAGGAGAATGTTGACAGTGCAAGAGATACAGCTCAAGAGCGTTGGCATAGAGAGTTTCAAGGATCTATATGGAGAGGATGAAGAATTCTCAGAAGCTTACAAGGTATGTTCTGATTTTTAGAATCATTTTCATAGCCAATATTCTGAGTATACATTGCAAAATGGACTGTTATTCAAGGGAAATTAGTTATGTGTTCCAAGAGGGTCAATGAGGGAAAATCTGATTCAAGAAAAGTATAATGGCAGTCTTAGTGGACATTTTGGCATCAATAAGACTTTAGAACTAGTGCAAAGGTTCTATTACTAGCCTAAGTTAGCAAGAGATGTTAGAAGGTATGTGGACCAGTGTGTTGTGTGCATGAAAGCTAAGGGAGGAGCTAGCAATGCTAGTTTATATCAACCCCTACCCATTACTAACAGACCATGGGAGTGTGTGAGCATGGATTTTGTGGTAGGTCTTCCTAAGACCAAGACTAGTTTTGATAGTGTTTATGTAGTGGTGGACATATTTAGCAATATGAGTCATTTCATTCCTTGCAAAACTACTCATGATGCCAGCTACATAGCTCACCTTTTCTTCAAGGAGGTTGTAAGGATCCATGGCTTGCCTCTAAGCATTGTTTTTGATAGAGATGTGAAGTTAATGAGTCATTTTTGGAAGACTCTATGGAATAGATTGGGTACAAATCTGTCATTTGGATCAACTTACCATCCTTAGATCGATTGTCAAACAGAGGTGGTTAACAGGGTGCTTGGTAATCTTTTGAGGTGCTTAACTAAAGAATATGGACAGACATGGGATATGGTTATTTCCCAAGCTGAGTATGCTTACAATGATAGTGTCAATAGAACTACAGGGAAAATTGCTTTTGAAGTTGTGTATGGAATGCATCCAAGAGGAATTTGTGAACTCAGAGACCTTGGATCAATGGAGAACAAGAGTGGACATGCAGAAGACTTCACTCAGACCATGAAAGAGATTCATGAGCAAGTCAAGAAAACAGTTACAACAGCAACCCAAAAGTTGAAAGAGAAAGTTGATTTGTCAAGGAAGGATGTACAATTTATAGTTGGGGACTATGTTATGGTCCACCTCAACAAATCCATATTGCAAAAGGTAATATCAACCAAGTTACAGATGAAAAGAGTGGGTCCATGCAAGGTATTGGCCAAATATGGCAAGAATGCATACAAGGTGGAGTTAACATCAGATTTAGGCATCTCTCCAGTGTTCAATATATCTGACTTGATCAAGTACATGGGATCAATCAAGGATGTGGATCAGACCAGTTAGGAAGTCCTCGAGGACATTAGCAATGTACCCTTCCCTCATCAAGACAAGCTACAAGCAGAGAAGATCTTGGAGTCAAGGGTGAAGAAGGATACAAGACACAAAGTGTACATGGAGCATCTTGTAAAATGGAAGAACAAGCATGAATCTGAAGCTACCTAGGTAGAAGAAGAAAACTTTAAGAAACAAGGCATTGATATGTCTCTGATCTCTCCCAAAGTTCCTTAGTTGTTTGTGTTGAGAGGGGGAGAATGGTGCAGGAGCACCTGGCAAAGTTCAAGGTTTTTTGAATTTTTGGTTGAAGTTATAATTTTTTTGTGCTATCATAAGGTCATTTTGACCATTGTTTTAGGTGTTTAGGGTTATTTTTGAACTTTGGGAAAGAAGGTGACAAGTGTTCAATAGTTTTGCAACATCTTTGTGCTAAGTTGCAAAAGTTGGCAAGGTGTTTGAAAACACAATGGGTTTTATAAGTCAGATCATTAGGTCATCTATGAGCTCGACCCAAGTTTCTAAATGGTTTTGATGGCCTATTTAAGGCATGCTTCAACCTTTAGTTAGGGTTGGAAGGCATTTTGGTAGAGTGTCATTTTGCAAAGCTGAAGGAAACATCGTTTGAAAAGACAGTTTCCTGTTCTTTGCAACCAAATTGTGCTTTAATGGAATGAATTTGCTGTTATTGTGTTTGTAGAACATAGAGTGTTCACTGTACATTCTTAGAGTGCCATTATTTTGCTTTGACTAATCATTTACATCTTTTATTTGTACATACTTTGTTCATTATTTTTTTTAGGCCTGTAACAGGCAGTTTTGAGAGTATGGAGCCCTAGAGCACTCTCCCACCTTACAGATTGTATGAAATTTTGGGATTAGTGTCTAGGCTCCCTCTTTGTAAATATGGTAGCTTGTATGGTTTGTGGTAGTGCAGGAGTTGCAAGAAAATCTTTGCCCTAGGCGAGCTAGTGCAGGTCCGGTTGGGGCAGACTTGGAGAAAAAGAACCATAACTTGCAAGGGAAATGAGATACTGAAGAATTATTTCTTGTGAATTTTCTTGAGGGTTTTAGCTATGCTTGGAGGGTAGGAGGAGGTTCTGACAGCTCATCTGGAGTGAGCATTCTTTGACAGTCTTCAAACAACTTTGAGAAGCTTAGAAACCCTAGGGTTCTTGACCATTTTGGTTATGGACTGTGTACACCCTGAGCAGGTTTGAAACCCCAAAAATCTTGGAGGTGTAGGCATAAGAAACACTAATTCTTAACAAAGAACTCTAGTCTTTGGTGGGTTTAGAAGGAAAAGACATTTGATCACTGTTCAGAGGCCTAATTGGGGCTTTGGGCTTGTAGCCCTTTTCAAACCCTAGGAAAAGAACCTTGTGAGAGCGATGATTAGTTGGGAACTTGTGGTTGTTTGAGGACCCTAGTTTGATCATTTTGAAGCCTTATAACACCTCTCAACCCTTGCAAGAATAAAATAGAAAGTGGAGGATAATTGGTCTTTAAGGAAGAGTAAGGGCCAATGGAGAGAATGTGGCGAAGCACCAAGGTTAGCTTGGTAGAAGGACAACATGTTGATAGGAGAGGAGTTGGTCAGACAAACCAAGGGCACCTAGTCATGAGTAGGGGCCTATAGGTTAGATTGGTGAAGCCAAGCACCAAGGAGGTCTTATAAGGAAAGACCTAGAGTAGGAACCCGTGATTGGTTCCTATCAACCCCACTCCCCATCATTTGCACACATTGAGTTAGGTCTTTTGGAACTATTCCACATGTTGAAGGAATTGTATGTGTCTTGGAATCAAAATTTGGTGCTTGCTTTAATAGTGAGGACAATCATAATAGAATGATAAGGATTGAAAAGGCAGACATTGTGAGGTCTTTGTTTGACTCAAATAATGGTGATATATGTTTTGATTGATTGATTATGCTTCTAAAGTTAAAGTTGTATTTCTAACCATCATGTGCCATTGAAAGAAGTTATAAAGAAGTTGATCTTGGTTAAAGGTAGTGATAAGAGTGTTGCAAGAACTTGAAGGAGATTGGAACTCTTACTTCAAGTGTTTGAGTTGGATAATGTTACAAAGAGGCATATAGTTGAATAAGTGTGTCAAGGTTTTGTTTTCTTCCTCTGACTCTACATCAATTGGACAACAATTGGAGTGTGGGGTTTTTCTCCCGAAAGGGTTTTCCTAGTGTAAATCAGTGTGTCATGGTATGCATGATATTTATGTTATTTTGTTTAAGTTTTTATAACTATTAAATATTTGTAAAAAAATGAATTGTTCTTCTCTCAATATTAGTGTAGAAATTTGTTCTGCTACCTTAGCTTCCTTATAAGTGGTTTCAGAGCCTGATCACCTTTGGTTTCTGTTGTGGGTTGTAGGGTTTTTCGAACTAATCTAGATTTGAGTGGGATCTTGTGTAGAAGACACTTTGTGATCTTGTTGCAAGAATTTTTTTTATGGTAAGTTCATCAAGGAGAATAGAGGTGGAAAAAAAATTTAGATGTGAAGGCTAAATATGGAGGATCTATTGATAGATTGAGATCTATGGGATGTTGTTGATGAGAATGTTTCAAGGTGCCTATAGATCCTACTCAGGCTCCTAAATATGATGTTATGGACCATAAAGCCAAGGGTCTAATCATATTTTTCTTGGTAGAATTTATTTTAATTAATGTCCATGAGGAGACCTCTACACAAAAACTATGGAAGAAGCTTGGTGAGATGTATCAAGCTAGATCTTTAGTGAACAAGATTTTATTGAGGAGGAAATTGTATTCCTTGAGAATGGAAGAGGGTGGATGAATCATCGACCACCTGGAAGCATTAAATATGTTGGTGGCTCAATTGGCATTGATTGTTGTCAAAATGGATGAGGAATAGAAATATCATATCCTACTTTGTTCTTTTCCTGATTCATGGGATTCTCTTATTATGGTTATTGGGAGTAGTTCTATTATATTGAAGGCTGAAGATGTGGTGGGTTCTTTGCTTTCTAAAGAGATGAGGAAGCTATCCATCACTACAGAGGAGGCCCTAAATGTTCATGGAAGACCTAAGGGAAAATGCAAGAAAAATGAAAAGCGTGACAAATCCAAGTCCAAGGGGAGATCTAAATCTCCTAGAAAGTCAAAAGTTATTTGTTGGAACTACAGTAAGCCTGGACATGTTCATAAGGAATGAAAAGAAGAGAAAAAGAAGACATTTTATTCTAATTTCAAGTCCAAGAAGGAAGATGGTGATACATTCATTGTAGCTTTGGCAACTTGTGTAGGTAATGGTGCATGGTTAATTGACTCAGGTGCATCTTTCCATATGACCTTTGATGGAGATTAGTTTTCTAAATATGAAGAATTTGATGGTGGTAAGGTGTACTTGGGTGAAGATTCTCATTTAGAAATTGGTTGCCATGGTAAATTTAAAATTAGGTTTCTTGATGGTAGAATAAAAAGGATTAATGGTGTGTTGCATATCCTTGGATTAGCACGAAATTTGTTATGTGAGAAAAATAATAGATGTGGGTGTGAAGGTAGTAATTTATTTTGTAGGATGAAATATGGTTAGAGGTGTTATGGTGATTACTAGAGGTGCCAAATATGACACATTGTATAAGTTTGATGCATGCACTATTGAGTGCAATAGTAATTTTGTGAAAAGAAAGTATGTGGAAGAAGTGAGGGTTTCACCTTCAATATATGATCATGGATTTTGGGTACCCAAGGGTGCTCTTTCTTTTGAATCAAAGTTACCTAAGAGAAAACTATGTTATGGCATCAAAGACTTGGACACATTGGAGAAAAGGGTCCAAGGTCCTTGAAAAATAAAAACCTTGTTCAAGGTTTGTCTGATTGTAATCTTGAATTCTACTTTTGTGAGCATTGCATTTATGGAAAACAAAACCATGTTCATTTTTACTCGAGTTCCCATAAATATTGTGGTGTATTGGATCTTATTCATTTTGATGTGTTTGGTCCTATATATGTTCCTTTGATTAGTAAATCAACATATTATGTTTCATTTATTGATGATTATAGTAGGACATGGATACATTTTCTAAAGAGTAAATTTCAAGTTTTTAGATGATTTGAAGAGTTTAAAGCAATGGTTGAGTTGCAAAATGGAAAGAAAATAAAATTTTTAAGGACTCATAATGGCAGTGAATTTTTCTCTAATGATTTTGATATATTCTATAAAGATTGTGGTATTCATAGATAGAAGACAACTCCATATTCTCCACAAAAAAATTGAGTTGCAAAAAGAATGAACAAGACACTAATGGAGAAGGTTAGGAGTATGTTAAGTGGTGTTGGCCTAGAACAAAGGTTTTGGGTTAAAGCTATTTTCACTACCTTTTACTTGATTAACAGGTCTCCTACATTAGCTCTTCTTGATAAGATGCCTATAAATGCATGGTCGGGTCGCAAGCCTTCATGAAGAAATCTTAGAGTTTTTTTGTTGTGAGGCATATGCACATGTGCCAAAGGAGAAGTGAACAAAGTTGGAGAACAAGGTTGTGAAATGCATCTTCATCAGATATAGTTATAGTGTGAAAGGATACAAGCTTTGGGATCCTATTACACATAAGGTAATACATAGTAGGAGTGTTATTTTTAGAGAAACTAAGCCTTCTTCTATTACATTGCAGCCAAAACAAAGAAAACAAGATGTGATTCAATTTTCTTCTACACCTGAGAAATTTGAATCGAGGCCCAAGGTTAGACAAGAAGTTAAGGAGAGATCATCTAGCTCTGGATCTTCAGAAGAGGAGGAAGAACTTCCAACTCAACTTGTTCATAGGCCCACAAGACATAGAAAACCACTTGAAAGGTATTCATATGATAATTGGAGATGTATTTTATCTTTGAATACTAAAATGGATGAACCCAGATATGTAGAAGAGGCATTAGGTATGAATGATGAAAAATATTGGAAGATTTATGGATGAAGAAATGACATCTTTGAAAAAGAATAATACATGGGATCTTGTACCATTACTTGAAGGGTGAAAACCTATCAAGGTTGCAAATGGGTATTCAAGAAAAAGATTCGTTTAGATGGAGGTATTGAGAACTATAAAGAAAGGTTGGTTGTGAAGGGTTACTCTCAAGTTGAGGGTGTTGATTATGGTGATATATTTTCTCCTATTGCAAAAATCACATCCATTAGATTTTTGCTTTCTATTGTTGATGCTTATGATTTAGAGGTTGAGCAAATAGATGTGAAAAATGTTTTCCTTCATGGTGATTTAGAGGAGGATATTTATATGACACACCCAAATCAGTATGTGGTGAAAGGTAAAAGTAAGTTGGATAGAAAATTGAAGAAATATTTGTGTAGAAACTTTAAAATGTCTTGATGGATCACATTGGCTAACTAACATCATTTCTTCCTAAAACCCATCCTCATTTCACTTAATTGATTAAATTATCCTAGTTATTTAATTAATTGCCTCATTTTCATCTATTAATCTAATTGACCTAGTTAGGTTAATTCATCCCCTTTCATGCTAACATTCTGTCCTATTAAATTGAATAAATCAAACTATTTAATTTAATCCCTACCATCCTCTTATTTAATTAAATAACCCTAATTTATTTAATTAAATATCATATTACTTCCCCTTTCCATTAAATAAATTAAGTATTTAATAAATATCCTAATTCCCCTAATTTGCATAATTGAAACTTTATTTAATTATCAAATTACTAATAAATCTAATCCCCCACTTGCAAGGGAATATTCCTCCTTTGCACATTCCTCCAAAAGTAATATTCCCATAGAATATTCCTTCCCTTTTGCACATTAAAATTTAATTTTAATGAACTAAATGTCTATTTCCCTCACCCATGAGAATATCCTAAAGAATATTCTCTTTCTTCACTCATTTGAAAAAAAAAAGAATATTCTTCCTTATACGAAACTCACAAGACTTCATGTGCAAGTTAACTTACAAGACTTCTTGTGCAAGTTTTGAAAGTGTGTTTGCTTGGATGAATGTGATCCCTTGATTAAATATCATCTTGCATCCTCAACCCTTGATGAGAATCCATGATCCATGTTTCATCTTTCCTCCATCCTTGACAATTGATTAGATTTTTCAATCCCAACCCTTCATTTTTCATTTTCTTTCCTATAAATAAGTCACTATTTGGAGACAAATGAATCCATCTTTAACATCAAACTTATGTTGTCAAAATCACTCTCACTTGCACTCACATTTAGCATAATTTTGGCTTATTTTAATTGCATCATATTAGCTTAGCTTCCATTAATGACTTCCATAATAATATATATGCATCCATTTAGTATTGGGTAATTAGGGTTTCAATCTTTTTAGCTTAAAATCCATTTAGATTAGCTTTGCACTCTCCCACATCTTGATCATCTTAGCATAAACGATGTTAAAACAACTTGTATCTTGTTAGTGAAACATTTAAATCATGTTTCATCACACATCTCACAATGGTTTCATCAATTTTCTTCAATAAAACTCATTGAAACAAGCTCATTATCCAAAGGATTGAGAAAGGGTCGCCATTCCACATCAAAGCAATACCACTCCCCCAATAGGATAAGTTTCAATGTCTTAGATTAGAAGTTTTTCAAGCTTTCATGATTTAGAATGTTAGTTTTAATGGCTTCTTTATCTTTTTTTACAGTGAATTATCTTGTTGGGATTGATGCTTAGTGGGTTAAATATGCCTTGAATATGTATGGATCAGGTGTAGTTAACCTATACTATGTCATTGGTCACACTTTGTATGGCTTAAAATAGTGTCCTAGGATGTGGTACCATAAATTTGATACAAATGTGTTGAGTTTGGGATCTGAGTGTTCTAAATCAGATCATTATGTTTATTATAAAATCGATGGTGATTGTTTCCTATTTATTACATTATATGTTGATAATATGTTATTTATTGGTAGAGGGAAAGGTATGGTTTCATGATGCAAAGCCAAGGTGGAGAAGACTCACAACAATGTAAATGACAATCCTTAACCAAAAGAACTCTCTCGCAATGGATTCAGCCTAATAGGCATCAACTCACCCTCAAGGGTCACAACCCCTCAAAATTGTAAATAGACATCAAAACTTCACAAAGACCCCTACAAAGGTCCTCAACATTCATACAATGGAAAATGAATCAACTGAGAACAATCCCCAAGGAAGACTCATTGGAACCCGGTTTTAGCTAGTTTTCGCCCAAACTTCCCAAATGACTCACCAAAAAAATAATGGATTCAGACACCCTTTTCAGAATTACACAACATATAGGAAAATTAGATACACCTTCTTAAGACCAAATGCCTCAAAATTGGATTTTTCACAGTTTTAAGCCTTAAATTAGGCCATTTTTACAAAGAGACTACCTTTAGATCTCCACCCTAGACCTTCTAACCCAAAAAAATTCTTGACTCATGTTCCAAAACTAAGTTTTTTCCAAGTTTCATGACCCCAAATGCACAAACAAGCCTCCAATACAAAAACCCTCCTTGTAGCCTAAGTAACTAGAGTTTTAAGGCACCCTTATTGAAACTTCACCTTCCCATCCACTCCTAGCCAAAATAACTGCTCAAAAACCTTGCAATAGGTCCTCCCATGCTTAAAAAACACTCACTTTTCCTTTGACATTGTTTCTTTATCTTTTCATAGGTCTGAACCACCATTTTCCAAGAGAAAATATACATTCCCTAACCTTACTATCATCCTTCAAGCCAAGGTCTCATTCTTCCATGCCTCCTACTTCCAAAATAACATTCCCTACACCCTACTACATCATCCTACCGAGTTACATTTGATGATAGTAGGTGGGATGATGGTTATGCCATCAAAATAACTTCAAACCCTTAAGCCTGTTTAGGAACCTGGTAAGAAAAGTTTAATGAATTAAGGCCCTAAAAGAATAGAATAAACCTGACGAAGGAAAAAAATTCAGGTTAGAACATTTATCTACTAAGGCACAAAAGAAATCAATGCAAAGGAAACCTATACGGCCTGCACACAGGCATAAAACTTAGACAAATTAGTGAAAATCTAACAAATAGAGTAAATCCAATTTTTTTTATTCATTCCCCTCAACTTCAAGAACCACATCTTGAGCCTCTCAAGGCTTTACATAGATTTTCTCATTCCCCTCTAACTGACCAATTCCCCTATCCACTAAGAAACCAACTTTCAAAACACATAACCGTTGCAATTACAAATTTGTTGCATTATGCAACTCACAAATTTGCAACTTTTATCACTTTCCTACTAATGACTCTATTCTCACATTCTTCCTTGCACTTTTGACTATGGTTGCATATGGACATGCCTTAACTTCTAAATTTATACCTATCAATGGTCTTTTCCCTATATCCTGATCAAAACTAGTTTGTACTTTCTTTGCTACCAACTGCCCCACTATCTTGTGATCTTTTTGGTCCAACTTACTATCCTCACACACCCCTGTACATGCTTTATCTGCATATTTCATAGGAATTACAGCTTTACCTCCAACTATAGGGCATACCATTGCTCCCACCAAAATGTTTGTATTCCAATCCACTTTCAACTCTCTTTTTACCATTGTGTCAGTCTTCACAACTATTGTTCCTATGTTCTCAAACCTAGAATTGTTCACAACATCAAAAATTTTGTTTTACTTCACAACACTTATAGGTTCCTTGCTCCCACACATGATCACTTTAGCTTGAAATTTAACATCCTCTACAAGTGGAGTCAAGAAAAACTTATGACCATCCTTCATTATAGTATACTTATTTTCTCTTCCATCATACATGGCACACCTATCATACTGCCAAGGTCTTCCTAGGAGTATATGACAATAGTCCATTGGAAGAATGTCACAAAAAACATTGTCCTTATAATCACCAATCTGTAAATATACCACAACCTTCTCATTTACCAACAAAGATTGACCATCACTTAGCCAAGATACCTTGTAAGGAAATTCATGAGGAATCCTTTTCAAGTTTATCTTGTTCACCATTTCACATGACACCATATTTTCAATTGAGCCAAAATTAACCACAACTTTACATACCTTTCCCTTGCTCTTTCAAGTGGTTTTGAATAGCCTTTTCCTATGCAATGGCTCTACTTATTTGGAAGTCTTCAAATTTTTTTTGTGCAGCATCAAAGCTTCTCCAAATTCAGGGTTTGTAGAATGGCTTGATGAACCAATGCTCTCCTCTTCATCCTCTTGCACAAGTTGAACTCTTTTATCACCTTTACTTCCACTTGATGAAGCACCAATCTTATTAGGACACTTCTAGGATGGATGGCCAGATTCATTGCAAGTGTAACATCTACGTGAAAACACATTGGAACTCCTACCTCCTCCAATTTAGCCTTGTGTGCCTCTCCATCCACCTCTGAAATTAGATTTCTCTTGTCCTTTCATTGCATCTTCTTGATTTTCATTGTTTGGATTTGGATTAGGAATAGATCCTCTTCCTTTGGATGCATTACCTCTACCCCTAACTGCTTTATCTTTCCTTCTCTTCATCTTATCCTCCATCTGATTGTCATTTGGTAACATTCCTCTACATTCCAAGGGTTAGCCAAAACCAATTCATCTTGTATGTTTAACCTAAAACCACCCATATATCTTGCAACTTTTTCATCTTCATTCTCATGATGACCAGACCTTAAACTTAATTTATAAAATTCCTCAGTATAAGACTTAATGTCTATTTTTTTTCCTTAAGCTTTGTAATTTCTTAAACATTTAAACTTGATGATCTTTGGGTAAGAATTTACCTTTGAGTTTGGATACCATCTTGTCCCATGAGGTGATTTTAGACTTTACTTGCTTCCTCCTCTCTTATTGAAAGTAGTCCTACCATACCAAAGCATGGCCTTGCAACTTTATCTTTGCAATATTTACCCTCTGATCCTTAGGAACCTCATCACATTCAAAATGGTTATCTAATGCAATGATCTAGTCAAGTAACTCATCATCATTTAGACTCCCACCATATTTAGGAACATCAATCTTTACCTTAGCCTTTTCATTCCTAACTGCCTTCACCAACTTTGCAATTCTTTGATCCTTTGGGTCAAGCTCTTCTTCCATATCTTCAAACTCATCATCTTCCTCTTCATCTGATTCACTCACTTCCACATCCCTTCTTTTGTTTGTTTCCAAAGCTATGATTATTTCCTTCAACTCTCTAATTTATCTAGCATGTTTTTCTTTCATCTCCTTCATCTCTTTAGCCATATCTTTGTTCTTTGGAGGTATCTTTGAATACTAAACTCTTCACTTCTTCCTTGCTCTTCACAACCTGCAAAATGAAAAATACTCTACTCCTTGATGCTTTGATACCACAATGACGTAGATCCAAGGTGGAGAAGACTCACAAGAATGCAAATGACAATCCTTAACCAAAAGAACTCTCTCACAATGGATTCAGCCTAATAGGCATCAACTCACCCTCAAGGGTCACAACCACTCAAACTTGCAAGTAGACATCAAAACTTCACAAATACCCCTACAAAGTTTCTCAACATTCATACAATGGTAAATGAATCAACTGAGAAAAATCCCTAAGGCAGACTCATTGAATTCCTCAAAACTCACCAATTGACACATGTTTTCCTTGTAGTAGTGGGAACCCAGTTTTAGCCATTTTTCACCCAAACTTCCCAAATAACTCACCAAAGAAATAAAGGATTCAAACACACTTTTTGGAGTTACACAACATACAAGAAAATCAGGTACACCTTCTTAAGACCAAATGCCTCAAAATTGGATTTTTCATAGTTTTAAGCCTCAAATTAGGCCATTTTTACAAAGAGACTACTTTAGATCTCCGCCCTAGACCTTCTAACCCAAATAAAGTCTTGAATCAAGTTTGAAACTAATTTTTTTCCAGGTTTCATGACCCCAAACTCACAAACAAGCCTCCAATACAAAAACCCTCCTTATAGCCTAAGTAACTAGGGTTTTAAGGCACCCTTATTGAAACTTCACCTTCCCGTCCACTCCTAGCCAAAATAACTGCTCAAAAACCTTGCAATAGGTCCTCCCATGCTTAAAAAATACTCACTTGGCCTTTGAAATTGTTGCTTTATCTTTGCATAGGTCTGAACCACCATTTTCCAAGAGAAAATATACATTCCCTTCCCTTACTTTCATCCTTCAAGCCAAGGGCTCATTCTTCCATGCCTCCTACTTCCAAAATAACATTCCCTACACCCTAATACATCATCCCACTGAGTTACATTTGATGAAAGTAGATGGGATGATGGTTATGCCATCAAAACAACTTCAAACCCTTAAGCCTGTTTAGGAACCTGATATGAGAAGTTTAATGAATTAAGGCCCTAAAATAATAGAAAAAACTCGACCAAGGCACCAAATGTAGGTTAGAACATTTATCTTCTGATGCACATAATAAATCAATGCAAAGGAAACATGTACGGCCTGCACATAGGCAAAAAACTCAGAAAAACCAGTGAAAATCTTAAAAACAGAGTAAATCCAATGTTTTTATTCATTCCCCTCAACTTCAACAACCAAATATCAAGCCTCTCAAGGATTTAAATAGCTTTTCTCATCCCCCTCTAACTGACCAATGCCCCTAACCACTAAGAAACCAACTTTGAAAACACATAACCGCTGCAATTACAAATTTGTTGCATTATGCAACTCACAAATTTACAACTTTTATCACTTTCCTACTAATGACTCCATTATATCATTAAGTTCTCACCCTTGCTCATTTTACATATAATCTCTCATATTTTCCTTTTAGGCTTACAAATTCAATTTTTTGACTCATTTTAATGTAATAGTGCATTTGACCACCAAACATGGAAAGTTGCAACTAGATGATTAGGTGCTCCTGCACCATTTCAGAATTAAAATCTCAACTTGCTACTAAATTTGAAATGAAAGATCTTGGTGCAACTAAAGGTGAGTTGAGAACTCACAAGCCCTGCATCTTGACATGTGGCATGTGAGATTCTTGAAAGAGATGATGTGTACATAAGGTGGAAGGATAGTACATTACATGGAGAGGGTACATAGTACCTTGGGATTAGGACAAGATCTCCTCATAAAGGAGGTACTTGTCCCCATGTGGGTGAGAGGACATGTGGGGAATTAAAAATTCCTCAAATATTCTCATGGGGATGAGAAAAGGAATTTTAAATTCCAAGGAATGCATTGGAGGATTAAATGTGAATTAAAAATTTACATGGGAAATGGAGTGCCTTCTCCAAAAAGAGAAAGCATTTAATAGAGTTGACTTAGGACACATTCCATAAATTACATGGGGATATAAGGTTGACCTAATTGGGTGGTTAAGGTTGTGCAAGTACTTTATTAGGCTAATTAATGAAGATTAGAAGAGGGTTAGATTTCACATGTGACTTGATGTGACAAGTCAAAGATCATATGGGGAAGAGAAAAGAATTTAATATTCCTTGGGAGGATAAAAGGAATTAAAAATTCCTTGAGATGTTGATTAGGCTAGTTAGTGAAGGATTAGAGGATGGTTAGGTGGCTAAGAGATATTAGAGGCCAACTTGCAAAAGTTGGAGGATGTGACACATCCTAATCAAGGATTAGGCATGTGCACATACTAATGATGGGATTAGAAGAAGGATTAAGATTAGATAAAAATAATGGAGGATGTGACATGAAGGAAATTAAATAAATGGAATATTTATTTAATTCATTTGATGAAAAGTTGAAGAGATAAGGTATTTATTAATTAATTAAATACCTTAGGGATTCTGAAATTAAGGATATTAATTAAATAATGGCGATATTACTTAATTAATGCAAATAGGGAGATCACTTAGATGAAGGGGATAAATTTGGATAAATTAAGTGTCCAAATTTAGGTGTCATCACCCTCAACTTCAACAACCACATCTCGAGCCTCTCAAGGCTTTACATAGCTTTTCTCATCCCCCTCTAACTGACCAATGCCCCTAACCACTAAGAAACCAACTTTCAAAACACATAACCGTTGCAATTACAAATTTGTTGCATTATGCAACTCACAAATTTGCAACTTTTATCACCTTCCTACTAATGACTCCATTATATCATTAAGATCGCACCCTTGCTTATTTTACATACAATCTCTCATATATTCCTTTTAGGCTTACAAATTCAATTTGTTGACTCATTTTAAAGTAAGAGTGCATTTGACAATCAAATATGGAAAGTTGCAACTAGGTGATTCATTTTCGTAGTGATGACCTTTACTCATAACTCTACCCTTCACCTTAAGTATCTTCATTGAAGAACATTGGTGAATCCTTCAAAACATGGAACCAATTTAAATCAGTTTATGATGAATGCATGAACATATAACTTGAAATCACATCAAATTCAAAAAAATTATGATTGCGGACTAGGGAGGTAATGTCGCTATTCAAGTGGGAATGATGGCACGAGAGTTCGAGGTTGGTGTGTCATGGTGAGAGAAATACATCACCTAAATGGTGGATGCAATGGTGAATAGGTTAGCAGAGCCCACATACAAAGCCACAGTAAGAAGAAGATGTGGGACCATGAACGTTGACGATAATCGGCGGGCGAATGTTCAAAGAATTTCATTGAGAAAATGTCAAAAGAATAGTCGAGGCTCACATTGCAACTTCCACATAATTAGTGGTCATGGGCACCATCCTTGAATGTCATCACTTGATAAGTAAAAACTCCATAATTAACTTAGGATTTCATCATGCGAGGTCAGGATAGCGCAGAGATTAAAAGTAAGCATGCTAGTTGTGGAAAACCCATTTAAGGGAACTATTAAGGACAATGAAAAAGCCTGCTCTCTCATTAAGGACCAACCTAAATGTGCCATTAAGGATGTCATTTGGGAGCGGTTAACTTAGTGCAGTGCGGGAGAGAAGTGTAGAATGTCACGGGTGAATTCCCTTTCTACAAGAATGGGGTGGTGGATGACCCAACATCGTGGTGATGCCCATAAGAAGATAATGTCATTGGTGGAGCCCACGAGCATGTGAAGTGGGAAAGCGTGTGGCCGAGCAGCTTATGAGAAGTGGTGAAAGCAATTATAGAGAACACGCCTGTAGGCCGGCTGCAAGCTGTAGGTCTTGTAGATCATAGACTGTGCTGGCGAAAATGGAGTGAGGTCTACGTTAGAGGATGTAGGGACAGCCACAAGTAAGCGGTGGAAGCGGGAATGGTGACCGACCAATGGAAACCCACAAACGTGGATCAACCAAGGCCAATAGATGTCAAGCAAAAAGCAAGGGGAAACCCACAAGGTCTAGCCTACAAAATAAAAAGACTTGGTGGAACCTAGCTAGGTGATTTTGGCCAATGGGATAATTGATCATTTTTAGGCTCCAAGGCCAGCTTGGGCTTAAGGAAATAGCGGTACACAAAAGGGAAGGGAACCTTACAACCCTGGGAGGCGGGGAAAGAAGGGGGTCCCTGGCGAGAGGTGGGGTGTATGCATAAATATGCACAACAAATGGAAACTCACTAGGGAAATGCTCTAGAGCATTTCGATGACAAACTAGAATCACGAACCTAGAATCTCTAGTCTCGACCTTCACACTAGGGCAAACAAACTGAACACTCAACCAAAGGATCAAAACCACTAGTTAGCCTTCACTATGCTAAAAATCAAGCTTTTTTGCGCTATCGCGTTAATTCTCATCCCTTCAGTTCCCTCACAGACCCAAACTCTGTCAATTAAGCTATGGGTTTATTCCTAACTCAAAAGCATCTTGGACATTACCCACAAACACTACCCGGTCCAGTCCATAGCTAGCGAGGTTGTCATTGTGATTCTCCGGTACATTTCTCTCACGCCAGCCAGGGCGTCCATAGCCACAGGTAGGTTATCATATACCCCCTAAAAATTTGAATTTTCTTTCTTTTTATTTTCAATTCCTTCCTTTTCTTTTCTTTCATTTCTTTTCTTTTGATTTTCTCTTTTCAATTATTTTATTTCAACCCATAAGCAATAAAGCTCATGCTTAGGACTAAGAATCACAGTGGCACTAAAGTAGAATTTTAGATTTTTCACTTAACTAGACTTTGTAAAAGGGCCTACAACAACCTCCATATTCTTAAAATGTGTAAGAACTATAAGATTTTAGAATACATTAGGAATGAGACTAACCACCAGCTTACCCCCTTCGAATCAAATACTTGGATCACCTGACACTAACAGAAGATCCTCACCGTCCACTCTAAAAACTTGATTAGAGTTTGATGAAGAAATACATAGAACAGTCCCAGGTAGTAAGTATGGTCGTTGTGTGCACAAATATTCCTAGCTAAAGGTACATGGACCCTAAGCAAAGTAGTAGGAAAGCAGCAGCAAAACAAGAGTAAAACACCTAAACTAACCCACTGCAGGAAAGCGAAAGCAACAGCAAGGAAACTACTCTAAATCAAGTCTAACCTATAGCAAACCAACTACTCTAACAAAAGCAGGAAAACAGGACTATATATATGAACTCGAGGTATGTACATTAAACCTACATTACCCAAAATGAATTATGTACAAAGACATTTACAAAGAACTGTACTCAGGCAAAGAAAACTAATGTTTATGCTAGTTGAACCTCGTAATGCATGCACAAGCATAAGGGAAATCATCATAGTTCTAAGCCATGCAAATTTATCTTAATATTCAAAAAAATAAAGTTCAACATAGTAGCATTCAAATTCAATCACATCATCATGAAAAATAAGCAATTGAGGTGATTCACTAAGCTCATGGTTGATCCATAAATATGTCTATCTCCCCTCATTCCCATAATCAAAATGATAAGAACAATAGTAAGTATTCATAGCAGAAAAGAAATATAGAACCTAGATGTCATCATGCAAATGTGGCAATGTTTGACAGTCAAGAGCAAGCACTACATCACCGATAGGTGCATTGGCAGCTTTGGATGGAGGCACCAGATGGCGCAACACTTTGAACATTAAGCTTGCATAAGGCTGGGAGAACAGGGCAGCAAGCACCCCTTCCAACCTTCGGGTGGGATTGGAAATCCCTATAAATTGTTCCTCGAGGAGATAGACTTTGTCTCACTAATCTTCTACAAACCTGGTGTCCACTTGATTGTCATTCTCAAAAGGCAGCATGGTATCCCATTTCTTCCCTAGGTGGTGACCTTATTTTTATGATGCTCAATGTCATGAGAACATGACATGCACAAATTTATCTTATTGCATCCTTTTGAATGTGAAATAGAATCAACTATGGTCAAGGTGGCAAGACTCTGAGTTGTATCCTATAATTGGTCAGGTGTGTCATACTTATTAGCAGTCATCAAAACACCCCCACCTTTCTCTTCCTCCTTTTCTAGTTCATGTATCTCATCATGACGTCTGCTCATTTCCTCTTGTTCACTATCATTGTAGATGGAGAAAGAGTTCCTCTCCCAATCTAGAAACTCTAATGATTCGCTATCTAGAGGTTCAGAAAGTAGGCCTTCATCACCCCCATCTTCTGAGATGTATTCTTCTTCAGTGTTGGCATACCTTTGCAATACAACTCCTAAAAGAAAGAAGTCATCAATGGACGGTACCTCATCAAGGGGGCCAAAATTTACTATGTGATTTCCCTCCAAGGACTCCCCATAAAGCCTATCATCCATGGTGTGTAAATGCTCTTCAAGAGGAAAGGGTTCTTGATGTCCGATGAGCAACACCTCAGTGTGCTCTGCTTCATTGTTTGGAAGCTCTAAATGTTGTCATTGTCCTTCTATTGCTGCCCCGACATCCTCATGAGGGCTGAATTTAGTAGAATTATAACTTGGTTCTGACTCTTGATCCTAACATTCAATTCTGAAAGCAGCTATAGGAGGCAGTGCACTTGACTGCCCCATTTTTTCTTTGACTTGTTCAATGGCCTCTTGGCATAGTTCGCATGTGAACTTCGAGTGCAATGAATTATGGAGCCTACACCAATTCAGGATTAATAGCACCTCCGGTGATCCACTTTATTACTCCTAGCGGACCAACTTCGTTGGCTCAAATGATTTGGGTTGTATTCTTTTCAGAATCAAGTCCCTAACAATACTTGGGAAGGAAGTCGAATAGTGGACAACCATAGCATATGATTGTTCCCACTCCCCCAAATTGTTATTTTCAGATGCTTGGTCATTTTCATTCCTGTAGGAGAGGTCTTCTAATCTTATTTCACTTATGCATTCATTATCATTTTCTGCTATCCCTAGGCTTTCAGCCTCTTCCTCCTAATTTTTAGCATCTTCATGAGCTTCCTCAACATGTGTTGCTACAAATTTTGTTCATTCATCAACTGCCAATGGCTCCTCTTCTCATGTGAAGGACTACTCTTTTTTTTTTGGGAAACAAACCTTTTGATTCCTTGTAGAGTGAACTTTCATCAGAGCTTCTCTACGTCCCCAGGAAATTACCTTCTTCCTCTTGATTTTTAGCTTCTATGTTTGTTGGGCCAGCACTAGCTTGTGTCAAATTTATTGGTTCATCTTTACTTTGTTGTCCTTCTGCTATTGATAGCTCTTTTTCCTCATGGGATGGCTCATCCTCATTGAAATTTGGCTGCTCCAACTTGTTCAAGCAGCCCTTGACTTGAGTGATGATGTTTGCACATGATGAACAAGTTAATTCCGAGTGAGGTGCATTGTGAAATCTGCACCAACTAGACATCAATATCTCCTCCAATATTGGTCCATCTTTGCTACCCAAACACTCTTGGATTAGCTCCTTGAATGCCTTAGATGCCATGGTTTTCAACTCTTCCTCTAGGGCTGCAAGGGCTAAAGGTTGATATATTTCCCAAAAGGGAATTTCTCCCTGTGCACTTTTTCAATCTCTGGTCAAATGTTCTATACCAAATTAATTCTGCATGCATGGAGCTTATAATTTGTATGCACTGTTACCAGCTCTCTGTTCTCTACGTCTAAATCGACAGTCAGAAAGGATGTTGATCTCAAGTAGCTGCTAGAGAGAGAGAGAGAGAGGATCCTGCCTCTCAACTTAGCTCTCTTCTTGTTTTCCTTCAAAATTCTTCTTGATTTAAATTTAAAGCAATAGGTGAGACTTCATCTCGCATGTTTCGCTTCTGAGTGTTTTTCTCAACTTCCAATTTTCAACTTGTGGCCTCAACATGCCAAACCTCCTTCTAAGCACCGGGCTTCATTGATGTTTTCTATGAACTTCTCAACACAAGTAATGCATAGGTACAAAAACTTCTTTGAAAAGACATTTTCCCACAATCAAATTGCAAAACACTATCCCAAGGTTCCTAATGTCAAATCTTGAAAGTGCTTGGAATATCTCAGTTGTTTCATGTGACTTTCTGGTAATCACGAGGCTGACTTATGGATGAGTTACGAACTGTGGAAAGTTGGGTCTACAAATGAAGTTCTTAAGGTGTGAAATTGATGTGTAATTGCTACAAGTTCAAAACAATAGTCTAGGACTCCTATTTTAGCTTTAGATTAGGCTTTACAATGTGCAATGAACCTTGTTCAAAGTCACTATTAAAAAAAGCAAAAAAGGGAAGGGAAAGGGAGAAGTTCCTAGACCAAAATTATGAATGAACAGTAATCAGAAAAACTTCCTAAACTATGTTTTGTTTGACCAAGAAAAGCCTACAGCTGCACAAAACCAATGTAATCTTCTAAGGATTGCATATTTTTAGATTGCACATGCACATCATGAACATGCAATTGAACTAAGTTGCAACATTGAAATAAAGAAGCCCAATCTAACTTTACATAGTAGTTTGTCATCAACAAGTGCTAAAAGTATGGGCTAAAAGTTAATTAGAAACCATAACAAAAATTTCCATTATCACATCCACTCAAGAAACTACAAACTTAATCTAACATGGAAGTACAACCATGCATGCATAATGAAAAAACTTAAGATAAACACCCATAAATCATGCAAAGTAGCTCTCTATTGTTACAAAATTTCTTTACACCAACTCTCCAACCCTTTACAAATGATGGGGAGACCCCTATTTATAGTTTTCCAAAGCCCAAATGAATGGTTGGGATTGATTTACAATGAATGGCTCAGATTTACCTTACATTAGGGTTTCACCTACCCCCATTATAAATGAATTTAAAATACATCTTTTGTATCATTCCTATTTTGTCTTTTAGTGCCTAGGTGTTGTACTTTTGTCCCCTAGCTGATTACCCTTTTGTTGTAGCTAAAACTATTTGAAGGCTAACTTTTTACTTGATGTGTTCGCAACATTCTTCATTAGATCAAACGGACCCTATTTGCAGATTTTCACTATTGTGGGATAGCTTAGCTACCTCCTGATTTGATGGGGAAGCCCTTGAAAGATCGTGATCATTTGATAAGAGACAGAATAGTCCCCCCTTACCTTTGATTCCTTGTGCAACCATTAGACTTCCTTGCATTGATTAGTCCTTCTTTGGTATGCAACCATCTGTTTTCCAGTCCATTTGACAAGTTAATCGTTGTTTGTGTAGACATTTTTTTTATTAGCAATCCTTGTCAGCCTTGGTACATTATAATGGATGGTCATGCAGAAGTAGACCCATAGATGAACCATCATGTGCAATCCCTTCCTAGAGCAAGCCCCTTTGATGATCTTCATTCATAAACAAATCCCTATACAAAATAGTAGATTGAATTAAGATCATACAAATAATGATATAGAATTTTGTGGGCGACCTTTTGGTGTTTGTGTGACCACTTAATGCTTAGTTTAAATGGTAGCTTAACTACAATTTAAATAGCCTTATCATATCTTCTAAGCCATAATAATAAGCCATAATAATAATCAAAAAGAGAAATTAAATGGCTTAATCACATCTAGATAATAGGACAACAATACAAATCACAACATTTCAGGTCCAAAATCATTCCTTCTTAATTCCCCGTGGTTCTTATAATTCATCACACACATATTAATAGCATGAAATGATTTTCCTTAAATCTCGGGCTCTACTTCAAAGGGGCCATGGTACTTCCTTTAAATCCATCCCCAGTGGACCTTAATCTATTCACATTATCGAGGGAAACTCTTCCTTTATGCATGATTCCATACTAGGCATTCTCAATTACAATAGGTCCTTCCCAAATTTCCTTTCACTTCTGTAGAAAAACAAATAACTAAGGAGGATTAACAATTTCTCATTAGATGAATTCAAATCATGTCCCTTTATTTATGAACCTTATCCCGTAAACCTTTCCAATCAAAACACCTAAGGGCCCATTAAAGTGATAAAGATTCATTTAAGATTACAACATTTACTACCATGATTGAATTTATAATATCTTCATAATGAAGAATCCCCTGTAAATTTATAGATTCCTAGATATTGGAATAAAATCAAAGGATCACAACCCTCCCATCATGAAATGAACATCCCTTATATTTTGGATGATTTTATGGTGAGGCTCATGAGGTACCTCAAGCATTCATTAATTACTCCTCAATTCATCAAAGAGGGTTTTCCTTTTCTTTCTCTTAGCAGGTATGAGGAAAAGCCAAGCTAAGGACACCGGGTTGAATATGATTGACACAATGCATGCAACCGAACACTCCCTCTGCTTTGTTACTTTATTAATTGAGGGCATGGAGACCCCCCTCCATGATCATGTCGTTAAGGAATCGGCCCACAAACCTTATCTAGACCAAGCCCCCTTCTAGGAGATAGAGAGTGCAGGACCATGTCATTAGTACACCGTCACAGGCGCGTGACGCGGCCGTAAGAGGTGCAGATCCCGTAGTGATGTGGGTTGTCACTATATCACGGGTAAGGATGGGTGGGATGCTAGTGTTAAAACACCATTGTAGTCACAGCCGAAGGTGAAGGGAGAGCCACGTATGAAGTTCCACAAGATCCTTCTTCGATCTTGAAGATATAAAGTGTTCTATTATTATTTTAATTTTGAACTGCTCAATAGCACAACATGATATCCATATGCAAACCACTGGTTAGAGACTTTTTTATTTTGTGGATGTGATGGATTATCCCAAAAGCTTATTTGATGAGCAGTTGGTCCACAACATGGGATTGTTTTATCTAATCTATAATCATTTCCTAGCCTATGGATATGTCTGTTATGTCAAAAACTAAGCTCAAAAACTTCATAGATTGTTGGGGAAGAGGAATCTGATGACCCAAGATTCATGCACCAATTCCTCAGGCTCATTGTTGTGGATTTTGATTGTCACTATAAGATTCCCCATAGATGATAGGTGTGAGTTAGCCAAGCAAGCAAATGGGAGACACCAACATTATGAAATGTGGAATCCACCTGAGCAGTCGCTCACGAATCAAAGAAGGGGGGGCAACATGTGGTGATCGTCATAGTAGCGACAATGAAGACTGATGGCCATTGCAAAAGTAGATCCCACATTCAAAAACTCCATAGAATGATCACCACCATGGGATGTGATAAGGAAGCCATGAAGAACATCCTCGGGCTGACAGAAACCCACATTACTACCCCCACTTGATATGCTTTGTTACTGACTATGAGATTCTGATGTTTTATTTATGACATCAATCATTCATGCAATCCTTAGAGCACGTCATGCTCCCCCCAAGCAGGATAGCAAAGATTCCATACAAGAAAGACCCAAGGTAATCGAATTGATATTTGAAACTTTCAGATCTTGGTCTCTTGATGCCATCCATTTTGGATACTCATATCCACTAAAATCTCCCATTTCTACTATCATATAATGCATTGTATTTAATTCATCCACCAATGCCAACATCTCAATAGCTCATCCAACAACCCACTCCTACCACCCGACACCCTTAATAGCACCGACATACCTACCTTAAGAGCACCATCTTATTAGTGACATAGTCCATCGTCTTTATTTATTTTTCATTATCAGGCCCTGAGACTAATTTGATCCCCATACCTAAGATGTGGTTGTGGCCTTTCAATTAGACACAAGTGTGGGTGAGTTATTTACCAACACCATCCATGAGAAGAAGGAATTTCTATTATTTCACAGAAGCAAAGGGTCACCCTGATGCTCTTAAGTGATGCCAATGATGGGATATTACATACGTCTTCATTTGTTCTAGATGACACCACCAGCCTGTCTTGTTCCAGTGAGCAAAGAGTTTACTACCATTTCCAGAGGCCAACCAACAATACCACTACCCTAACATTCCTTTCATATTTTAACTTATAAGTATTATAATTTGTTACCATGCTCACCACCACTTATATAAAGCTTCTTTGCAATCTCATCAGTTGCACAAAGAATCACTCGACATAAACCATAGTTGCTAGCTCACATGGATTTCATGCAAGGAAATACTTTCTTGAATAGTTGCAAAGGTGTCGGCCCCCTCAAAGGAGT
>VDFB02075321.1:124040203-124062544 GCA_007258455.2 Sequoia sempervirens
TTCCATATGACCTTTGATGGAGATTAGTTTTCTAAATATGAAGAATTTGATGGTGGTAAGGTGTACTTGGGTGAAGATTCTCATTTAGAAATTGGTTGCCATGGTAAATTTAAAATTAGGTTTCTTGATGGTAGAATAAAAAGGATTAATGGTGTGTTGCATATCCTTGGATTAGCACGAAATTTGTTATGTGAGAAAAATAATAGATGTGGGTGTGAAGGTAGTAATTTATTTTGTAGGATGAAATATGGTTAGAGGTGTTATGGTGATTACTAGAGGTGCCAAATATGACACATTGTATAAGTTTGATGCATGCACTATTGAGTGCAATAGTAATTTTGTGAAAAGAAAGTATGTGGAAGAAGTGAGGGTTTCACCTTCAATATATGATCATGGATTTTGGGTACCCAAGGGTGCTCTTTCTTTTGAATCAAAGTTACCTAAGAGAAAACTATGTTATGGCATCAAAGACTTGGACACATTGGAGAAAAGGGTCCAAGGTCCTTGAAAAATAAAAACCTTGTTCAAGGTTTGTCTGATTGTAATCTTGAATTCTACTTTTGTGAGCATTGCATTTATGGAAAACAAAACCATGTTCATTTTTACTCGAGTTCCCATAAATATTGTGGTGTATTGGATCTTATTCATTTTGATGTGTTTGGTCCTATATATGTTCCTTTGATTAGTAAATCAACATATTATGTTTCATTTATTGATGATTATAGTAGGACATGGATACATTTTCTAAAGAGTAAATTTCAAGTTTTTAGATGATTTGAAGAGTTTAAAGCAATGGTTGAGTTGCAAAATGGAAAGAAAATAAAATTTTTAAGGACTCATAATGGCAGTGAATTTTTCTCTAATGATTTTGATATATTCTATAAAGATTGTGGTATTCATAGATAGAAGACAACTCCATATTCTCCACAAAAAAATTGAGTTGCAAAAAGAATGAACAAGACACTAATGGAGAAGGTTAGGAGTATGTTAAGTGGTGTTGGCCTAGAACAAAGGTTTTGGGTTAAAGCTATTTTCACTACCTTTTACTTGATTAACAGGTCTCCTACATTAGCTCTTCTTGATAAGATGCCTATAAATGCATGGTCGGGTCGCAAGCCTTCATGAAGAAATCTTAGAGTTTTTTTGTTGTGAGGCATATGCACATGTGCCAAAGGAGAAGTGAACAAAGTTGGAGAACAAGGTTGTGAAATGCATCTTCATCAGATATAGTTATAGTGTGAAAGGATACAAGCTTTGGGATCCTATTACACATAAGGTAATACATAGTAGGAGTGTTATTTTTAGAGAAACTAAGCCTTCTTCTATTACATTGCAGCCAAAACAAAGAAAACAAGATGTGATTCAATTTTCTTCTACACCTGAGAAATTTGAATCGAGGCCCAAGGTTAGACAAGAAGTTAAGGAGAGATCATCTAGCTCTGGATCTTCAGAAGAGGAGGAAGAACTTCCAACTCAACTTGTTCATAGGCCCACAAGACATAGAAAACCACTTGAAAGGTATTCATATGATAATTGGAGATGTATTTTATCTTTGAATACTAACATGGATGAACCCAGATATGTAGAAGAGGCATTAGGTATGAATGATGAAAAATATTGGAAGATTTATATGGATAAAGAAATGACATCTTTGAAAAAGAATAATACATGGGATCTTGTACCATTACCTAAAGGGTGAAAACCTATTAAGGTTGCAAATGGGTGTTCAAGAAAAAGATTGGTTTAGATGGAGGTATTGAGAACTATAAAGAAAGGTTGGTTGTGAAGGGTTACTCTCAAGTTGAGGGTGTTGATTATGGTGATATATTTTCTCCTATTGCAAAAATCACATCCATTAGATTTTTGCTTTCTATTGTTGATGCTTATGATTTAGAGGTTGAGCAAATAGATGTGAAAAATGTTTTCCTTCATGGTGATTTAGAGGAGGATATTTATATGACACACCCAAATCAGTATGTGGTGAAAGGTAAAAGTAAGTTGGATAGAAAATTGAAGAAATCTTTGTGTAGACACTTTAAAATGTCTTGATGGATCACATTGGCTAACTAACATCATTTCTTCCTAAAACCCATCCTCATTTCACTTAATTGATTAAATTATCCTAGTTATTTAATTAATTGCCTCATTTTCATCTATTAATCTAATTGACCTAGTTAGGTTAATTCATACCCTTTCATGGTAACATTCTATCCTATTAAATTGAATAAATCAAACTATTTAATTTAATCCCTACCATCCTCTTATTTAATTAAATAACCCTAATTTATTTAATTAAATATCATATTACTTCCCCTTTCCATTAAATAAATTAAGTATTTAATAAATATCCTAATTCCCCTAATTTGCATAATTGAAACTTTATTTAATTATCAAATTACTAATAAATCTAATCCCCCCACTTGCAAGGGAATATTCCTCCTTTGCACATTCCTCCAAAAGTAATATTCCCATAGAATATTCCTTCCCTTTTGCACATTAAAATTTAATTTTAATGAACTAAATGTCTATTTCCCTCACCCATGAGAATATCCTAAAGAATATTCTCTTTCTTCACTCATTTGAAAAAAAAGAATATTCTTCCTTATACGAAACTCACAAGACTTCATGTGCAAGTTAACTTACAAGACTTCTTGTGCAAGTTTTGAAAGTGTGTTTGCTTGGATGAATGTGAGCCCTTGATAAAATATCATCTTGCATCCTCAACCCTTGATGAGAATCCATGATCCATGTTTCATCTTTCCTCCATCCTTGACAATTGATTAGATTTTTCAACCCCAACCCTTCATTTTTCATTTTCTTTCCTATAAATAAGTCACTATTTGGAGACAAATGGATCCATCTTTAACATCAAACTTATGTTGTCAAAATCACTCTCACTTGCACTCACATTTAGCATAATTTTGGCTTATTTTAATTGCATCATATTAGCTTAGCTTCCATTAATGACTTCCATAATAATATATATGCATCCATTTAGTATTGGGTAATTAGGGTTTCAATATTTTTAGCTTAAAATCCATTTAGATTAGCTTTGCACTCTCCCACATCTTGATCATCTTAGCATAAACCATGTTAAAACAACTTATATCTTGTTAGTTAAACATTTAAACCATGTTTCATCACACATCTCACAATGGTTTCATCAATTTTCTTCAATAAAACTCATTGAAACAAGCTCATTATCCAAAGGATTGAGAAAGAGTCGCCATTCCACATCAAAGCAATACCACTCCCCCAATAGGATAAGTTTCAATGTCTTAGATTAGAAGTTTTTCAAGCTTTCATGATTTAGAATGTTAGTTTTAATGGCTTCTTTATCTTTTTTTACAGTGAATTATCTTGTTGGGATTGATGCTTAGTGGGTTAAATATGCCTTGAATATGTATGGATCAGGTGTAGTTAACCTATACTATGTCATTGGTCACACTTTGTATGGCTTAAAATAGTGTCCTAGGATGTGGTACCATAAATTTGATACAAATGTGTTGAGTTTGGGATCTGAGTGTTCTAAATCAGATCATTGTGTTTATTATAAAATCGATGGTGATTGTTTCCTATTTATTACATTATATGTTGATAATATGTTATTTATTGGTAGAGGGAAAGGTATGGTTTCATGATGCAAAGCCAAGGTGGAGAAGACTCACAACAATGCAAATGACAATCCTTAACCAAAAGAACTCTCTCGCAATGGATTCAGCCTAATAGGCATCAACTCACCCTCAAGGGTCACAACCCCTCAAACTTGTAAATAGACATCAAAACTTCACAAAGACCCCTACAAAGGTCCTCAACATTCATACAATGGAAAATGAATCAACTGAGAACAATCCCCAAGGAAGACTCATTGGAACCTAGTTTAGCTAGTTTTCACCCAAACTTCCCAAATGACTCACCAAAAAAATAATGGATTTAGACACCCTTTTCAGAATTACACAACATATAGGAAAATCAGATACACCTTCTTAAGACCAAATGCCTCAAAATTGGATTTTTCATAGTTTTAAGCCTTAAATTAGGCCATTTTTACAAAGAGACTACCTTTAGATCTCCACCCTAGACCTTCTAACCCAAAAAAATTCTTGACTCAAGTTCCAAAACTAAGTTTTTTCCAAGTTTCATGACCCTAAATGCAAAAACAAGCCTCCAATACAAAAACCCTCCTTGTAGCCTAAGTAACTAGGGTTTTAAGGCACCCTTATTGAAACTTCACCTTCCCATCCACTCCTAGCCAAAATAACTGCTCAAAAACCTTGCAATAGGTCCTCCCATGCTTAAAAAACACTCACTTTTCCTTTGACATTGTTGCTTTATCTTTTCATAGGTCTGAACCACCATTTTCCAAGAGAAAATATACATTCCCTAACCTTATTGTCATCCTTCAAGCCAAGGTCTCATTCTTCCATGCCTCCTACTTCCAAAAATAACATTCCCTACACCCTACTACATCATCCTACTAAGTTACATTTGATGATAGTAGGTGGGATGATGGTTACGCCATCAAAATAACTTCAAACCCTTAAGCTTGTTTAGGAACCTGGTAAGAAAAGTTTAATGAATTAAGGCCCTAAAAGAATAGAACAAACCCAACCAAGGCACAAAATGTAGGTTAGAACATTTATCTACTAAGGCATAGAAGAAATCAATGCAAAGGAAACCTATACGGCCTACACACAGGCATAAAACTTAGAAAAATTAGTGAAAATCTAAAAAATAGAGTAAATCCAATTTTTTTTATTCATTCCCCTCAACTTCAACAACCACATCTTGAGCCTCTCAAGGCTTTACATAGCTTTTCTCATGCCCCTCTAACTGACCAATTCCCCTAACCACTAAGAAACCAACTTTCAAA
Organism: Sequoia sempervirens; assembly: GCA_007258455.2. Classification (NCBI taxonomy): domain Eukaryota; kingdom Viridiplantae; phylum Streptophyta; class Pinopsida; order Cupressales; family Cupressaceae; genus Sequoia; species Sequoia sempervirens. The sequence continues at coordinate 124,045,077 of VDFB02075321.1, forward strand.
ACACATAATTGTTGCAATTACAAATTTGTTGCATTATGCAACTCACAAATTTGCAACTTTTATCACTTTCCTACTAATGACTCTATTCTCACATTCTTCCTTGCACTTTTGACTGTGGTTGCATATGGACATGCCTTAACTTCTACATTCATACCTATCAATGGTCTTTTCCCTATATCCTGATCAAAACTAGTTTGTACTTTCTTTGCTACCAACTGCCCCACTATCTTGTGATCTTTTTGGTCCAACTTACTATCCTCACACACCCCTGTACATGCTTTATCTGTAGATTTCATGGGAATTACAGATTTACCTCCAACTATAGGGCATACCATTGCTCCCACCAAAATGTTTGTATTCCAATCCACTTTCAACTCTCTTTTTACCATTGTATCAGTCTTCACAACTATTGTTCCTATGTTCTCAAACCTAGAATTGTTCACAACATCAAAATTTTTATTTTACTTCACAACACTTATAGGTTCCTTGCTCCCACACATGATCACTTTAGCTTGAAATTTAACATCCTCTACAAGTGGAGTCAAGAAAAACTTATGACCATCCTTCATTATAGTATACTTATTTTCTCTTCCATCATACATGGCACACCTATCATACTGCCAAGGTCTTCCTAGGAGTATATGACAATAGTCCATTGGAAGAATGTCACAAAAAACACTGTCCTTATAATCACCAATCTGGAAATCTACCACAACCTTCTCATTTACCAACAAAGATTGACCATCACTTAGCCAAGATACCTTGTAAGGAAATTCATGAGGAATCCTTTTCAAGTTTATCTTGTTCACCATTTCACATGACACCATATTTTCAATTGAGCCAAAATTAACCACAACTTTACATACCTTTCCCTTGCTCTTTCAAGTGGTTTTGAATAGCCTTTTCCTATGCAATGGCTCTACTTATTTGGAAGTCTTCAAAATTTGTTTGTGCAGCATCAAAGCTTCTCCAAATTCAGGGTTTGTAGAATAGCTTGATGAACCAATGCTCTCCTCTTCATCCTCTTGCACAAGTTGAACTCTTTTATTACCTTTACTTCCACTTGATGAAGCACCAATCTTATTAGGAAACTTCTAGGATGGATGGAAAAATTCATTGCAAGTGTAACATCTACGTGAAAACACATTGGAACTCCTACCTCCTCCAATTTAGCCGCGTGTGCCTCTCCATCCACCTCTGAAATTATATTTCTCTTGTCCTTTCATTGCATCTTCTTGATTTTCATTGTTTGGCTTTGGATTAGGCATAGATCCTCTTCCTTTGGATGCATTACCTCTACCCCTAACTACTTTATCTTTCCTTCTCTTCATCTTCTCCTCCACCTGATTGTCATTTGGTAACATTCCTCTACATTCCAAGGGTTAGCCAAAACCAATTCATCTTGTATGTTTAACCTCAAACCACCCATATATCTTGCAACTTTTTCATCTTCATTCTCATGATGACTAGACCTTAAACTTAATTTATAAAATTCCTCAGTATAAGACTTAATGTCTATTTTTTTTCCTTAAGCTTTGTAATTTCTTAAACATTTAAACTTGATGATCCTTGGGTAAGAATTTACCTTTGAGTTTGGATACCATCTTGTCCTGTGAGGTGATTTTAGACTTTCCTTGCTTCCTCCTCTCGTATTGAAAGTAGTCCTACCATACCAAAGCATGGCCTTGCAACTTTATCTTTGCAATATTTACCCTCTGATCCTTAGGAACCTCATCACATTCAAAATGGTTATCTAATGCAATGATCTATTCAAGTAACTCATCATCATTTAGACTCCCACCATATTTAGGAACATCAATCTTTACCTTAGCCTTGTCATTCCTAACTGCCTTCACCAACTTTGCAATTCTTTGATCCTTTGGGTCAAGCTCTTCTTCCATATCTTCAAACTCATCCTCCTCCTCTTCATCTGATTCACTCTCTTCCACATCCCTTCTTTTGTTTGTTTCCAAAGCTATGATTATTTCCTTCAACTCTCTGATTTATCTAGCATGTTTTTCTTTCATCTCCTTCATCTCTTTAGCCATATCTGTGTTCTTTGGAGGTGTCTTTGAATACTAAACTTTTCACTTCTTCCTTGCTCTTCACAACCTGCAAAATGCAAAAAACTCTACTCCCTGATGCTTTGATACCACAATGACGTAGATCCAAGGCGGAGAAGACTCACAAGAATGCAAATGACAATCCTTAACCAAAAGAACTCTCTCACAATGGATTCAACCTAATAGGCATCAACTCACCCTCAGGGGTTACAACCACTCAAACTTGCAAGTAGACATCAAAACTTCACAAATAACCCTACAAAGGTTCTCAACATTCATAAAATGGTAAATGAATCAACTGAGAAAAATCCCTAAGGCGGACTCATTGAATTCCTCAAAACTCACCAATTGACACATGTTTTCCTTGTAGTAGTGGGAACCCAGTTTTAGCCATTTTTCACCCAAACTTCCCAAATAACTCACCAAAGAAATAATGGATTCAAACATGCTTTTTGGAGTTACACAACATACAAGAAAATCAGGTACACCTTCTTAAGACCAAATGCCTCAAAATTGGATTTTTCATAGTTTTAAGCCTCAAATTAGGCCATTTTTACAAAGATACTACTTTAGATCTCCACCCCAGACCTTATAACCCAAATAAATTCTTGAATCAAGTTCCAAAACTAATTGTTTTCCAAGTTTCATGACCCCAAACTCACAAACAAGCCTCCAATACAAAAACCCTCCTTGTAGCCTCAATAACTAGGGTTTTAAGGCACCCTTATTGAAACTTCACCTTCCCGTCCACTCCTAGCCAAAATAACTGCTCAGAAACCTTGCAATAGGTCCTCCCATTCATAAAAAACACTCACTTGGCCTTTGACATCGTTGCTTTATCATTGCATAGGTCTGAACCACCATTTTCCAAGAGAAAATATACATTCCCTTCCCTTACTTTCATCCTTCAAGCCAAGGGATCATTCTTCCATGCCTCCTACTTCCAAAATAACATTCCCTACACCCTAATACATCATCCCACTAAGTTACATTTGATGAAAGTAGATGGGATGATGGTTATGCCATCAGAACAACTTCAAACCCTTAAGCCTGTTTAGGAACCTGATATGAGAAGTTTAATGAATTAAGGCCCTAAAAGAATAGAAAAAACTCAATCAAGGCACCAAATGTAGGTTAGAACATTTATCTTCTGATGCACATAAGAAATCAATGCAAAGAAAACATGTACGGCCTGCACATAGGCAAAAAACTCAGAAAAATTAGTGAAAATCTTAAAAATAGAGTAAATCCAATGTTTTTATTCATTCCCCTCAACTTCAACAACCAAATATCAAGCCTCTCAAGTATTTACATAGATTTTCTCATCCCCCTCTAACTGACCAATGCCCCTAACCACTAAGAAACCAACTTTCAAAACACATAACCGTTGCAATTACAAATTTGGTGCATTATGCAACTCACAAATTTACAACTTTTATCACTTTTCCTACTAATGACTCCATTATATCATTAAGATATCACCCTTTCTCATTTTACATATAATCTCTCATATTTTCCTTTTAGGCTTACAAATTCAATTTGTTGACTCATTTTAATGTAATAGTGCATTTGACCATCAAACATGGAAAGTTGCAACTAGATGATTAGGTGCTCCTGCACCATTTCAGAATTAAAATCTCAACTTGCTACTAAATTTGAAATGAAAGATCTTGGTGCAACTAAACACATTCTTGGGATGGAAATTAAAAGATATAGAGTTAACATAAAGCTTTGGCTTAGCCAAAGGAAGTATGTCAACTCAATTTTACAGATGTTTGATATATAGTATTGTAGACCATTGTGTGTTCCTGTTTTAGTTGGAACAAAGTTATCTATGTCAAAATTTCCAACGTCTCCATCAGAGATGGAAGACATGAGTAGAGTGCCTTACCAGAGTGTAGTTGTAATTTTGATGTATGTTATGGTGTTTACTAGACCAAACATTGCCCAAGCAATGGGAGTTCTTATTTGTCTAATCCTTGTAGAGTTCATTGGGATGCAATTAAAAGAGTCTTCAGATATTTGTAGGGTACCTCAGATTATTCCTTATGCTATCATAGTAATATGGTTGAAGATGATATTTCCCTTGATATTCATGGTTATGTGGATTTAGTCTAGCCAAGTGATGTTGATAGTCAAAAATCCACCAATGCTTATGTGTTTACTTTATTTGGTGGTGCAATTAGTTGGATGAGTAAGTGATAGGATGTGGTTGCTTTGTTCACTACTAAAGCAGAGTATATGGCAGCTACTCATGCCTGTAAATAAGCCATTTAGATTAAGAGACTATGTTCAAATATTGAAATAAAACAAGGCACAATGACAATTTATTGCAATAGTTGGAGTGTGATATGTATAGCCAAGAACCTGACATTTCATGCTAGGACCAAGCACATTGATGTACAATATCATTTTTTTAGAGATATGGCCAAAGATGGTAGGGTGAAGCTAGTTAAGGTAGAGACTTTGATGAATGTTGTTGATTCTTTAACTAAGCCTATGAGAATAGAGAAGTTCAAATGGTGTTTAGAACTATGGACCTTTCATCCCTCAACAATTAAGGAGATGATGTTTACACCCTTACATTCCTCTCACAAGGTTTGTGACAAGTGGGATATTTATTGGGAAAATGTGTCTCAACCTTGCAATTATATACAGTTTATTGTTGATAGGATGTATATATATTTATATATATATTTCCTAGTTACACCAATAGGTGTATACAATGGAAAATAAGAGAAAAATGTGAGTATGTTAACTTTTTTATGAAACTTCTAAAATGGCCGACATACATTAAATAATGATGTATTGTAAATCTAGACCATTCATTATTAGGTTTTAGATCTAATGGCAGATATTTTGTTGGCCTATCTTTCCCTAGAATGTAGCCCTATTTTATGAGGGAATTGCATTATGACTGTGATAGAGAGTGATGTATTCTAAGATTATGATAGTAGTCATGTTTTCTTTGGATCTCTGAGTGGTGATACTACTATGAGAAGCTTTCTCTGCAAGTATATTGTAATCTTTGTGATTTACTAAATAATATATTGGGAGGATTTTTTATTGTTGGGTTTTTCTCCTGAGAGGGTTTTCCCCATGTAAATAATTGTGTTGTGGTATGCATGATATTTATGTTTATTCTATTTAAGTTTCTATAACTATTAAAGATTTGTAAAAGTTTTACATTATTCTCCTCTCTAGATTAGTGTAGGAAGTTGTTTCGCTACCTTAGCTTCCTTACATTCAAGTTCTAAAAATTTGCTTGTTTGATCTTCAGATCTCCTTCATAAATGTTTTCTAGCTTATCCCAAACTTCTTTAGCAGTCTTCAAAATCATAACTTTAACTAGAATTTAGTATTTGAAAGGCTATTCACAATAATGAATCTTGACTTAGCAATGATCTCATGCACCTTTATTTCTACAATTCTACTTTGACCATATGAAGGTGGAGCATATGTATTCTGATAAGCCTTATCAATCTCATATCCCTAAGAAAAAAAATATCCTTCCATCTTTTTCTTCCAAAATGCATAATCTGAGTCATCAAATCTAGGATATTCCAAAGAAATCTTGTTTTACATCCTAGATCTACCTCAAGCACTTAATCTCTTCTTCAAGGAACCTTTCTTTAATACCAATTATAAAAATGAACACGACAATTGAGAGGGGGGTGAATCAATTATAGAAAATTAAACCTTTAAAACTCTCAACAGTAATCAGATCCACAAGAATTCATTAAACCCTTATTCTATTAGAATGATTAAACATGAAATGCACATAACAAAAACTAAAATCACAACATCATACAGAAGAGAACACCAAATTTACATGGAAAACCCAATGAGGGAAAAACCACGATGAAGATTAGCTCACAATATAATTAATAGACAAATTAGTACAAAAGGGCTCATTACCAGAATAGGACACACTATCCAAAAGGCTCACAACCAAGGCTCATTGCCTTAGAAAGTGTAGTGTAGGAAAATGCATACCCTTGCATTTTCACACTTGTTTGGTCCCACCTTGCTTTTTTTATCCTTATTTATGTATTAATTGATCCTATTTTGCATCCACAAGCCTAATGAACTATATCTTTGTCTGGCTAGTACTGAAAAAGCATCATTGAATAAAATGATAATTTAATGATTTTGACTATGTGCCCTTGATTTTTGGACTGGGACTAATAAGACACCTAGGGCATCTTTGTCCCCCAGAGCTCTTGGGACCCTAATTTCAAGTGTGCCTTAAATGGGCCCCATTTTGGAGTTTGTGACCTGAGTTTCATGCCTTGGGACTAAAATGTCACCTAGGACGTCTTAGTCCCCCTTAAGGTATTTTCAGGATTTAATTTCAAATTTTGGTGGGATTTAGCCTCCTTTAGTTAATGAATTCATATGTCAGCTACTTGTGTTGTAATTTCGAGATATTAAGCATAGATAAGTATAAATACAAGCTTCCTTCTCTCATTTTCATATAACAAGCAATATAAGCATCCAAGCATTCAAGTATTTAAGCACTAATGAGCAATTCATCAATCATTTGGAGCCATCATCAAGATTCAAACATCATATCAAGGATATTGTTGCATCATGTTTGTTGTTGTGCTAAAATTTGTGATGTAGGGTTTATGATTCAAGCAAGTGTTTTATGCAAGATCAACATCCTTCAAGCAAGAGTCAAGAACCACATACATTGCAGCCATTTCAAGAATATTTGTAGCATCTCATAACAAGTATTTGGTTAGTTGCAACATAGTATTTTATTCATTCATCATTTCCCTCCATTTCATTCTATTTCAAGGTTTAATTACCAACAAGGGGTTTGACCAAGGGAAACCCCCATTTACTAACAATCAATAAGTTTTTCCTCTCTTGTGTTCTTGTCATTGAAGATTTAGGTTGAAGAATTGAAGATCATTTGGAGTGGAGAGTTTCAAAGTTGTAAAGTTGCATTGCAAAGTTGTCATCTTCACGAAAACTCACCTACAGGCCAAATCTGGAAGTTTCAGGACCTGAGATCTGAGAAGAAGAAAGTGCAGACATCAAGCCTTAGGACCACATTAGGAGATCTCAAAAATTCAGATCAGGACTAAGATGGTAGTAAGGGCATCTTATTCCTCCAAGTGGAATTTTGTAGAGATTCTTTCGAATCATGTTCTAGCATCTCAAGATTTCACATCTGCCCCAAAAAATGGCAGCGAGACTAATAAGAAATTAATGGAATCTTAGTCCTCCGTAACATATTTTGACAGCTTCTTTGCATTTCTAGAATCCTTGTCACATTTCCAAACTTCTCATATTAATGATATAGTAAGTGCGTCTTAGTCCTCCATAGCATATTTTGACAACTTCTTTGCATTTCCAAAATCCTTGTCACATTTCCAAACTTCACAGGTACACATATCCTAACTCCCAGTTGCTTAATTCCTTCATTTGCATCCTTCATTTAGCTTGCATTATTAGGTTTTCTGAGTTGAATGCTAAGTTTTCTTTTCCAAGATTTAGCTTCGTGGTGAACCCCTCAAAGCTTAAAGAACCCCCTCCTAGGTCTTCCTTATTGAGAATTGACTCACCTTGTGAGGTTGATAGTCAATCTAATTAGAGTTCCTAGGACATTATTGAATTAAAATTGGATAATAGTGGTGCAACATCATCACCATTTCCCTATTGAACATTTTGGTGAACCTGACATTCTAGAACATTCATTTTCTAATTTGGAGTCCATGAAAGTCCTAGATCTAGGTTGTATTCATTCTTGCATTACATCTTGCATTAGTGAAAGTGCATATAGGTTACATTTTTGCTTTCTTGCATCATTTCATCTCATTGAAAATATGAAAAAGTGTATTGTTAATCATCCTAATTTCTTTTAGGAACATTGCTATTGCATTCAACATTGAAAAACATTGCATTCACTTTTGCATACAATTGCTTGTCATTAGTTACTTTTTCTTGCATTCATTTGTGCACTTCTTGTTTCTAAACATTAGCTCCCTGAATAGGCAACCTGTGAACACTGTAAACAATCCAGATTCTACTATTTTTTTCACAAAAACCTTTGCTATGACTAAAATTCCCTTCCTGGCATCTTAGTCCCTCTATGGGTTTTTGGCTCAAAACCCTCTCTTTACTGTTCATTGTCTGTTCTAGTCCCCAAAACCTCAAAATTTCACCAGTAGGACCAAGACACCCTTACTAGAATCTTAGTCCTTATTGACTTTGAATTTCTAGTTTTCAAGGTTTTAAACTACTTTTTTGTGCTTCTATTTGTTGCTTTCAATTTTTTGTTATAGTTTGCAAAATTGTTGTTATCTCAATTTCTTTCATTTCAAGTGTAATTGTAAGCATAGGATATTGTGTTCATTACACTTTCTCTGGTTTATCCCTTGCATGAGTTGTACTACTTGGTGTCCTACTGCTAATACTGTGGTTAGACGAAGTGTGAGACTTAAGGCATCCCGTGATAAAACACTCATTGTGGATCTTGGGTTATCAAGCTCTCTTACTACTAGTGTTGGTATTAGTTCACTAGGTATGGACCATACCTTTGATATCTCTTTTGCTATGCCTACCTTACCTACAAATTCTATGCCAAGTGTTCAAACAATGGTTGATCATATCCCTCAAGAAAAAATAATGAAAATGCATGAATACCTAGCTCATTTACAAGATAGTGTGAATACTGAAAACATTTCCAACACTATGATACCTACCATAGATAGTATTCACCTCATGATGGAAAGTGATGAAGGACTAGAAGGACTGTTTTACAATTTTTGGCCAAACTAGATATAAAACTAACACACTTTCTATAAATACTTTGATTTTCTAAGTAGCTAAACAGGTAGAATTTAGAAAATGATGCAAACAATTAGTTTGTGACATTTTTCTGTGAATTCAAATATATTTTTCAAAAAGAATTTTTGAGGTCAGTTGCACTTCTTTTCATCTCCTTTGAAAACTAGTTTTCAGGTAAAACACCATTTTTAAGGTGATGCTCTGTATAACACATAACTTTTCCATGAAGGATAAGGTACATTTTTCAAATTGGATTTGTATCCTATTCTAGACAATTGGTTTCTGGTGTTTTTAATGGATATTTTTCCTTAATCAAGTTTGAGGGTAATTCTAATTGAACATAGGTGGACCATATAACACGCTTTTTTATCAAAATTCAAATGTTTTTTGTTGGATGGGACTTTAATATCTGGTGCACTCCATTTTAATTTTTGTTTGGCCAATCTTCTATTTTCCTGTGTAACAAAGGAAAGCAGTTTGGAGTGAAAATACTACATTACAGAATAAAATGGAATTTCATAATCAAGTTTTAATTTGGTGATTATGTACTGGAAGCTTATAATAAGGTTTGTATAAAAATGAATTTTAAAATGAATCCCGTTTGAGTCACAAAGGTGATCGAAATTGGTCTTTTATAGCTGTTGGTAGGTGTAAGGAGACTCTGTTATAGGGTATGGACTGAAACAGATTGTTCTATCAGGCAGTCTAAAAGAGTAGTTTTAGTCAAAGTATCTTCAATTAGAAACATGCACAATTGGAACTTTTCAAGAACTGAAATAATTATATTTTTTATTAAAAATATATGATTTCAACAAAAATAAAGATCTCTTAGAAGTGTAACCACTATTGTGGAAGTGGCACTGATACCAATGTTATAAAACTTCAAAAATGTTGCAAAAGGCCAAGAATAAACTCTCCCTTCAATATGCCTCCATTCCTGCACCTATACAATCCTCAAAGTGATACAACCATTTTAACCAACTAGCAATATCCTTCCTAACTCAAAAATTTCCACTAGTGCTCCTTATACCTATGTGGCATCTAATCTTATATCTCCTCTCATAAGTAATCCATTCACTGGTCCTCCCAACACATACACGCCACCACCATATGCACCTCCATCTCAAAGCACAAGCAATGATCCTATCATTAACAACCTTTTACAAAGTCTTCCATCCATTCAATGTCAAGTTTCCACCATAAATCAAAATCAAAACGGTCCACCTTCATACTATGTCAAAGCAACCCACTATCTTTGGAGATATTGAGAAATCTAGTGCCACAAGGTATAGAGATCCCTAAATTTGAGAAATATGGAGGAAAGGGAGATCATGCTAATCATGTTAATGCCTTTACTGCTTTGTGTAGTGACTTTATCCTTGAGGACAAACTTTTGGCTAAGATTTTTCCCTAATCCTTGAAAGGCATTGCCTTGGACTAGCTTTCTAAATTACCAAATTACTGAATTCATTCATTTAATGAACTTGTTAAAGCCTTTATTAACCATTTCCAAGTGCATATGGTTCATGAAATGACATTAGCTAATTTGATGAGATATAAAAAAAATGAGGGTGAAAAAGTTGACTTTATTTCACGTTACCAATTGCTTTATTCCCAAATCAGTGTGAAGATTCCCGATTCCCACCTTCAAAAGATGTTCATAGAAAATTTATAAAGTAAGATACACGACAAGCTTACCATGATGAAATTCCCTTCCTTCATACACTTATGCACTACCCTTTGAGATTATTAGAATTATGTAGGTAGTAGTGAACTAAAAACCACCTCTACCCATCCTAAAAATTCTAAAGCTTCAAACCAAAACACCTACCACCCTTTCAGAAGAAAAAAAAAAGTTTCCTTCAACTAAATTCCACCTCCCAACCTACCCAAAAAGTTGTTACCCAAGTAGCTGCTATAAAGAATAGTAATCCTTATATCTTTTTGGATCCACAAAGATAATTCACACCCTTACCCAACACACTTCACAATATCATGACATAGCTATTAAACAAAAACATGCTTACCTTATCTCTCGTTTGACCCCTTGACCCTAGCAAGTCCTTACCTCCGAGCTTTAAACACAATGTCTATTGTGCTTATCACTAACAAAAAGGACATGATACAAAGCATTGTAAGCATCTTAAACATCTTGTGCAAGACCTCATTGATTCTAATCATATCCAAATTGGAGGTGTGAATGAAAAATGTGTTAAATATGCCCAACACAACTGAGAGGGGGGGTTGAATCAATTTTCACACAAATTCAAACTTAAAAATTTATCACTTATCAAAACTTCAACCACACTATTTTGTTATTGAATATGAGCATGAAACACAGATAATAGAAAGTAAATCAACAAAATGAACATTAGATTTTTACATGGAAAACCCAATAAGGGAAAAACCATGGTGAGGGTTAACTCACAATATAAAGATTATAAACTAAATAAAAAAGGCTCATTTCCTGAAGGAGGGATCACTCTCCAAGTACAAAGGCTCACTTCCTAAAAAGGAATCACTATCCAACTTGCTAACTCACTGCCTACAAATACAAAAGAGAACAAAAGATCCACCACAACAATTAAAGCACAGTTGCAGGATTACAAAAACCTTCAGTTAACTGCCTTTAGCACACTAAAAAATTGCTCTCACAACTCACTCATACACACTTCTACTCTTATGATTTGTGGCACACTTTCACCACTTTTCATCCCATTGTCATTCAATTTTCCATAGCTCACCTTGCTTTTATATCATTCTCAACCTTAGAAACATTTACCAAGGTTGGCCACAACACATCGTTTCATAAATTAAAAATAGGTCAACAACTCTAAATTCCCATGGTGGAAAGGAATAAGATTGGACCAATAAAATCATAAGAATAATATTTTTTAATCTTCTACATGCTTCCTCATTTAAGTTTTATTCTTCGAATGAATTGTAAACACTAGGTTAGCCAAACCTAATGAAAACACAAATTATCAATGATGCATATGATTCCCAACAAGAAGATGAAAAGTGGATGACGCAACATGCTTCATGATGCATGAGCATACATCTCAGCATCTTCTAGATACATCCACAACAAAAATATCAAGCTTCAAACACTGAACTCTTTTCATCAGAGAATCTGGACTGTGCATACACACACAGAAACACTAAAACATGATTTCTGAATCACCAAATTCCAAACCTCTTCACTAGAGCATAGGAAATACCTTCACAAAACATCTCCCAAATACACATGATCTGAAACAAAACAGTGGGGAAATGTAGAACAAACATATTTCTCCGAGTCCACAAAACACTAACACTGCTAATAGAACACATATACTGGTGGACACAACTTCTATGTACCATCTCACCAGAAAATGAAACTCAAACTATATCATCATCATATTATTATCAACATGTTGTCAGATCCGCACAGGCATAGGATCAACATAGGAGAAATACATAGCACATACCAGAGCACACATTGAACACTTCCAACATTCTAACTTCTTTTCTTCATTAATTTTCTCAAAAGCACTTGGAATCTCATCAAACTAACATATCTACAATTCCATAAGGATAGCTCCATGTACTCACAACATCTCAATACCATCTCAACCATTCATGTACAATCTACAACATACTGAACAATGTTGACATCATTGACAACAATAATGACAACACCACCAAACTAGCTCATATCTGCAACAATATCTCCCTTTGTCATTGATGGAAACACATAACCTTCTCCCCCCCTTTGACATCAATGGAAAATAACAACTCCTCTAATTACTCCCACTTAGGAGTACACTCATATTGCAACAATGAAAATTTTTTCTACTCCCCCTGTGGAGTAGACCCATCAATCAATCCAGTTAAATGAAGAATCTATGAGATCACTGGGTTGATGCATCTTCATGTGCACCTACTTAGGAGGTCTAATGACCCCTAACCTCTCCCTAAGATGCTCAAAATTATCCTTAGGAAGAGCCTTAGTAAATATGTCTACAATCTATTCCTTTGTAGTTACATACTCTAGTCTGACTTCATTCTCCAACACTTTCTCTCTCAAAAAATGATACTTGATAGATATGTGTTTTGTTCTTGAATGCATAACATGATTCTTTAAAATGTTTATTGCACTTGTATTATCACATAAAATAGAAATAGGCTCATCACATACTACACCAATGTCTTTTAGAGTTTGCTTCATCCACAGAACTTGTGTACAGCAGGATGCTATAGCAATATATTCAACCTTTGTAGTGGATAAAGAAACCAAGTCTTGCTTTACTCAACCAAGAAACTAGTCTTTTGCCAAGAAATAAGGCACCACTACTGGTACTCTTTTGGTCATCTACACATTTGGCCCAATCAACATCTGTATAAGCACCCTTAGGATACCATAGTCCATAATCCGGTTTGCCTTTAAGATATCTAAATATTCTTTTTACACCCATAAGATGTGCTTCTCTTGGATCTGCTTGAAATCTAGCAACTAAACACACTGCATGCATAATATTTGATCTGGTAGTAGTAAGGTATAGTAGTCCACCAATCATGGATCTGTATTTTCTCTTATCAGTCTTAGTTGATTCATCATCCTTGCTCAGTTTACATCCAGTTACCATAGGAGTACAAACCAATTTAGAATCCTCCATTCCAAAAAAATTCAACAACTCTTTTACATACTTAGATTGTGAAATGAATATCCCTTTGTCATTTTGATTCACTTGCAAACCAAGAAAGAAATTCAATTCACCAATCATAGACATCTCAAATTATTTCTGCATTTCTTCAGCAAACTTTTTACGCATGGCTTCATTTCCTCCAAAAATGATATCATCAACATAAACTATTACAATCAACATCTTATTACCTTGCACTTTAAAGTAGAGGTTGTTGTCAGGAGAACCTTTGTTGAATCCTTTCTTTGTCAGATATTTGTCCAGTCTTGCATACTAAGCTCTGGGAGCTTGCTTCAATCCATACAATGCCTTCTTTAGCTTACAAACCATGTTTGGTTTGTTAGATAGTTGAAATCCTTTAGGTTGCTCCATATACACTTCTTCCTCCAACTCACCATTCAAAAAAGTTGACTTAACATCGATCTAATATACCTTGAAGTCCTTGTGTGCAAAAAATTCCAAAAACATTCAAATAACTTCCATTCTGGCCACAAGAGAAAATGTTTCCTTAAAATCTATTCCTTCAACTTGTGAATATCCTTTGCATACCAATCTTGCTTTATTCCTCACTATTTTCATTTAGTTTATTTCCGAACACCCATTTTGAACCAATCACATTCTTTTTCACAGGCCTAGGGACTATTTCCCATGTTTGATTCTTCTCTATCTACTACAATTCCTCTTTCATAGCTCTCATCCAAATTTCATCTTCACATGATTCCTTCATAGATTTCAATTCTATTTTAGAGAGTAAACAAAAAATTACCTCAGTTGCAACTTTGCTTCTTGTCTTCACACCTTCACTCTTGTCTCCAATTATGTGATCTTTTGGATGATTCTTCTGTACATATTTAGGAGTCCTAGCAACAAGTTCTAGTTCATTCTCTTCTTCTCCTTATACTTGTTCTTCTTCTTCTTCTTTTTCTTCTTCTTCCTTATTTTCTTCAGGTATATGTCCGCAAATAGGATCATCGGGTTCAACTTCACTTAACTCAATAGGTCTATGTATTTCTTCATCAACTTTCACATTAGCACTTTCAATAATCTTCCTTAATATTTTGTTAAAGCATCTATATGCCTTGCTAGTGGTAGAGTATCTAAGAAATATTCCTTCATCACATCTAGCATCAAACTTTCCAATATTTTCATCATCTCATTTAATATAGCATCTGCTTCCAAATACCTTAAAATATTTCAAAGTAGGAGTCTTACCGGTCCATAACTCAAAAGGTGTCTTTTTTCTATTGTGGCTGATCTAAACTTTGTGAAGAACATAAATAGCAGTATGTATCGCTTCTCTCCAATATACATCTAGTACATTAGATTCTTTCAACATAGTTATTCTATTTTTCCTTTCAAATATTTCATTCTGCTGAGGGGTTCTTGGAGCAGAATACTATCTTTTTATGCCATGCTTCTCACAAAGTTTATTAAATTCACCAGAGGTGAATTCACCACCTCTGTTCAATCTTAAGAACTTTATTTTTAGATTTAATTCATTCTCCACTCTTGCTTTTAATACCTTAAACCTATCCAAACCCTGATTCTTTTCTCTAAGAAAAATAACCTGTCATTTGAGTGTAATAATCAATAAGCAACATGAAATATCTATCACCATTCAGGCTTCTAGTCTTAGTCGGACCACAAAGACCGGTATGTACCAACTCCAACATACCAGTAGTAGAATATTATTTTCCCTTAAAGCTACATCTTGTATGCTTCCCTAGTTGAAAAATTTTGCAAATAGTATTAGCAGGTCTTGTGATTCTAGGAAGTCCTCGAACTATCTCCTTTTTACTGATCTTGACCAGGTTATCAAAATTCACATGTCCCATTCTCTAGTGCCATAACCAACTTTCACTGATCTGAGATACAAGACAATGACCATCAACTCCTTTTAGCTAATAGATGTTTCCACAAGTTCTTCATCCAACACCAATCATATCTCCATGTCTAGATCCTTTTTTTATTTCACGTGTATTGTTCTCAAACACAAGCTTAAAGCCACTGCTACACATCTGACCAACACTCAAAATATTATGCCTCAAACCCTTCACATAATGTACATCATTAGTACTATGCACTCCATCAAAACTAATTGAACCTTTACCATAGATCTTAGCTCTTGAATCATCACTAAACATGACTAAACCACCATCATATTTTTCAAGTTTAGTGAACTTACTCTTATCTCTGGTCATGTGATTTGAACATCCACTGTCAATTACCTAGTAATCTTCATCCTGTCTTGCATGAAATTTTGTAACCAAAGTACCTTCCATCCTATTCTTCTTAACTTCTAAAAGTTTCTTACTTACACATTTTCCAAAGTTAGTGGATACAGGTTTATTTTCCAAAGCTAAGAATAAGCATTCACTATCATCAACCTCATTTTTAGATTCATCATCAGAAATACCTACCTCTTCCTTAACATAGTACAACTTATTGTGCTTCTTATCCTTCCTATCCTTATCCTTATAATCTTTGTTCTTTATATGTGCATACCTATTCGGACATCTTGAAGCATAATGACCAATATTACCACAACTAAAACATTTAAAGGGCAACATACCTTCATAATTTTTGGTACCTTTCTTCAACTTCCTGGTGAAGTTACCTTCCAACTCATGAAAATCATTGCTATTCGGTTCCTCCTCAATCTTCATTGCCTTAAATGTTGTTTCTTTCTTTTCTTCTATGGGTAAGTGCGCCAAGATGGTTCCAAAACAGGGGGCTTAAGTGGCCACTTTTCTTTTGAAATAAGGAAATACTGACCTTGGACGTGAAATTTAGGATAGTTACACTCAAAATTTTGAGATGGAACAAAAAGAAGGATCGAAGTTCTCCGAGTCTACTTTCTAAATTGCTAATTGTTTGATAGTTTGAAATTAAGAGGAGGTTCAAAGAGGGACATTACTAGAGTGGTGTTTTTATCAGGAAAAACATAACATAGCAACTTGTGACCCCTATGAGAACCATTTTGTGGTATTTTAAAATAACTTCTGTCTGATTATCAATAGTATCCTAGTTGATGCATGATTTTTCTGATAATTTTAATAAATATTTGATTTTTATAATTTTCTAATTTGGGAACTTCACAGAAAGCAAAATTTTTGGTACATGCTTCCAAATTTGGAAAATAATTGATTTTAAAATAAAAATAAATTCTAGAATGAGTTTAGTTTCTAAAAATGTAATTTTATTTGAAATTTTTGAACAGTTAGACTATAATGAAAAACACCAAAACACTACTTTTAGGAAAAAAAAGACATACAAAAGTAGGATGAAAGGAGCTGTGTCCAAAGTGAAAAAAATTACATGCAGTTGGATAACTAAGAAGACCTATATATTACTGTATGTTTGATTTTTTCAATATTGAACCAAATACCAATCTAATGGTGACATGAACCAGTGTTGAAAAATTGCCAATTTGCAAAAACTCCCATTTCTGGTCATTAGAATTCCTCAAGCCTTTAGGTTGGTATTCCAAACAGAAATACAATACTTTTAAGGCAGAGAGTTCTAAAAGAAAAATGTAGTGTTATGTCATTTAGTTATGTCTTAATTACGACATTTTTTTTGCTTATCCAAGATACATGTCAAGCAAGACATGACACAAGCGCATTATAACGCACTTGCGTTATGTATTCCTTTATCTTAAATGCCAATATATTGAATTTTTGTTGATATATTTATATGTTTATATGTACATGTATGTTGGTGCGTCATGTATGTATGTATGTATGCATTGTTGTATGTATGTATGTATGTCTATATGTATCAGTGCATGTATATTATATGGATGTAGGATTGTATGTACATATGTACTATGCTTGTATGTATTTATGTATGTCTTTAGAGTGAGGGATAATTTTAAGAGAGAGAGAGAGAGAGAGATGTCTAGGTAGGGTGGGATGGG
>VDFB02075321.1:124062644-124094853 GCA_007258455.2 Sequoia sempervirens
AACCCATACTCGAAACCTTCCCAAAACCAACCAAAGCCTAAAATGCCTTCAAAAAGGTTTGCACAAGCTTAAAATTTCAAGAGATATCACTACCCCCAAAGATTTCTTCAAACCCTAGCAGTAAACCACCATTTTTCACTAAAAAATGCACCATTTGACATCTAGGGCATCACCTCAAAACCCTCTATTCACCTCCCTTGCACACAAAAATTTTCACACATATTTTATAACCATAACTAATCCTTTCCATCGAGTTATAGAAGCATATAGTGGATGAAAGGCTTAATATGACATTTTAATGCACTCAAAACCCTTAAAATAGGGTATACAAACCAACCCTCAGTAATTGGCTTCTAAAATGCACAAAATCACTTGAAATCCAACCAAAACAAAACTAAAATAGAGTTAAGTCTGCTGCCCACCAAATTCTATCGAAAAGAGAGCATAATCACCTTGTACGGATTTGTACAGTTCAATGAAACATTAAATCCCAAAGTGCAAAAGGGTAGCAATTTTCGACAAGGTATTACTCGGATACCATGGCACTTAAAAAATATTTGTATGAACCAATGGGATCGTGTTGAGACCCTCTAAAATAACCTCACTCAATTTTTGTTATCTCAGAGTGGTTTTCCCGTGGTGTCTAGTTTTCAATTGATGGAAAAAGTGTCAAATGCAAGCAGTGGAAAGTTGCAAAGTGATGCAACTTTTGTTCTACAACTCATGTGACCAAATAGATTGTTCCAATGCATCTAAATATGTATGTTTACACTAGGAATGATCCTCTTTCACACTTAAACACATGAAATCACTCCGAGCTATGTTCAACCGGATCAATCCCTTAAGGGTCCAAAGTGCAAAATGGCTGCAAACTTCAGCATGTTGTTACTTAGATACCGTGATTCTTAGAAACTTCTCATTTAATCCTATTGGATCATGTTTTGCCCCTATGCAATAACCTCTCTCGTTTTTTGTTATCTTAGAGTGGTTTTCCTGTGGTGTCCAGTTTTCAGTTGATGGAAAAAGTGTCAAATGCAAGTAGTAGAAAGTTGCAAAGTGGTGCAAATTTCGTTCTGCAACTCGTGTGACCAAACGAGCTATTCCAAAAAGTTTTAATAGGTATTTTTATGCTAGGCATGGTCCTCTTTTGCACCCAAACACGCGGAATCACTACGAGCTATGTTCAACTGGATCGATCCCTTAAGGGTCCAAAGTGCAAAATGGTTGCAAACTTCAACATGTTGTTACTCAAATACCATTATGCTTAGAAACTACTCATGTGATTGTATGGGATTGTGTTGGGGCCCTCTAAAATAACCTCTCTTGGTTTTTGTTATCTCAGAGTAGTTTTCCTGTGGTGTCCATTTTTCAGTTGATGGAAAAAGTGTCAAATGCAAGTAGTGGAAAGTTGCAAAGTGGTGTAACTTTCGTTCTGCAACTCGTGTGACCAAAAAAACTATTTCAATGCGTAAAATAGGTATTTTTATGCTAGAAATGGTCATATTTTGCACCCAAACATTCGGAATCGCTCTGAGCTATGTTCAACCAGATCGATCCCTTAACGGTCCAAAGTGCAAAATGGCTACAAACTTCAACATGTTGTTACTCGGATTCCATGATGCTTATAAAATTATTGTTTGATCCTATGAGATTGCGTTGAGCCCCTCTACAATAACCTCTCTCATTTTTTGTTATCTCAGAGTGGTTTTCCCGTGGTGTCCAATTTTTAGCTGATGGAAAAAGTGTCAAATGCAAGTAGTGGAAAGTTGCAAAGTGGTACAACTTTTGTTCTGCAACTCATGTGACCAAACAAACTATTCCAACACAATTGAATAGGTATTTTTACATTAGGCATGGTCCTCTTTCACACCCAAACACGCGGAATCGCTCTGAACTATGTTCAATCGGATCGATCCCTTAAGGGTCCAAAGTGCAAAATGCCTGCAAACTTCAGCATGTTGTTAATCGGATACCGTGATGCTTAGAAACTTCTCGTCTAATCCTATGGGATTATGTTGGGCCCCTCTAAAATAACCTCTCTCAATTTTTGTTATCTCAAACTAGTTTTTCTGTGGTGTCCAATTTTCAATTGATGGAAAAAGTGTCAAATGCAAGTAGTAGAAAGTTGCAAAGTGGTGCAACTTTCATTCTACAACTCGTGTGACCAAACAAACTATTTCAACACATCTGAATAGGTATGTTTATGCCAGGAATGGTACTCTTTCACACCCAAACACGTCGAATCACTTCGAGCTACGTTCAATCGGATCGATCCCTTAAGGGTCCAAAGTGTAAAATGGTTGCAAACTTCAACATGTTACTCATATACCATGACACTTAAAAAAAATTTCTGATCCTATGGGATCATGTTGAGCCCCTTAGTAATAACCTCTTTTGGTTTTTGTTATATTGGATTAGTTTTCCTGCGGTGTCTAGTTTTTAGTTGATGGAAAAAGTGTCAAATGCAAGTAGTGGAAAGTTGCAAAGTGGTGCAAATTTCATTCTGCAACTCGTGTGACCAAACAAACTGTTCCAATGCATTCAAATAGGTATTTTTACGCTAGGAATGGTCCTCTTTCATACCCAAACATGCGGAATCACTACGAGCTACGTTCAACCAGATCGATCCCTTAAGGGTCCAAAGTGCAAAATGGCTACAAACTTTAGTATGTTGTTACTCAGATACCATGAAGCTTAGAAAATTTTTATCTGATCCTATGGGATCATTTTGGGCCCCTCTACAATAACCTCTCTTTGTTTTTGTTATCTCAGAGTGGTTTTCCCGTGGTGTCTAGTTTTCAATTGATAGAAAAAATGTCAAATGCAAGCAATGGAAAGTTACAAAGTGGTGCAAATTTTATTTTGCAACTCGTGTGACCAAAAAAACTGTTCCAATCTATCTGAATAGGCATTTTAATGCTAGGAATGGTCCTCTTTTGCACCCAAACACGCGGAATCACTCTGAGCTACGCTCAACCAGATCGATCTATTAAGGGTCTAAAGTGCAAAATGGCTACAAACTTCAGCATGATGTTACTTGTATACTGTGATGCTTAGAAACTTATCATTTGATCCTATGGGATTGTGTTAGGCCCCTTTGCAATAACCTCTCTCAGTTTTTATTATCTTGGAGTGGTTTTCCTATGGCGTATAGTTTTCAGTTGATGAAAAAAGTGTCAAATGCAAGTAGTGGAAAGTTGCAAAGTTGTGCAACTTTCATTCTAGAACTTGTGTGACCATACGAACTATTCCAACACATATGAATAGGTATTTTTACACTAGGAATGGTCCTTTTTTTCACCCAATCACACAAAATTTCTCTAAGCTACGTTCAACCGAATCGATCCCTTAAGGGTCCAAAGTGCAAAATAGTTGCAAACTTCAACATGTTGTTACTCGGATACCATGATGCTTAGAAACTTCTCGTTTGATTCTATGGGATCACATTGGGCCCCTCTATAATAACCTCTCTTAGTTTTTTTTATCTCAGAGTGGTTTTCCTATGGTGTCTAGTTTCTAGTTGATGGGAAAAGTGTCAAATGCAAGTAGTGGAAAGATGCAAAGTGGTGCAACTTTCATTCTACAACTCATGTGACCAAATAAACTTTTCCAATGCATTTGAATAGGTATTTTTACGCTAGACATTGTCCTCTTTCGCACTCAAACACACAGAATCGCTCTAAGGTACTTTCAATTGGATCGATCCCTTAGGGGTTCGAGTGTAATATGTTGAAATAGGCAATTCCACCTATTGTTCAAGCTATGTCTCTGTGATATGGGTCTAATGTAAGTAGGATAAGGAGTAGGAATAAGAAAATAGCATTGGTAAAGGAATTGTAAGAGATTACTAATGCTGCCCCTTTTGAAAATTCAGAATTGAGGCCCCTTAAAAGCAAGGCTAGAAGAGGTGAAAAGAAGAAATTGCTTGAAAATAAGTTAAAATAGGTTGGAAATAAGGTGAGGTTGTGGAGTTTGATGTGTTCAAAAGGTCTGCAAGGATAGGGGAGGTCAAAAATATGTTATGGCATGATGCCCTAGTTGGGAAGATAGTGGTTTTGAATGAAAAAGAGAGGTTTGAAGGAGTCAAGAGGTACCATAATTTGGTGGTCAATTAAGTTTGTGCAAGAATAATGAAGAGTGTTGGAATAGGTTTTGAGGTTCGGGTTCGGGTTCGGGGGTTCGGTTCGCCAGTTAGGCCAAATTTTTTTGGAGGGGGGTTTGGTTCGTTTTGGGTTTGTTGGTACAAAAAATATGTAAAAACTAAATATGTGTGTGTGTGTGTGTGTGTGTGTGTGTGTAGCCTAGAAGCATGAATTAGGATTAGAATATCACATAACATCATATAAACAACAAAACCACCATAAACTTGAATTTCATTTAAAACATGCATGATAAATATTCATCGTTGAAACTTGAATTGTGGTAGCTTGATATACATAGTCTATTCATACTAGGGTTCAATTTGTATGATTTTGAAGAAAAAAGCCAACTGAGTAGAGTTATCAGCGTTCTTCATAAATCATAAGAATTTGTTTAGTACACTAGCCATTTTGATGTCTTCTTGTAGTCTCAAACATTATTTTGTATCATTGTTACATTGGTCTTGAGAGTGGTAGCTTAATATAGCTCCACAATACAAAATTCGGTTTACCTATGCAGTGTAACAATGGCATAGGTCGATTTTTGTTTCAAAGAACCAAAGGGTGATTGCACAATTGAAGTGTATAAGCACATATCTTTTTGTAATATCAAGGATACTTTTTGAAACTTCCATGCATTACTAATCTAAAAGGAAAGGTATTTTTCCTAATCTATATGAAGCCATGCTTTTGACATTGTCAAAAAGAGAAAAACTTCTTGAATGATGCAAAGGCATGGCCAAGTAGTTCTAGCTCTTCGCATGAGAGATGTTGGAAAGTACATCAAGTCAGTGAGAACATAAGTGTAATGTGTTTTAGTTTATAGTGTTCCTCTATTTCTCTACAGATGTGTGATAAATTCTTAGTTCAATGATGCAGAACAATTTTCGAAACAAGAAAGTTGTGTCACAATCTGCTTTCAATCTAGCAAGCAAAAATGAAAGCTCAGCCTCTTGGAATGAAAATGCTTGTTTGCAAAACAAATGAATAAGAAATAGGTAGTTAAGGTGTTTGAAGTGATTTAGAGATCACTTTTAGGGTTCCCTTGGGTGTGGGTCAAAGTCAAACTCCATAAAACATAAAAAAAAAATTCAAAAAAACACTTTTTTGGATGCCTAGGCACGCAGGTTCTATCTTGGTTCACCTAGGTTCTGTCTAGGTTCTGCCTGGGAAAACCAGACACAAAAATGAAGGACCCTGGTCGAACCCACAGGTGAACCGAACTAGGACCGCACCACCTAAGCGAACCAGGACCAGAACCAGTGCTAAAATAGAAGAACTCAGTAACATAGATAATGTGTCAAGAAGTTGACTACTTCATCTACTCTGAATATTATTTTTTGCAAGTGTTGTGAAGATTATGTGTCCTTTTCTTAATTGAGTTGTTCCAATCAAAGGATTAAATATATTGGAATCTTTTTATCAATCATTTCATGGAATACCAATTGAAAACGTGTTTTTTTCTTTTAGATAAAGTTGTTTACCATCAATCAATTAATTTATTCAAGACAAACCATGAAAGACAACAATGATCAATACTAGGGCTAACCAATTAATAAGTATACACGTGAATAAGTCAAGCATGTACATGTGAATAAGGGAAGCACAAGTAGTCACAAACACGTATGCCTTGAAGTATACACACGAATACATAGTATACACAACTTAATACAAAGTATATGCATGAATACAAGGTATACACATGAAAACGCGTAAGTCACAAAGTATACATTGGAACACACATAAGTCACAAAGTATACACGTAAGTTGTAAAGTATACACTTGAATACACATAACTCATATCTATTGAACCATGAATTTATAACATGCAAATATGGACACCATCGATAAAAAAGATTTATATTAACCAAATAGCCATGTACGCGTACATCAATATATGTCGATATAAGTATAAAAAATAGGTACAAAATAGCCATATAGGCTTACGAGAATTCCATATAGGCATACAATGTCAAATATATCCAATACAAAATATGTACAAAATTGCCATGTAGGCATACAACAAAGGGCTCTAGAATCAAAATTCATTGCTCTCCAGGCTCTCGAAATAAACTCTTGCCCTTTGCTTGTCAATTGGATGGTGATAGGTCTATCACTCATTTGTTCTGCACTCGAGGAGTGCTCTTGTTGCTCCTCCTAGTACTTTTAAGTTATTGGTGAAGTTTTAACTGTTACAATAAGAAGTAAAGACATTAATATATAGAAATTACATTATAAAAAATGATATATTTTTAAAAAAATCACTTACAGAAATCTCACAATCACTCTCCACAAGGGAAATATTCGCACACCAATGTTGAGGTGTGCTCAAGCCCTATAGAAACCATCCAAACAAAAATTAAATCACGATTCAATAATGGTTTGATTTTTCACTAGAACTAACATCTATAACAATGAATGTAAATTGAAATTTAGTAATTTTCCTCATACCTCCCCTGTCAGAGCCATTGAAGATTGTATAGTGGATGAAACACCAATATCCATTGCCCTTGTAACATTTGGAGGTGTTTCCACAACCAACATCTGAAAATAAAACAACAAATTATTCAATCACAAAAAGGTTACAATAGTGATCCGTGTGTCATGACTTATAATGTATGAGATCTAATGAACAAAATTTTGAGTACTTATCAAACTATATATTTCTGATTATCATGCTTACTATTTTCCCTATCCATATCTTGTTTGAAAGGATTTTTTTTTAGGCTTTTACCCATAGCAGCAAGTCACTGAACCATTTGATTAAATGATTTCGTAGACATGTACGATAGTTGTGGTGGCATAGAGAAGGAAATGAACTATTTGAAAAAATTCCTCAAAAGAAATGAGGTCTCATGGTGATGGAATGCCATTACAAACAAATGCATGTCATGGAATTCCATCACCATAAGACCACATTTCTTTCAGGCATTTTTAAAAAAAGTTCATTGCCTTCTCTATGGTATTATTGCTTACTATTATGCTTTGATAGATATTTTTCCAAGCATCCATAGTTTGTTGGAAAGCACCTATTTTAGGCTTTTAGCCATAGTAGCAAGGAAGTCAGTAGTTTTATAAAATGCTCTGGTGCACATGTATGAAAAATGTGGTATCATAGAAAAGGTGGTGAGCAGTTTGAAGAAATGCCTTGAAGAAAAACTCGAAGAAATATGGTCTCATGGTGATGGAATGGACATGAGACCACATTTCTTCAAGGCATTTTTTCAAACTACTAATTGCCTTGTCTATGCTACTGCTTACTATTATGGTTTCATATTTTTTTTCCAGGCATCCATAGTTTGTCGTGCAGGTGCACCTTTGCAAGCACATGCCTCCATGTGAAGTAATTGCATCATTGCTTATCTTGACTTTCTAAAAAACTATATTGTAGTTGAAATTTTGTCATCTATCAACATCTAGTTATTAGTTATGGAATGTGAAGTAATGCTTTGAGTTTGAATGATGTGCAATGCAACGTAACCAATGATATGAATACAAAATACACAAATATATTAAGTACAATTCATTAGTTAAACTCTTTATTATATTACATCTATGTAGGTTTGAGTAAATCCACTGGCACTGGGAGATGTTCCCTCGAAACCTCTAATATTACCCTGTTCAACATCCAAAATCACATATAAAAATACCATTCGTAAAACAATGATATTAACATGAAATAAATTTATAATTGTTTACTAGTTACTATTAGCTCTAATGATTTTCACCCAGGCTGATATCAAATACAACCAATCATGAGTAACATGGGAATTTTCCTAGGGTTGTGGGTAGCCCTGTAACAGAAAAATTCCTCTAGAAAAGTTGGCTCTTATTGATTTCTACCTAAAACTAATTGTCTTTTGAGGGGAAAAAGGTGAGAGTGCAAGTAATACTGAAAATGAAGACTAAGGAAGAACCTAGGTATGATAATTAATTACCTCAAACTGACTAATAACATGCAAAAATTAATTATACTTCACTTGAGTTAATAGATTAACAGAAAAGCCACATGATCATCTTTGTATATCCTTTATAAAAACTTGATTTATGAGAAGGTATTAACACAAGACTCTAGGAAAGAGAGGAATAACTCCATAGCTTAAAACTTGTATTGTTTACACAACCCATAACCTATAAAATGGATATTCTTTTGCAAGAAAGGCACTTTTAGAAGAAAAGCAAAAATACAGGGAAAAGTTTGAAATTTCACCCGTATGTTGATTAACTTCAAAGAAAAATGTACACTAACAAGCAAGTGATGAGCAAGTAGACTGAAACTATTACAAATTCTCAAGGAAAAAACTTACAGTTTGCACGAAAGTATGAGTTACAAAATCACAGTGAAAACTAAGGATGAGCAATCTCCAAAACTTTGCTAATTCAGAACTGACCCACAATGAATAGCCAAATGTGAATAAGTAGCTAACATCCAAGTTGCTTCCACAATACAAGGTTCTAGAAAGCTTTTGGTCGGATCCAACAATAAGGCCTAAAATTTAGCTTTCAAATCCCCTCAAAAAGAGCTTCTATTGGATGAAAAATTCATACAAGACTTAATCCAACCATAACTACACCTAAAAATGCTCTAAATGGAAATAAAAGGCCTATATTCCCTCCTTAAAATGATGAAACACCCTATCTCTTCTCCATATGTTTGCAAACAGAACTAAACTTCCCTAAATGCCCTCCATAATCATAAAGATTTCAACAAGGCTCAATAAAAGTATAAAAGGAATTTATCCTATTTTGCATTATAAGAGACACATAACTTTATGATTTATAATATCATCATAAAAGTTAATGTGCTTTACATTTAATTCAAATGCAAAAAGAAAAAAACAAGGGTATATTTTGACCTCCATATGTGAAAAGGTGAAAATATTAGTTAACAGTTTTGTTTTGATAAATGAAGTGATAAAAAATCACTTCACTTACATCGATGGAGAAAATAGGGTTTCCAACCCTAATCCAAAAGCAACGAATAGCTCATTTTTCACATTACTATTTTGAAGGTTCTGAATGAAGCACAAGCCACCGCCATGAGGGTTTGGTCTGAAATAGAAAAAAGACATTTTTTGGCAAATTCTTCAGCAAAAAGAACAACTTCAACAGCTGGAAAAGAATCCCAGAGGTATTTTGAACTTTATATCATATTCTGTAGATAAAATGTTTGAAATCTCTTCTTTTTGAACCTTCTCCCCATTTCCTTTAGTTATTATCATGCAAAACTCTGCATTTTCCTTTATGGCCGCGGGCTATGTTCCTCATCACACAAAAAAATAAACTTTCCTTTTGTATCTCAAGTTCCCCTGTATTTTTGTTGTGTATGGCCATGGGTTTCTGCGCATCTCACAGTTTCAGCCATAAAACTTTTGAGACCACGCTACGGTAAGTCATTTCTTGTACACATAATGTCATTTTTCAACTCTTGTAAGTGAAATATTGCTTCAAGCTCCATTTTTTGTAAAAAAAATGAGGACATTCTTTTCTTTTTAGTGCATATTCTCATCCTTTTTCTCAACTTCTAATAAAGTTCATAATCCATTCAATAACAAAATGTTGAGATCTTTCTTCGTTTATGCAAAAATAGATGAGAATAATATTGGGCTTCCTATATATTTTCTGTTTCTTTTCAAAAAAAACAAGAAAGCTCTCATTTCAATGGCCATGGATGCATACATTTAATATATATTTTAATTGGGTGAAACCTTCATGGCCATAGTCACCTTTCTTATAGATATATGGGGTTTCTTTTTGTTGTCATTTCCGATGAATTACCTCTTTCATTTGCGAAAGAAAAAACATAATAGCTTGTACTTCCTGTTGGTTATAACCACATGGATATCTTTCTTTTGCCTGTGACACCGTATAATTTTTGGTAGTAATATCATGATCACTCTTACTATGGTAAGCTCATGCAAGATTATACCATGAATTCAAGGAATTACTTAATCAAAACAAAAGCAATTCAGTCAACTATTCCATGGCAGATGCTACTCTTTGAGATTTCCTGTTATGTTTTAAGTGATGGTTACTCTCATTTAAATTCACCAAGTAGCTTTCAGAACCTACAGATCACTACAGGATGACAGTATCATTAAGACCTTGTCCACTGTATTTAGTCTTTGCATCTTCTGATATCATGATTGTGAACAGAAAAAACCAGATTATTGTAGAAAGCTTCTCTAAACTATTTTGTACCCTCCAAGGCAACATACCTATTGGAAATGCTTCCTCATTAATACCCGTGTGGTTGCACCATCTTTGTAACAGCACCACAGATATGATTACTTATGCATAACTCATGAAAAAGTAAAGATTTCACCTTTTCTATCTGCACCTTCACCTTAAACCTATCTTATTATGTACCATGTGTTAGGGTTAGAGATGGCAGATATCTAACAATTAAATGTAGATTTAATTAATAAACAGAGAAACTAATACACATAGAGAATAAATCATAACACAAAAATTTAACGTGGTTCACGCAATCCAGGCTACATCCACCAAACCCTACCCATCCAATACTTTTATTATCCAGTAGAAAAACCTATTACAATCTTGTGAATAATCACATTTTTCATCATACTGTAATACCCATCTGAACCCCTTTTTAACAAGCTTAGAAGCTTCCAAATTTTAGGGTGCTACAAAATCAAATTTTTCTTTTTTCATTGATTTTTCCCTTTTTCCCTTTTTTTTGGACCCTGGCAAGGATAGGGGCTAGGGTGTATAGTATACCATGGGATATATAGTATAGCATGATCAGTCACCACATACCAACAATCTCCCACTTGGAGACTGATTCTGGACAACACTGCTACAATTACAACTCCCACTGGAAATAAGGACCTTGGACCCTACTGCTCTATTATACTTGAATTCAACCTTGAAGACCAACCGAAGCTGAAGAGGAGCTCAACTTCTCCCTTGTCACTACCTTCATAAACATATACGTTGGATTAACATCTGTATGTATCTTGTCCAGCTTAACCTATCCATCCTCCAACACTGACTGAATGAAATGATATCTCAACTGGATGTGTTTTGTTTTAGAATGCAGAGCAAAATTCTTTGCAAGATGCATAGCACTCTGGCTGTTTGTAAACAATTAATTTCCAGCCTGTTATTTTCCCAATTCATCCATGAAAAATTGTAGCCATATCATCTCCTTTGCCACCTCTGTTGCAGCAATATACTCTGCCTCTATGGTGGATAAAGCAACCACCTTCTACAATCGAGAAATCCAACTCACTGTTGTCCCACCAACTATAAATACATAACCTGTGGTACTCCGCTTGGTATCTATATCCCCTGCCAAATCGGAGTCAACATATCCTTTTACATCAATATTAGATCCCCAAAACATAAACAATTATTGGATGTACCTCTCAAATACCTGAGAATCCCTACTTCTCACAATTTTTTTATTTTCAAACTCCCAAAGCCTATAACCAAATTCATCAGTGCCATATCCAACAAATACACATTTCTTTGATTTTGCATCAAGTTTGGTTCTATTTTTAGAATCTACATGTGCAAATGCTTCACAACTAAAGGTTTTGAGAAAAGAATAACTCACCTTTTTACCTTTCCATGCTTCCTCTGGGATACCACAACCCAAAGGATTAGAGGGACCTTTGTTAATTAAATAAACAAAAGTGTTTACAGTCTTTGCCCACATTTTTAAAGGTAGCCCAACATGCAATCTCATAGTTCGTGCACGCTCCATTATTGTTCTATTCATGCGCTCAACCACTTCATTTTCCTGTGGAGTCCTTGGAACCATTTTCTGCCTACGAATACCATTAGAGGAACAATAATCTTCAAACTCTTTACTGCAATACTCACCACCATTATTAGATCTGAGAAATTTTAACCTTTTACCCATCTCATTCTCAACCAAGCTTATGCATTTTTTAAAAGTTTCAAATACATCAGATTTCTACCTAAGGAAATAAATCCATACCTTCCTAGTTGCATCATCAATGAATGTAACATAATACAGAGAGCCATCGAGAGAAGATACCTGAGCTGGTCCCCATACATCCGTATGCACAAGCTCCAATTTCTCATCTTTCTTTTGCTTCCCATCCTTGAGAAAACTAACTCTCTTTTGTTTTCCATACACACAACTTTCACAGAAATTCATATTAACACATTTTAGACCTGGTAAAACATTATTTGAATGAAGTACTTTCATACCTTTTGCACTCATATGCCCAAGTCTATTATGCCATAGTGTTGATTAAGAGTCCACATCAACTATATGATCTTCTACCTGCTGAACTGTAGCAACTGTTCCTGAACATTGACCTTTTTTTGTAACAATTAAAGTAGAAGGAATAGTATGACCTATACAAAGATATAAGGTGCCTACTTTCACACATTTTTCTACCACTAAGGCACCCTTTGTGACCCTCCAATTTTTATCACTAAAAATAACAGCACAACCTTCATCATCTAGTTCCCCTGCTGAAATTAAATTTCTGCTTAACTTTGGAACATGCCTTACCTCACGTAGTAGCCAATGATTCCCATTCTGCAACTTAATCTTGATTCTTCCCTTTCCAACAATCTGATAGGGTTCGTTATCTCCTAAATAAACCAGCCCAAAATCCTCTTGGACATACTCAAGAAAATAACTTCTATGGGGGGTAGCATGAAATGAAGCCCCTGAATCTAACACCCAAGAATCATCAACATTATCAAGGGAAAGAATCAAAACATCCTCATCAGATTTATTACTTACCACATTTGCCTCTTTACTTCCTTCCTTTATGTCTCCTTTATTTTTCTAAGACCAACAATCTTTCTTCAAATGACCCAGATTACCACAATACCAGCAATCCTTCTTGTTTCTAGATTGGGACCTTTTGTCTTTTGATTTTCCTCGTGACTTCCCATGATTTTTGGAATCGTTTCCTCTCTCCTTTGTTCTACCCCTGCTTTTTGCATTCAAAACACTGCCTGATGTGGATGTTCCACCTGAGCTTTTCCTATGAATTTCCTCGCTCAAAATAACACCAACAACATCATCAAACTTCAATTTATTCGAACCAGAAATAGAGTTGCTAACAACCATTACCAAGCTATTCCAGCTTTCAGGAAAAGAACACAGAATCAAAAGAGCCCTAACTTCTTCATCAAAGTTTACTTTTACAGAAGTTAATTGACTGGTGACTGTATTAAACTCATTTAAATGATTAGTAACTGACCCACCTTCTACCATTTTCATATTAAATAAATGCTTCATAAGAAATACCTTATTCGAAGCAGAAGGCTTTTCATATAACTTCTCTAGGGTTTCCATCAA
The DNA here is from genome assembly GCA_007258455.2 of Sequoia sempervirens. Classification (NCBI taxonomy): domain Eukaryota; kingdom Viridiplantae; phylum Streptophyta; class Pinopsida; order Cupressales; family Cupressaceae; genus Sequoia; species Sequoia sempervirens. The sequence goes on from VDFB02075321.1 coordinate 124,076,100, forward strand.
CTCTTGAGTTGTATTTGCTTTTGTAATATTGAAAGCCACCATTTGTGCCAGGCATAAATGAATACTGCCAAGAGTCTTTCTATCCAAGATCTCCTAGTCCTCATCTGACATTGCTACAGGTTTCTTGGTTTTCCCTTCCAATGGCCACCATAAATCCTTCTAATAGAGATAGTCCTCCATCTGCATCTTCCATAACTGATAGTTCTACCCGTTAAACTTCTCAACCTTCTTACCCTCATCTGCCATTGCTCCCACTCAACTGTGAGATTTTCCTATAGACAATAATCAAAACACAACCCCCTCTGATACCACTTGTTAGGGTTAGAGATGGCAGATATCTAACAATTAAATGCAGATTTAATTAATAAACAAAGAAACTAATACACACAGAGAATAAATCATAACATAGAAATTTAACGTGGTTCACCCAATCCGGGCTACATCCACCAAACCATAGCCATCAAATACTTTTATTATCCAATACAAAAACCTATCCAATACAAAAACCTATTACAATCTTGTGAATAATCATGTTTTTCATCATATTGTAATACCCATCCGAACCCCTTTTTAACAAGCTTAGAAGCTTCTAGATTTTAGGGTTCTACAAAATCGGATTTTAGGGTGTACAGTATACCATGGGCTATATAGTATATCATGATTAGTCGCCACATACCAACACCATGTGTGACTGTTTATTCATGAATCTCTTCCCCATGCTTTCTTACTCATTAATATAGTAGATGTGTTCTTGAAGAACTGTAAATATAGACTTCATTGATGGCTGACACCAAAACATCTCAAAGGCTCAAACTTCCTGTAGCATTACTTATATTTGCTCCATGAGATTCATGTTAGCTTATGATAGCTCCTTCTGAATGATTATGTTGTCTTTATCAATGTATTGTTTCAATGAGCAAATGCTTATCAACTATAACAATGATGTTATCATTCCACGATCAATGAGTGTCATTATTTAGTTTCATTGTATTGCAAAATATTCTGCATTATGAACATAAGGAAATCATGATGGATATCAATTTTCAAGTAATCCCATATACTTAGATATTCATAAGACTGTGCACAAACTAAAATAATGCAATAATTATCGTGAGCTGGGCTCAACCCTTGTGGGAGCCACATTTATCCCACTCATTTGATCTGAAAATAACTATACCTGTATCTACACATGGAAAAACAAGTTAGAAAATCATGACATGTTTTAGATGTAACTACTCCATCATTTTCTCTCTTCTTTGAACATGACTGACTAACTTTTCTGATGCATACAAAAAATGGTCTATACATTAATGGGTGGATGTGTATGTAGGTTCAAAGAATGTCATTGTTTAGAACTCTATTCTAACCATTGCAATTCTTTTAGATGTAGGATATGAAGACTGGGAGTTGCAGAGGACACAAGACAAGCAATCTAGAGCTGGGGAACATGCAAAATGATGGACCTAAACCAGTCATCAGGCAATGACTGGCCTTTCTCCCTATATATGCATCTTTTTCTTTCAATCCATTTTTGTACATATTGCATTTTGTGTACATTGGACAAGCTATATCTCATGGCTTGTGTGAGATAGATCTTAACCTTAGAATCAATAAAGATATTTCTTTCAACAATATTTTGTATGAATCTTTTCAATATTGTATACATCTGTATAAATGCAACAATTCATTGCTGAAAATAAAAGCTTCTTGATTCTTTTGTTTATACATCTGAATGCATTATAGGAAATAATTAATATAGAATGCATCTCATACTTAAAAATCACTCAATTTGATCTAAGATAAAAATGAGTAACATCTCTGGCGACATCTGTTGTATGTTTTCCTACTAAACACTAAAACTAGTTGCCTAACCTGTCCATTGGGCATGGGGTCACTCAGAAACTCATACTAGGTCTGAAAATAGCTTGTTTCAATGTTGTAACTCAATCATGAAAACTCAGAACTCCCTGGAGTTCAAAACTAACTAACTATGCTGAAAAGCACTTAGGGAAACTGAAAACAACTATTCTAAGAGGTGCAGTAACACTTATTGAAAGCATGAAATGACTGAAATGGTATAGATCAAACCTCAAAGCAGTGCTTGAGGTGTATCCCATTGACAGGGATAGGAAAAATTTCACCATCCATTTTAGACAACTGGAATGCATTATGCTCCTTGCATTCTGTGATGAAAAATGGACCACTCCAGAAATTGTCAAACTTTGTATGCTAATGTCACCTTCTCTGAAAAATCTAGCAGTTGCCCTTTTGTCAAAAACTCTCTTAGTTTGGAGTTGATGATGCTCTAAAGACTTCATGGCTTTGTCTCTAGTCTCTTCAAGCTCCATGAGCTGAGAAAACCTAACTACTAAGGAATCTTGTCCTTCAAACATTTCCAACTGATGCATTAAATCAAGAGCTGGTAACTCTACAAATATAGGCAGTTTGGCTTCCTTACCATAAACCAACATGTATGGAGAATTTCCAATAGACCTTTTAGGAGTTATCCTATCCACCCATAAGGCAGATCTCAGCTTGGTGTGCCAAGCTCTCTAATTGTCCTCCATCATTCGTTTAATGATTCTGATCAAGTTCTTATTAGTACTCTCAACTAAACCATTACCCTGAGGGTAATAATTTGATGAAGTGTTCAAATATATACCATTTTTTACTGCCTAATCAGCCACTCTGATTCCCAAAAATGCCAAGGCATTATCTTAAATGATGGAATCTGGAACTCCAAATCTGGTTATAATCTCATCATAGAAATTTAATACAGAGGTCTCATTGGCTTCCTTCAGGGTTACTGCCTATGTCCATCTTGTAAAATAATCCGTAGTAGTAAGAACCCACTTATGCCTAGCACTAGAAGGTGGGTTTATAGGTCCAGTGAAATCAATGCCCCATTTTATGAAGGGATGCTCTACTTGAATTGGTTGCAAGGGTAGTGCTGGCAGTTTTTCTTTTCCAGCAAAAATTGCACATTTCACACATTTTCTGGCCCATGCATGGGCATCCTAAAATATGGTTGGCCAGTAATAACCAACCCTCATAATCTTCCATGCTGTTATTTTTGGGGCAAAATGACCCCTTCAAGTTCCATCATGGAACTCATGAAGCACTTTCTCAATCTGATTATAATCAATACACCTTAGCAAAACACCATTGAGATCTTTCCTGAATAAAACATTGTCAATCAGAACATATGGAATGGATTGTAACCTGAAATACCTCCTCTTGGTTCTGTCTAAGTGTGGTGGACATTGTCCAGTTTGTAGAAAATGAATCATATCCTAAACCCAGCTTGCTGCTAGTGCAGGTACAGTATTTTGATCCTGATCATCAGTAACTAAAACAACTTCCATCTCCTTTTCCTGTATATTTTCTGAATTTGAAGCCAGTTGTTCACAGAGTCCCTTACCCCTTACCAACTTTGTGATCTTGATCTCTATATCAAACTCCATGACTCTAGTAATCCACTTGGCCCTTTTTTCATTAAGATCCTTACTGAGTAAGAATTCCTTCACGCTTGGATGTGTTACCATTAAGTGAATCTTGTTATTAGAAACCAATGGTTTGAATTTCTTGAGGCTTCTAATGACAACTAAAACATGTTTTTCTACAAATGAGTATTTCTGCTCATAATTAGCCAATCCTTGGCTAAAGAATGCAATAAGTTGTTCTGAGCCTTCACTGTTCTGTTGAACCATCATTGTTGAAACAAAATCAATGCTGCCAAATGCATATAGGATAAAATCTTTTGTAAAATCCGGATTCACCAGTGTAGGGGCTGATGCTAAGGCCTCTTTAATGGCTTCAAAACTACATTTTGCCTCCTTAGTCCAGCTGAAAACTGTGTTTTTCCTCAACATAGTAGTCAAAGGCTGAACAAGATTTGCTACATCAGGTATAAATCTCCTCAAAAAATTGATCCTACTTAAGAAACTCTGCAACCCCTTCTTGTGATTGGGCAAAGGTAGCTCTAGAATAGCTTTGAATCTCTCAGGGTCAATTGTGATTCCCTGTTTTAACACTATGAGTCCTAACAGTTTACCCTCATGAATAGCAAAAATACTTTTCTTGGGATTAAGGGAGATTCCATATTCCCTACATCTTTCAAACACTAGTTTTAAATGTTGCAGATGTTCATCAACATTCTTCGAGAATATGGTAATATCATCCAGATATATCAGCACTATTTTATTGATCAAACCTTGAAAAGCCATGTCCATAGCCCTTTGAAAAGTGGCTCCAGTGTTGGACAAGCCAAAAGGCATTCTCTTGTAGGCCATAGTGCCCCATTTTGTTGTAAAGGCAGTCTTGTATTGGTCTTCTTCTCTGACCAATACTTGATTATAACCAGAGTAACCATCAAGCAGAGAGAATCTTTATGAACCAGCAACCACTTGAAGGATCTACTCCATAAAAGGTAATGGATAATGGTCTTTTAGAGAGGCTTTGTTAAGATCTCTAAAATCTACACATAACTTGATTTCACCATTTTTCTTTCTAACCGGAACCAGGTTAGAGACCTAGGAAGTGTACTTAATGGGAAATACAATACCCCCCTCGACTAACTTAGTCAATTCCTTAATCATTAAAGGTTCTAGCTTAGAGTTTAAAGGTCTCTATTTTTGCCTAATAGGCTTAGCATCAGGTTCTAGTTCTATTATATGTTGAGCAATTCTAGGATCAAAACCTCTCAAATCAGAATAATCCCAAGCAAAAATATCCTGAAACTCTTGACATAAAGTAATGAGAGCCTATTTATCTGATTCAAAACAAATTTTCCCAACCTTGAGAAGCTTACCTTTAAAATTTCCAACTCCTCATAATGCTCCTCCTTAACCTGAATGTTGTTTTTATTCTTTTTCAGTTGATCATCAGTACTGAAAATGGACTATAAAGTAACCAGGCCCCTGGGCAAGTTATTTGTTCTTAGCTAGATAATTTGATCCTCATATTATTGTTTCAACTTCTCTTGATTTACAACAGAAAACTGGTCTTCCTCAAGTAGAAAGCTTAGAATCTGCTTGTCACTTTTAAAGACTTGCCAGTTAATGTTGTTATCTGGAATAGATGGCCTGACAATAATCTTAATGTGTGGCTATACTTTTTCTTTTATGATCTCATTAGGGATGTCAAATTGTGCACCAATTGCAGCCAATCTGTTTGCATGTTTATTCTAACCCCTAGGGACTAAAACCAGATTGAATGCATCGAACTCCTCAATCATATCACATACTCTATTCCTGTAAGATTTCAAAGTGTCATTTTTAGCTACATTCAACCCTCTTACTTGATTAACAATCAGTTTGCTATCCCCAAATACCTACAAGTAGTTGATTCCTCTTCTCCTTGCCCACTCTAAACCTTGTATCAGTCCTTCATACTTGGTAGAGTTATTGGAACAAGAGAAAGAAAATTTAAATGTAGCATAATATCTATCACCCTGTGGAGACATTAGCATTGCACCTCCACTAGCTCCATTTCTGTTTCTGGAACCATCAAAGTACATTTTCCATAGCTCATCTTGTTGTGATGACTGTTGTTCTACCTTCTTTTTCAATGTTTGGGATTTCTGTTTTAGGTTCATGAAGAACATAAATGCCTAATCCAGCCTCTTGAATAAGTTCACTTGGATTATCTATAATATTTTCTGCTGCCCACTCATTTAGCAGCACCTCAGGTATACATTCAGTTTGTAATTCTTGAGCTGCAGCAAGCTCACTGTCTTCAAGAATCACACAATTAGCATTAATTGCACTTGGCACATAAGGATCGATGTGATCCTTAGATAATGACTTAGATTTAATTGTTACTTTTGTCCCATATCTAGTCCTGAAAAGCATATGGGACCAATCAGCTGATAAATAACCCCCAATCTTTGCAGTGAAGTACCTTGATAGGCACAAAGCAAAGAAAGGAGGTAATTCAATAACGAAAACATCTTGAGGAATAGAGAAATTCAGAAAAGCATGTAATGTGAGTCCCATATCCTTGACAACACCCACAATGTTAATTGTTGTTCCATCTAGTTGAAGCACTCCTTTCTCAAGGGGCTAGTATTTCAATCCTAACTGATCTGCAATTTTCTTTGGCATAACTGAACTATTGGCTCCACTGTCAACCATGCAGTTATGAACTAATTTGTCTCCCATAATCAATGTCACATAGAAAGGAGGAGGCTTAACACCCTTCCCAAACTTCTTTCTTAGCTGTTTACTTTGTGAAACATCCCATTCTTTCTGTTCATTTGTGAAAACAACTTTAACCGTATCAATTGAAGGTTCATTTGTTGCTGCCTTTTCAATTAAGGAAGACTGTAACAATTCCTTTTGACCTGGAATTGCAAAGGAATCCCACATCGACATTGTGATCAAATTTTTCATACTTTTGACAATATTAAAAGACACTGTAGAATTTATCTTATGTTGTACTCTTGCAACAGCAGGCTCAATCTGCAAGTGAGATTGCTCTTTAGCAGCTATTTGTGGATTTCTCTGCAAAATATGAGGTACTTGTGATGTAGATGATTCATTAACTACTGCTTTCCCTTTGTCAGCTTCCTACTCAAGCTCAAAGGCTCTTTTCTTTGATCTTGTGTTCACAGCAATTGAGGAATCATTTGTATTTAATCCACAAAACTCTTCACCTTGCCAATTTAGAAGAGTGGCTTCACTGGTAGACTGATCTTGCTGCTATAAGGATCCATCATTAGATGGGTTTTGTTGTGTATTTGAAACACTATGTACCATCAAGGCCTGATTAATGATTCCATTTGAACAAGTGGCCTAATTATGAGGTTGGTTGTAAGGGTAGCACCATTCATAATCTGTAGCCAGGTTATTCTGAACATGAACAATATCCTTGGCTACACTAAGAGGAGTAGGATTATAAACCTGACAAGGCCTTGAGTTAATATTCTGCCTTGCACTTTAATAATGGCCTTGGTAAGGCTGTCTATTGCCTTGATACTGATGTTGTTGACCTTGGTAAGGCTAATTTACAGCTTGATTTTGTGGTTGGTAAGACCTATTGTATGACTGTTGTTTTTCTAAATTCACCAGTTTATTACCAAAAGTTTGTAATAAACTCTTAATCTCTTGAAGCTCCTGAGATGAGCTTCCTGAGGCATTTTCCTGATTTGCAACTGTTGTGATAGTAGCTAGAATAGTAGCTGACAACACTGGTGCAGCTGGTAGGGGTGTAAAAGGTGGTACTTGAAGCGGCATACCAGACTGTATCTTAGGAAATATTGGCATTGGTGGCCTAGGGGCAATTTTACTTGCCTAAATCAAACAGTTTTCTACTCTTATTGCTACTTCATAAGCATCTAGTAGGGACACCCCTCCCATTGACTGTGTCATTACTACTATCTCACTATTTATGACTTTCAAATAATATAGAAAAGCATGTTCAAGAGAAGGCCTCACGGTTGTTGGAATACTATACCAAGTTCTCTGAAATCTGATATTAAAATATGACATTTGCTCTTGAGGAGCTCTTTTTATGGTTGTTAACTGTTCAACCAATGACAGGTGATCAGACTTGTCCTAAAAAATTTTATTTAGCTTATCCCCTAATTCATACCAAGTTGCAACTGATCTGACTTGTAGACCTCTAAACCATTGTAATGTTTTTCCCTTAAAGGAGGCTGCAAGCAATCTGATAGCTACATTCTCTTGAGTTATATGGTGAACCCCACAAAGAGAGGCCACGTCTCTGATATGTTTTATAGGAGTTGTTTGATCCTCTCCTATAAAAAATGGTAAACTCTTCAAAGCTGCTACAAGAATATCATCATGTTGGGCCAGGTTCAATGGACTACCTCCATTGAATGGCACAAAGGGTTGATTTCTAGCCATTTGCACAACTTGAGGCTGATTAACCAAAATTAAGACAGTTGAAGCCAAGGTCATGCCTACGACTGAAATAGCTTTGGAGGTTGGTCTGAAACTTGGTGGAGTTGATTGAACCCTCTTTAAAATGGACACTCTCTTAACATACCTACTCTGTCTTCTAAGCGGAGATAGCTGCAAATATTCAAAGGATTCAGAACTTCTTGTCTAAATCTTTTTCATGTAAAACTATACAACACTGGTTTAAAATTTTTTCCACAGTGAAAGTCGCCAATTATGCAAAAATTTGCCTCTCAAAGGCTTAAAAATGCTAGCAGCATATCAAAACTAGCGATATCTTATGCTTTTTCTAAACTGTCCAAAACGACAGTCCCACCGGGCATGCCAAAAATTGTTAGCTGTAATGATTTGCACCCAAGCTGATATCAAATACAGCCAATCATGAGTAACATGGGAATTTTCCTAGGGTTGTGGGTAGCCCTGTAACAGAAAAATTCCTCCAGAAAAGCTGGCTCTTATTGATTTCTACCTAAAACTAATTGTCTTTTGAGGGGAAAAGGTGAGAATGCAAGTAATACTGAAAATGAAGAATGAGGAAGAACCTAGGTATGATAATGAATTACCTCAAACTAACTAATAACATGCAAAACTTGATTATACCTCACTTGAGTTAATAGATTAACAGAAAATCCACATGATCATCTTTGTATATCCTTTATAAAAACTTGATTTATGAGAAGGTATTAACACAAGACTCTAGGAAAGAGAGGAATAACTCCATAGCTTAAAACTTGTACTGTTTACACAACCCATAACCTATAAAATGGATATTCTTTTGCAAGAAAGGCACTTTTAGAAGAAAAGCAGACATACAAGGAAAAGTTTGAAATTTCACCAATATGTTGATTAACTTCAAAGAAACATGTACACTAACAAGCAAGTGATGAGCAAGTAGACTGAAACTATTACAAATTCTCAAGGAAAAAACTTACAGTTTGCATGAAAGTATGAGTTACAAAATCACAATGAAAACTGAGGATGAGCAATCTCCAGAACTCTGCTAATTCAGAACTGACCCACAATGAATATCCAAATGTGAATAAGTAGCTAACATCCAAGTTGCTTCCACAATACAAGGTTCTAGAAAGCTTTTGGTCGGATCCAACAAGAAGGCCTAAAATCTAGCTTTCAAATCCCCTCAAAAAGAGCTTCTATTGGATGAAAATGTCATACAAGACTTAATCCAACCATAACTACACCTAAAAATGCTCTAAATGGAAACAAAAGGCCTATATTCCCTCCTTAAAATAATGAACCACCCTATATCTTCTCCATACGTTTGCAAATAGAACTAAACTTCCCTAAATGCCCTCCATAATCATAAAGATTTCAACAAGGCTCAATAAAAGCATAAAAGGAATTTATCCTATTTTGCATTATAAGAGACACATAACTTTATGATTTATAATATCATCATAAAAGTTAATGTGCTTTACATTTAATTCAAATTTAAAAAGAAAAAAACAAGGGTATATTTTGACCTCCATATGCAAAAAGGTGAAAATATTAGTTAATAGTTTTGTTTTGATAAATGAAGTGATAAAAAATCACTTCACTTACATCGATGGAGAAAATAAGGTTTCCAACCCTAACCAAAAGCAATGAATAGCTCATTTTTCACATTACTATTTTGAAGCTTCTAAATGAAGCACAAGCAGCCGCCATGAGGGTTTGGTCTGAAACAAAAAAAAGACATTTTCTGGCAGATTCTTCAGCAAAAATAACAACTTCAACAGCTAGAAAAGCATCCCCGAGGTATTTTGAACTTTATATCATATTATGTAGATAAAATGCTCGAAATCTCTTCTTTTTGAACCTTCTCCCCATTTCCTTTAGTTATTATCATGCAAACCTCTGCATTTTCCTTTATGGCCATGAGCTATGTTCCTCATCACACAGAAAAATAAACTTTCCTTTTGTATCTCAAGTTCCCCTGTATTTTTGTTGTGTATGGCCATGGGTTTTTGTGCATCTCACAGTTTCAGCCATAAAACTTTTGAGACCGAGCTAGGATAAGTCATTTCTTGTACACATAATGTCATTTTTCAACTCTTGTAAGTGAAATATTGCTTCAAGCTCCATTTTTTGTAAAAAAATTTGAGGACATTCTTTTCTTTTTAGTGCATATTCTCCTCCTTTTGCTCAAATTTTGATAAAGTTCATAATCCATTCAATAACAAAATGTTGAGATCATTCTTCATTTATATAGAAATAGATGAGAATAATGTTTGGCTTCCTGTATATTTTCTGTTTCTTTTGCAAAAAAAACAAGAAAGCTCTTATTTCAATGGCCGCAGATGCATACATTTAATATATATTTTAATTGGGTGAAACCTTCATGGCCATAGTCACCTTTCTTATAGATATCTAGGGTTTCTTTTTGTTGTCATTTCTGATGAATTACCTCTTTCATTTGCTAAAGCAAAAACACAATAGCTTTTACTTCCTGTAGGTTATAACCACATGGATATCTTTCTTTCACCTGTGACACCATATAATTTCTAGTAGTAATATCATGATCACCCTTACTATGGTAAGCTCATGCAAGATTATACCATGAATTCAAGGAATTACTTAATCAAAACAAAAGCAATTCAGTCAACTATTCCATGGAAGATGCTACTCTTCGAGATTTCCTGTTATGTTTTAAGTGATGATTACTCTCATTTAAATTCACCAAGTAGCTTTCAGAACCTACAGATCACTGCAGGATGACAGTATCATTAAGACCTTGTCCACTGTATTTAGTCTTTGCATCTTCTGATATCATGATTGTGAACAGAAAAAAACCAAATTACTGTAGAAAGCTTCTCTGAGCTATTTTGTACCCTCCAAGGAAATATACCTATTGGAAATGCTTCCTCATTAATACCCATGTGGTTGCACCAGCTTTGTAACAGCACCACAGATATGATTACTTATGCATAATTCATGAAAAAGTAAAGATTTCACCTTTTCTATCTGCACCTTCACCTTAAACCTATCTTATTATGCAGGTACATGTGTGACTGTTTATTCATTAATATGTTCCCTGTGCTTTCTTACTCATTAATATAGTAGATGTGTTCTTGAAGGACTGTAAATGTAGACTTCATTGATGGCTAACACCAAAACATCTCAAAGGCTCAAACTTCCTGTAGCATTACTTATATTTTCTCCATGAGATTCATGTTAGCTTCTGATAGCTCCTTCTGAATGATTATGTTGTCTTCATCACTGTATTGTTTCAATGAGAAAATACTTATCAACTATAACAATGATGTTATCATTCCATGATCAATGAGTGTCATTCTTTAGTTTCATTGTATTGCAAAATATTCTACATTATGAACATAAGGCAATCATGATGGATATCAATTTTCAAGTAATCCCATATATTCTTAGATATTCATAAGACTGTGCATAGACTAAAATAATGCAATAATTATGGTGAGCTAGGCTCAACCATTGTGGGAGCCACATTTATCCCACTCATTTGATCTGAAAATAACTGCACCTGTATATACACATGGAACAAGTTAGAAAAACATGACATGTTTTAGATGTAACTTCTCCATCATTTTCTCTCTCTTCTTTGAACATGAGTGACTAACTTGTCTGATGCATACAAAAAATAGTCTATACATTAATCGGTGGATGTGTATGTAGGAACGAAGACCGTCATTGTTTAGAACTTTGTTCTAACCATTGCAATTCTTTCAAATGTAGGATATGAAGACTGGGAGTTGCAGAGGACACAAGACAAGCAATCTAGAGCTGGGGAACATGCAAAATGATGGACCTAAACCAGTCATCAGGAAATGGCTGGCCTTTCTCCCTATATATGCATCTTTTTTCTTTCAATCCATTCTTGTACATATTGTATTTTGTGTATATTGGACAAGCTATATCTCATGGCTTGTGTGAGATAGATTGAACCTTAGAATCAATAAAGATATTTCTTTCAGTAGTATTCTGTATGAATCTTTTCAATATTGTATACATCTGTATAAATGCAACAATTCATTGCTGAAAATAAAAGCTTCTTGATTCTTTTGTTTATACATCTGAATGCAATATAGGAAAGACTTAATATAGAATGCATCTCATACTTAAAACTCACTCAATTTGATCTAAGAATAAAAATGAGTAACAGTTACATACCCCACCGATAGGTGTAGTGCAGAAAAAAGTAGGTGGAGGGCCGCTGTATCTAGTCTCAACACTGTGACCCTGCAATTTTATTAAAATCATAAAACTAAATTAGTTAATCTTGCATTTCAAAATCAAAATTTAATAAATTAAATCCAATGAACATGTTAACTTTTACCTGAGTATTAATTCCATACACATCATGCAAAATGTCAGCCACCCTCTCCATCTCTGTAGCTGCATACGGATCCTACATAGCAGCCTCCTAAGTGTTGGTGGGGTCATATGAACAAGTCGCCCCACAAGATTGACACACATGGGTTCGAAGGCCACCACTCGAAGACTCCCTTGGATGGTGTTATAGAATAGGGCTAGTATGCTGGATCACACTCTGGGTTAAAGTTTTGATTGCCTACAATGTCTCTATGTCGGCACTCTCCTTCGCAATGAAAGGAATAACAACGTTCTCATGAAGCGGCCTAGCAAGAGCTCGTCTCCCTTGCTGCGTAGGATCCGGCTATGCACCGTGCCTATCCTGAGCTGACCCCCAACCTCTCCCATGTAATTCTCTCATATCAAAATAATTTGGGATTTTGTTCAATATGAACTCACTGTATAGTTTCCTAAGAAAATACTAGGGGACTTCACAATTGTTGCACAGTCAGTCATCAAAGGCCATGTACCGCCTATCATAAAAATGATTCTTAATCTCTTGGTGGTGGCACCAATGAATATGAAACCTCTTCGCATTGAGGCTAAGATTTTGATTTTTGCGTGGGTCAGTGAATAATGAGCACAAATCACCTTTTGTAATTTTTAAATCCTTTACTTGTTTATATGATAGTTTATCCGCATAATATGCCCTAGCTGCCTGCCTCCTATCTTGCCATCCAATTATTTGTTTGCTAATTGAATCTACATTTTTTAACATATCTTTCAATGAATTTGCTAGGTTCATTCTTTTTGTGGTTGAACCATTTGGATCACTCAACCTACTAATAGAATCCTCAATTTGTTTTTTGTTGTTCTCAATTTCACTCATTAAAGTTTGTTGAGTGTCAGGAGGGTGTTGAGTGATTGGTGGAGGAGGTTGTTGTTGAGGTTGATTTTCTTGTTGAGGATTTTGTTCTTCAAAATTTGGTTGCTCTTCTTGTTGAGGATTTTGAGGGTTTGTGGGTTCATTTGCATCTCCTATAAATTCAAAAAATATATATCAAATATAACCTATAACTAACAAAATCAACCTAAAACTAAAAAATTCAAAACAAACAACAAACAATGCTTACCTCTCCCAACTCTTCATCGTTGTGGCACCATCCTTGCAAAGAAATAGCAACTATTGTTGAAGATTTTTACCCAATACCTCCTCCTAGAATGCGAGCGCTAAAGTTGGGGGTTTTGGCGGTGGGCAGAACAAAAAAATAGTCAAAGTGAGAATGAAAGAATTTCACTTCTTTTTTTTTTGCTTTTAACGTGCAATAAGGCAAGCACATTATAATGTGCTCGCGCTATGAGTTTTAAAAAATAAATTAGAAAGTGGCCACAAAATTGCTACCCAACTTCATGCACCCGCTCCTACCTTGTCATCTTTCCAAAACTTTCTCAATTCAAATGCTTGCAGGGTTCCAAACAAGTGTTCCAAGGTGTACTTCTTAGGGTCATACATTTCTTCAATCACTGAGATCTTATCACTATAGCAATTTTGTAGGGTGATCATGATCTTCTCTATTATGTCTTCATCTGCTAGCTTTCCTCCTTGATTTCTAACCTCATTTTCAATTTGTTGAACTTTGTGAAAGAAAATTGTAAATTCTTCACCATCTTCCATTTTTAGGTTCACAAATCTATGCTTTTCTGCCAGTCTCTTTGTCAATTTCACTTTTTCATTCCCTTCTTACATGTCTTCCAGCTTTTTCCAAACTTCATATGCAGTATCCAAAGAATCAACCTTGATTCGCTATTTTTTAGATAGACCATTACAAATCACATACTTCACTCTCTCATTTTTTTCATAAGCAGAGATCTCATCTGCAGTATTAACACCATCGAACGGAGGTGTATACTTATTCTAAATATCCTTCCAGGTCTAGAAACCAAGAGAGATAATATATCCTCTCATTTGTCCCTTCCAATCTTTGTAGTCAATTCCATCAAACATAAGGATTGACAACTTGTGTGCCATTGGATCTTCCTTAAGCGGTTAAGCTCAACAACAAGGAACCACAAGCTCTAATACCAATTGTTAAATAGGCACATGACAATTGAGAGGGGGGTGAATCAGTTGTCACACAAATTCAAACTTAAAACTTTATCACTTATCAAAACTTCAACCACGCTATTTTTATATTGACTATGAGCATGAAACAAAGATAATAGAAAGTAAATCAACACAATGAACACCAAATTTTTACATGGAAAACCCAATAAGGGAAAAACCATGATGAGGGTTAACTCACAATATAAAGATTATAAGCTGAATACAAAGGTTCACTTCCAAGGGCTCACTTCCCGAAGGAGGAGTCACTATCCAAGTACAAAGGCTCACTACCTACAAAGGACTCAATGTCCAATAGGGAGGCTCACTGCCTATAGATACAAAAGAGAACAAAAAGTCCACCACAATAATTAAAGCACATTCAAGCAGGATTACAAAAACCTTCAATTCACTGCCTTCAACACACTGAAAAACTTCTCACAACTCACTCATACACACTTCTGCTCTTATGATTTGTGGCACACTTTCGTCACTTTTCATCCCACCTTCATTCAATTTTTCACAATTGGCCTTTCTTTTATACCATTCTCAACCTTAGAAACACTTACCAAGGTCAGCCACAACACATCATTTCATAAATTAAAAATAGGTCGACAACTTTAAATTCCCGTGGTGGAAAGGAATAAGAGTGGAACAATAAAATCATAAGAATAATATTTTTGAATCTTCTACATGCTTCCTCATTTAAGTTTTATTCTTCGAATGAAGTGTAAACACTAGGTCGACCAAACCTAATGAAAACAAAAATTATCAATGATGCACATGCTTCCCAACAAGAAGATGACACACAGACGATGCAACATGCTTCATTATGCATGAGAATACATCTCAAAATCTTCCTGATACATCTGCAACAAAAATATCAAGCTTCAAACACTTAACTCTTTTAATTAGACAATCCAGACTGTGTAGATACACACATAAACACTAAAACATCATTTCTAGATCACCAAATTCCAAACCTCTTCACCAGAGCATAGGAAAGGCCTTCACAAGACACTCCCAAATCTGCACAATCTAAAACAAAACAGTGGAGAAATGCAAAGAAAACATATTTCTCCTAGTCCATAGAACATTGACACTATCAGTAGAACACATATACTGGTGGACACAACTTCTACATACCACCTCACTAGAAACTAAAACTCAGACTATATCATCATCAGATCATTATCAACATGTCTTCAGATCCACACAGGCATAGGATCAACACAAGAGAAATGTGGAGCACATACCGAAGCACACACTAAACACTTCCAACATTCTAATTTCTTTTCTTCATTAATTTTCTCAAAAGCACTTGGAAACTCATCAAACCAACATATCTGTAATGCCATAAGGATAGCTCCATGTACTCATAGCATCTCAACAACATCTCAACCATGCACATGTACAATCTGCAACATACAGAATAGTGTTGACATCAATGACAACATTAATGACAACACCACCAAACTAGCTCATATTTGCAACAAAAGGTAATAAGTCTATAGCTCCTCCCAACCAAAATTTACAAATCTTTACCAATCCCATGCCTAACCACAATATTTCATTTGTTAAGGCTAGTGAAACTAAGCCCGATGTGATGAGTGTTGACATGGATGATAAAAACATGAGCAATAATGAACAAAATCCTATGGATGATGATGAAAAAAATCCTAAGGATACTAATGAACAAATTCCTATTAATACAATGATAGGAGTAATTGACATCAAGCCTCATAAACATCAAACCATAATGCCCACTAACATTACTTTCTCTTCAGAAGAAACAATCACAAATGCACCTGATGGTCCTCTTTACATAGCCAACAAAATCAATAACATGCCCACTCTAGGTATTTTAATTGATCCCATCTATGGAAAGAATGTGATCATAGAAGAACTCTTATATGTGCATGAACTCACTCAAGATAGATATGATAAATCGAAAGTATGGATTAAAAAACATGATGGGTTTTCTCATGCTATGATGGGCTCAATCACAGTCCCTTTACAAGTAGGACCAAATAAATTAAATGTATCATTCTCTATCATTTCTAATTCAGGCCAATTTCATGTAAAGTTAGGCTACAAATGGCTTCACTCCATGAATGTGGTCCCATCTGTTCTCCACAAGTGCTTAAAGTTTCCACTTGGCAATGAAATATTCATTGTGAACAATAGTGGCTTTAGCCCTTTATCTTCCCATGGAATATTTTCCTTAGATTATTTATGGCCTGAGCCCATGGAACCTATAAGACCTCGTGAGGACTTCCTTTTCCTATCCTACCAAAATTTCAAAGAAAAATGCATAGCCAAGTTATCCCTTGAAAATTTGTCTCCACCCATGATTAAACCTCCACCCCTTGATGAAAAAAATGTTCAACTTAACACCCTTCCGACTAACCAGGACACATCCATAAAAAATTCCTTTCCTATTTCCTACAAAAGACCAAGAGAAAACCAAACAATTCCTAATCTGCCTCCTAAGAAAATTTATAAAGCCAAAGAGAAAGTGGTTGAACAACCTTCCATGGTTTCTGTTGTTCTTCCCTCACAAGGAGAAAAGAAACCTATGGTTGAAAAACCCGCTCCTACCCAAACGCAACTTGAAAACCGTAATGAAAGGAACAAAAATGCTAGAGAGCGTAGGCATAGACATCGTGCTATTACTCGAAAGATGAATGAAGAGAACAACATTGAAAATAAAAATTCGAACTTGACAAAAGCAATAAACGATGAACTTCCTCCCTTACCAAAACAAACAGATCCTATGTCTCCAACACAATAAGGACCAAAACCTTCTATGGATATTATCATTCGTCCTCCTATTCTGGTCAACTTGGATGACGATGAAGAAACTACTAAAATTGATGAGCAAGTGCATAATGAGCTAAATTTGTTATTTTCCTATTTTATGAGCTTAGACGATAACCGTGATGATCCTCCTAAACTGAGTGATTCACCATGTGTTGAACTTGGTGATTCTCCTAGTACAACACTTGATATTGTCTCTCTCACTAGTGATCTGCATTCTGCATATACTGAACAAGACTGGTATGTGGATGACCTGTTGGATGGTTGAATCGCATGTACTTTACTTGTCTTTCTACTTTCCTTTTTGCTTGGTTTTTGATTGATTGTATGTGTATAATGTGATCCCCATGATTTTTTTTGGATGTTTCCTCTCTATGTGCATTCCTCTATTTGTACCTTTAACATTCTTCTATATGTTGTAAACTTTTACCTTTCATTTGCATTTTTGTCTTGTGTTTTCCTTTTGGGGATGACACAGGGCATCGAGACACCCTATGTCTCTTCCATGTTGACCCAAAAGATTTTTTACCTTTTCTTTTTCATTTCATTTTGTTTTGTGTTTTCCTTTTGGGGATGACAAAAAGTGTCGAGACACCCTATGTCTCTTCCATGTTGACCCAAAAGGTATTTCATTTTGTTTTCACTCTTTTTGTGTCATTCTTCCAGTTCTATGTGTATTTGGGGAATGATGACATTTCCGAGCTCTCTAATATCATTGCAACAGAGATAGATACTGACCCTGAATCTATAGATCCCTTATGTGTTTTTGGGGAGCAACCCTCTTTTCCTTTTTCATTTTTGGCTACTTTAAATTAATTGCTCATAATATGGTGCTAGCAATTTCTTTAAAGTGGGGGAATACATTGACTAGTGTTTCATTGATCATTGTAAAGGATATGAATGCCCTAATTATAAATGAACTAGGGCAGGGATTTGAACCATGGAATGTCCTTTACAATAATCAATGAAACACTAGCATACTTCACGTTTCTAGTTAAAACAATAATACTTATTGCTCTTTGCTATATGAGGTTCTTGTTACCTTTCTTAGCTATTTGTACCTTCTTCTTGACCACTTGTTTTTTCAGTCCCCTCTTGTTTCCATCTTTAATACTTTTCTTTCCCCTTGGCGGGACTTCTACTTTTCTACGTTTATCTTCCTAGAACTATCATTGTACCCTGCTGTTCTTGAGCTCATCGACTTCCTTATGGACATTATTCTTGTCTTTCAATTATCTCTTGCAATCTGGCGTATACACAGGTCTAGAATCCCAAATGATACAATAATTTCAGACCGACATTCACAACACGTCTATGATCTGGGAGCTACGAAAGGGAGAAAATGTACTTTGAATTTGTTAATTTTCATCAAAATTGCTCCATTTTGCAGCAGGACAGTGCCCAAGTTCTACTTGAGATTGGTAGATATTCGTCCCCAATCTAATAGGCTTACCTATAAGAGATTGGTATGCTTAGACTATAAGAGAAAATTGTAGCCGTAAGTGGTAATCACACACATGCTTGTCATTCTAATGATCAAGATGTTGCTTCATATTTGTCTTTGACAGTATAGGGGGCTATACCGGGAGAAAATTGTAGCCGTGAGTGGTAATCACACACATGGTAA
>VDFB02075321.1:124094953-124285725 GCA_007258455.2 Sequoia sempervirens
CCTTGCACAAAAAACTTTTCACACATGTTTTATAACCATAACTAATCATTTCCATCAAGTTATAGAATCATATAGTGGGTGAAAGGCTTAATATGACATTTTAATGCACTCAAAACCCTTAAAATAGGGTATACAAACCAACCCTCAGTAATTGGCTTCTAAAATGCACAAAATCACTTGAAATCCAACCAAAACAAAACTAAAATGGAGTTAAGTCTACTGCCCACCAAATTCTATCGAAAAGAGAGCATAATCACCTTGTACGGATTTGTACAGTTCAATGAAACATCAAATCCCAAAGTGCAAAAGGATAGCAATTTTTGACAAGGTACTACTCGGATACCATGGAACTTACAAAATATTTGTATGAATTAATAGGATCATGTTGGGACCCTCTAAAATAACCTCACTCAGTTTTTGTTATCTCAGAGTGGTTTTCCCGTGGTGTCTAGTTTTCGATTGATGGAAAAAGTGTCAAATCCAAGCAGTGGAAAGTTGCAAAGTGATGCAACTTTTGTTCTACAACTTGTGTGACCAAATAGATTGTTCCAATGCATCCAAATATGTATAGTTACACTAGGCATGATCCTCTTTCACACTTCAACACGCGAAATCACTCCGAGCTATGTTCAACCGGATCAATCCCTTAAGGGTCCAAAGTGCAAAATGGCTGCAAACTTCAGCATGTTGTTACTCAGATACCATGATTCTTAGAAACTTCTCATTTGATCCTATTGGATCATGTTTGGCCCCTCTGCAATAACCTCTCTCAGTTTTTGTTATCTCGGAGTGGTTTTCCTGTGGTGTCCATTTTTTCAGTTGATGGAAAAAGTGTCAAATGCAAGTAGTGGAAAGTTGCAAAGTGGTGCAAATTTCACTCTGCAACTCGTATGACCAAATGAACTATTCCAAAAAGTTTGAATAGGTATTTTTATGCTAGGCATGGTCCTCTTTTTCACCCAAACACGCGGAATCACTGCGAGCTACGTTCAACTGGATCGATCCCTTAAGGGTCCAAAGTGCAAAATGGTTGCAAACTTCAACATGTTGTTACTCAGATACCATTATGCTTAGAAACTACTCATGTGATTGTATGGGATTGTGTTGGGCCCCTCTAAAATAACCTCTCTTGGTTTTTGTTATCTCAGAGTGGTTTTTCTGTTGTGTCCAGTTTTCAGTTGATGGAAAAAGTGTCAAATGCAAGTAGTAGAAAGTTGCAAAGTGGTGTAACTTTCGTTCTGCAGCTCGTGTGACCAAACAAACTATTTCAACGCGTAAAATAGGTATTTTTTATGCTAGACATGGTCATATTTTGCACCCAAACATGCAGAATCGCTCTGAGCTACGTTCAACCTGATCGATCCCTTAACGGTCCAAAGTGCAAAATGGCTACAAACTTCAACATGTTGTTACTTGGATACCATGATGCTTAGAAAATTATTGTTTGATCCTATGGGATTACATTGAGCCCCTCTACAATAACCTCTCTCATTTTTTGTTATCTCAGAGTGATTTTCCTATGGTGTCCAGTTTATAGCTGATGGAAAAAGTGTCAAATGCAAGTAGTGGAAAGTTGCAAAGTGGTACAACTTTCATTCTGCAACTCATGTGACCAAACAAACTATTCCAACACAATTGAATAGGTATTTTTACATTAGGCATGGTCCTCTTTCACACCCAAACACGCGGAATCGCTCTGAACTACGTTCAATCGGATCGATCACTTAAGGGTCCAAAGTGCAAAATGCCTGCAAACTTCAGCATGTTGTTACTCAAATACCATGATGCTTAGAAAATTCTCATCTAATCCTATGGGATTATGTTGGGCCCCTCTAAAATAACCTCTCTCAATTTTTGTTATCTCAAACTAGTTTTCCTGTGGTGTCCAGTTTTCAATTGATGGAAAAAGTGTCAAATGCAAGTAGTGGAAAGTTGCAAAGTGGTGCAACTTTCATTCTACAACTCGTGTGACCAAACAAACTATTTCAACACATCTGAATAGGTACGTTTACGCTAGGCATGGTACTTTTTCACACCCAAACACGTGGAATCACTTTGAGCTATATTCAATCAGATCGATCCCTTAAGGGTCCAAAGTGTAAAATGGTTGCAAACTTCAACATGTTGTTACTCAGATACCATGACACTTAGAAACTTTTTGTCTAATCCTATGGGATCATGTTGAGCCCCTCAGTAATAACCTCTTTTGGTTTTTGTTATATTGGAGTAGTTTTCCTGTGGTGTCCAGTTTTTAGATGATGGAAAAAGTGTCAAATGCAAGTAGTGGAAAGTTGCAAAGTGGTGCAACTTTCATTCTGCAACTCATGTGACCAAACAAACTGTTCCAATGCATTCAAATAGGTATGTTTACGCTAGGAATGGTCCTCTTTTGTACCCAAACACGCGGAATTGCTACGAGCTACGTTCAACCAGATCGATCCCTTAAGGGTCCAAAGTGCAAAATGGCTACAAACTTTAGTATGTTGTTACTCGGATACCATGAAGCTTAGAAAATTTTCATCTAATCCTATGGGATTATTTTGGGCCCCTCTACAATAACCTCTCTTAGTTTTTGTTATCTCAGAGTGGTTTTCCCGTGGTGTCTAGTTTTCAATTGATGAAAAAAATGTCAAATGCAAGCAATGGAAAGTTACAAAGTGGTGCAACTTTCATTTTGCAACTCGTGTGACCAAAAAACTGTTCCAATCTATCTAAATAGGCATTTTTATACTAAGAATGGTCCTCTTTTGCACCCAAACACGCGGAATCGCTCCGAGCTACGCTCAACCAGATCGATCCATTAAGGGTTTAAAGTGCAAAATGGCTGCAAACTTCAGCATGATGTTACTTGTATACTGTGATGCTTATAAACTTATCATTTGATCCTATGGGATTGTGTTGGGCCCGTTTGCAATAACCTCTCTCAGTTTTTGTTATCTTGGAGTGGTTTTCCTATGGCATATAGTTTTCAGTTGATAAAAAAAGTGTCAAATGCAAGTAGTGGAAAGTTGCAAAGTTGTGCAACTTTCATTCTAGAACTTGTGTGACCATACGAACTATTCCAACACATATGAATAGGTATTTTTACACTAAGAATGGTCCTTTTTTTCACCCAATCACGCAAAATTTCTCTAAGCTACATTCAACCGAATCGATCCCTTAAGGGTCCAAAGTGCAAAATGGTTGCAAACTTCAACATGTTGTTACTTGGATACCATGATGCTTAGAAACTTTTCATTTGATCCTATAGGATCGCATTGGGCCCCTCTACAATAACCTCTCTTAGTTTTTTTTATCTCAGAGTGGTTTTCCTATGGTGTCTAGTTTCTAGTTGATGGAAAAAGTTTCAAATGCAAGTAGTGGAAAGATGCAAAGTGGTGCAACTTTCGTTCTACAACTCGTGTGACCAAATAGACTTTTCCAATGCGTCTGAATAGGTATGTTTATGCTAGACATTGTCCTTTTTCGCACCCAAACACATAGAATCGCTCTAAGGTACATTCAATTGGATCGATCCCTTAGGGGTTCGAGTGTAATATGTTGAAATAGGCAATTCCACCTATTGTTCAAGCTGTGCCTCGGTGATATGGGTTTGATGTAAGTAGGATAGGGAGTAGGAATAAGAAAATAGCATTGGTAAAGGAATTGTAAGAGATTACTAATGCTGCCCCTTTTGAAAATTCAGAATTGATGCCCCTTAAAAGCAAGGCTAGAAGAGGTGAAAAGAAGAAATTGCTTGAAAATAAGTTAGAATAGGTTGGAAATAAGGTGAGGTTGTGGAGTTTGATGTGTTCAAAAGGTCTGCAAGGATAGGGGAGGTCAAAAGTATGTTATGGCATGATGCCCTAGTTGGGAAGACAGTGGTTTTGAATGAAAAAGAGAGGTTTGAAGGAGTAAGAGTGGGTAAATTCAAGAGGTAGCATAATTTGGTGGTCAATTAAGTTTGTGCAGGAACAATGAAGAGTGTTGGAATAGGTTTTGAGGTTTGGGTTCGGGTTCGGGGGTTTGGTTCGCCGATTAGGCCAATTTTTTTTAGAGGGGGGTTCGGTTCGTTTTGGGTTCGTTGGTACAAAAAAATGTAAAAACTAAATATGTGTGTGTGTGTGTGTGTGTGTGTGTGTGTGTGTGTGTAGCCTAGAAGCATGAATTAGGATTAGAATATCACATAACATCATATAAACAACAAAACCACCATAAACTTGAATTTCATTTAAAACATGCATGATAAATATTCATCATTGAAACTTGAATTGTGGTAGCTTGATATACATAGTCTATTGATACTAGGGTTCAATTTGTATGATTTTGAAGAAAAAAGCCAACTAAGTAGAGTTATCAGCATTCTTCATAAATCATAAGAATTTGTTTAGTACACTAGCCATTTTGATGTCTTCTTGTAGTCTCAAACATTATTTTGTATCATTGTTACATTGGTCTTGAGAGTGGTAGCTTAATATAGCTCCACAATACAAAATCTGATTTACCTATGCAGTGTAACAATGGCATAGGTAGATTTTTCTTTCAAAGAACCAATGGGTGATTGCACAATTGAAGTGTATAAGCACATATCTTTTTGTAATATCAAGGATACTTTTTGAAACTTACATGCATTACTAATCTAAAAGGAAAAGTATTTTTCCTAATCTATATGCAGCCATGCTTTTGACATTGTCAAAAAGAGAAAAACTTCTTGAATGATGCAAAGGCATGGCACAGTAGTTCTAGCTCTTCGCATGAGAGATGTTGGAAAGTACATCAAGTCAGTGAGAACATAAGTGTAATGTGTTTTAGTTTATAGTATTCCTCTATTTCTCTACAGATGTGTGATAAATTCTCAGTTCAATGATGCGAACAATTTTTGAAACAAGAAAGTTGTGTCACAATCTGCTTTCAATCTAGCAAGCAAAAATGAAAGCTCGGCCTCTTGGAATGAAAATGTTTGTTTGCAAAAAAAATGAATAAGAATGAGGTAGTTAAGGTGTTTGAAGTGATTTAGAGATCACTTTTAGGGTTCCCTTGGGTGTGGGTCAAAGTCAAACTCCATAAAACATAAAAAAAATGTTCAAAAAAACACTTTTTTGGATGCCTAGGCACGTAGGTTCTATCTTGGTTCACCTGGGTTCTATTTGGGTTCTGCCTGGGCAAACCAAACCCAAAAATGAAGGACCCTAGTCGAACCCACAGGTGAACCAAACTATGACTGCACCACCTAAGTGAACCAGGACCAGAACCAGTGCTAAAATAGAAGAACTCAGTAACATAGATAATGTGTCAAGAAGTTGACTACTTCATCTACTCTGAATATTATTTTTTGCAAGTGTTGTGAAGATTATGTGTCCTTTTCTTAATTGAGTTGTTCCAATCAAAGGATTAAATATATTGGAATCTTTTTATCAATCATTTCATGGAATACCAATTGAAAACGTGTTTTTTTCTTTTAGATAAAGTTGTTTACCATCAATTAATTAATTTATTCAAGACAAACCATGAAGGACAACAATGATCAATACTAGGGCTAACCAATTAATAAGTATACACGTGAATAATTCAAGCATGTACATGTGAATAAGGGAAGCACAAGTAGTCACAAACACGTATGCCTTGAAGTATACACATGAATACATAGTATACACAACTTAATACAAAGTATATGCATGAATACAAGGTATACACATGAAAACGTGTAAGTCGCAAAGTATACATTGCAACACACATAAGTCACAAAGTATACACGTAAGTTGTAAAGTATACACTTGAATACACATAACTCATATCTATTGAACCATGAATTTATAACATGAAAATATGGACACCATCGATAAAAAATATTTATATTAACCAAATAGCCATGTACGCATACATCAATATATGTCGATATAAGTATAAAATATAGGTACAAAATAGCCATATAGGCTTACGAGAATGCCATATAGGCATACAATGTCAAATATATCCAATACAAAATATGTACAAAACTACCATCTAGGCATACAACAAAGGGCTCTAGAATCAAAATTCATTGCTCTCTAGGCTCTCGAAATAAACTCTTGCCCTTTGCATGTTGATTGGATGGTGATAGGTCTATCACTCATTTGTTCTGCACTTGAGGAGTGCTCTTGTTGCTCCTCCTAGTACTGTTAAGTTATTGGTGAAGTTTTAACTGTTACAATAAGAAGTAAAGACATTAATATATAGAAATTACATTATAAAAAATGATATATTTAAAAAAAAAATCACTTACCGCAATCTCACAATCACTCTCCACAAGGGAAATATTTGCACATCGATGTTGAGGTGTGCTCAAGCCCTATAGAAACCATCCAAACAAAAATTAAACTATGATTCAATAATGGTTTGATTTTTCACTAGAACTAACATCTATAACAATGAATGTAAATTGAAATTTAGTAATTTTCCTCATACCTCCCCTATCAGAGCCATTGAAGATTGTATAGCAGATGAAACACCGATATCCATTGCCCTTGTAACATTTGGAGGTGTTTCCACAACCAACATCTGAAAATAAAACAACAAATTATTCAATCACAAAAAGGTTACAATAGTGATCCGTGTGTCATGACTTATAATGTATGAGATCTAATGACCAAAATTTTGAGTACTTATCAAACTATATATTTCTGATTATCATGCTTACTATTTTCCCTATCCATATCTTGTTTGAAAGGATGTTTTTTTAGGCTTTTACCCATAGCAGCAAGTCACTGAACCATTTGATTAAATGATTTCGTAGACATGTACGATAGTTGTGGTGGCATAGAGAAGGCAATGAACTATTTGAAAAAATGCCTCAAAAGAAATGGGGTCTCGTGGTGATGGAATGCCATTACAAACAAATGCATGTCATGGAATTCCATCACCATAAGACCACATTTCTTTTAGGCATTTTTAAAAAAAGTTCATTGCCTTCTCTATGGTATTATTGCTTACTATTATGCTTTGATAGATATTTTTCCAAGCATCCATAGTTTGTTGGAAAGCACCTATTTTAGGCTTTTAGCCATAGTAGCAAAGAAGTCAGTAGTTTGATAAAATGCTCTGGTGCACATGTATGAAAAATGTGGTATCATAGAAAAGGTGGTGAGCAGTTTGAAGAAATTCCTTGAAGAAAAACTCGAAGAAATGTGGTCTCATGGTGATGGAATGGACATGAGACCACATTTCTTCAAGGAATTTTTTCAAACTACTAATTGCCTTGTCTATGCTACTGCTTTGAGTTTGAATGATGTGCAATGCAACGTAACCAACGATATGAATATAAAATACACAAATATATTAAGTGCAATTCATTAGTTAAACTCTTTATTATATTACCTCTGTGTAGGTTTGAGTAAATCCACTGGCATTGGGAGATGTCCCCTCGAAACCTCTAATATTACCCTATTCAACATCCAAAATCACATATTAAAATACCATTCGTAAAACAATGATATTAACATGAAATAAATTTATAATTGTTTACTAGTTACTATTAGCTCTAATGATTTTCACCCAGGCTAATATCAAATACAACCAATCATGAGTAACATGGGAATCTTCCTAGGGTTGTGGGTAGCCCTGTAATAGAAAAATTCCTCTAGAAAAGTTGGCTCTTATTGATTTCTACCTAAAACTAATTGTCTTTTGAGGGGAAAAAGGTGAGAATGCAAGTAATATTGAAAATGAAGACTGAGGAAGAACCTAGGTATGATAATGAATTACCTCAAACTGACTAATAACATGCAAAAATTGATTATACTTCACTTGAGTTAATAGATTAATAGAAAAGCCACATGATCATCTTTGTATATCCTTTATAAAAACTTGATTTATGAGAAGGTATTAACAAAAGACTCTAGGAAAAAGAGGAATAACTCCATAGCTTAAAACTTGTATTGTTTACACAACCCATAACCTATAAAATGGATATTCTTTTGCAAGAAAGGCACTTTTAGAAGAAAAGCAAAAATATAGGGAAAAGTTTGAAATTTCACCCGTATGTTGATTAAATTCAAAGAAAAATGTACACTAGCAAGCAAGTGATGAGCAAGTAGACTGAAACTATTACAAATTCTCAAGGAAAAAACTTATAGTTTGCATGAAAGTATGAGTTACAAAATCATAGTGAAAACTAAGGATGAACAATCTCCAAAACTTTGCTAATTCAGAACTGACCCACAATGAATAGCCAAATGTGACTAAGTAGCTAACATCCAAGTTGCTTCCACAATACAAGGTTCTAGAAAGCTTTTGGTCGTATCCAACAATAAGGCCTAAAATCTAGCTTTCAAATCCCCTCAAAAAGAGCTTCTATTGGATGAAAAATTCATACAAGACTTAATCCAACCATAACTACACCTAAAAATGCTCTAAATGGAAATAAAAGTCCTATATTCCCTCCTTAAAATGATGAAACACCCTATCTCTTCTCTATATGTTTGCAAATAGAACTAAACTTCCCTAAATGCCCTCCATAATCATAAAGATTTCAACAAGGCTCAATAAAAGCATAAAAGGAATTTATCCTATTTTGCATTATAAGAGACACATAACTTTATGATTTATAATATCATCATAAAAGTTAGTGTGCTTTACATTTAATTCAAATGCAAAAAGAAAAAAACAAGGGTATATTTTGACCTCCATATGTGAAAAGGTGAAAATATTAGTTAACAGTTTTGTTTTCATAAATGAAGTGATAAAAAATCACTTCACTTACATCAATGAAGAAAATAGGGTTTCCAACCCTAATCCAAAAGCAACGAATAGCTCATTTTTCACATTACTATTTTGAAGCTTCTAAATGAAGCACAAGCCACCGCCATGAGGGTTTGGTCTGAAATAGAAAAAAGACATTTTCTGGAAAATTCTTCAGCAAAAAGAACAACTTCAACAGCTGGAAAAGCATCCCAGAGGTATTTTGAACTTTATATCATATTTTGTAGATAAAATGCTCGAAATCTCTTCTTTTTGAACCTTCTCCCCATTTCCTTTAGTTATTATCATGCAAAACTCTGCATTTTCCTTTATGGCCGTGGGCTATGTTCCTCATCACACAGAAAAATAAACTTTCCTTTTGTATCTCAAGTTCCCCTGTATTTTTGTTCTGTATTGCCATGGGTTTCTGCGCATCTCACAGTTTCAGCCATAAAACTTTTGAGACCGCGCTACAGTAAGTCATTTCTTGTACACATAATGTCATTTTTCAACTCTTGTAAGTTAAATATTGCTTCAAGCTCCATTTTTTGTAAAAAAAATGAGGACATTCTTTTCTTTTTAGTGCATATTCTCATCCTTTTTCTCAACTTCTAATAAAGTTCATAATCCATTCAATAATAAAATGTTGAGATCTTTCTTCATTTATGCAAAAATAGATGAGAATAATATTGGGCTTCCTATATATTTTCTGTTTCTTTTCAAAAAAAAACAAGAAAGCTCTCATTTCAATGGCCACAGATGCATACATTTAATATATATTTTAATTGGGTGAAACCTTCATGGCCATAGTCACCTTTCTTATAGATATCTGGGGTTTCTTTTTGTTGTCATTTCTGATGAATTACCGCTTTCATTTGCGAAAGCAAAAACACAATAGCTTTTACTTCCTGTCGGTTACAACCACATGGATATCTTTCTTTTGCCCGTGACAACGTATAATTTCTGGCAGTAATATCATGATCACCCTTACTATGGTAAGCTCATGCAAGATTATACCATGAATTCAAGGAATTACTTAATCAAAACAAAAGCAATTCAGTCAACTATTCCATGGCAGATGCTACTCTTTGAGATTTCCTGTTATGTTTTAAGTGATGATTACTCTCATTTAAATTCACCAAGTAGCTTTCAGAACCTACAGATCACTACAGGATGACAGTATCATTAAGACCTTGTCCACTGTATTTAGTTTTTGCATCTTTTGATATCATGATTGTGAACAGAAAAAACTAGATTACTGTATAAAGCTTCTCTGAACTATTTTGTACCCTCCAAGGCAACATACCTATTGGAAATGCTTCCTCATTAATACCCGTGTGGTTGCACCATCTTTGTAATAGCACCACAAATATGATTACTTATGCATAATTCATGAAAAAGTAAAGATTTCACCTTTTCTATCTGCACCTTCACCTTAAACCTATCTTATTATGTACCATGTGTTAGGGTTAGAGATGGCAGATATCTAACAATTAAATGCAGATTTAATTAATAAATAGAGAAACTAATACACACAGAGAATAAATCATAACACAAAAATTTAACGTGGTTCGCGCAATCCGAGCTACATCCACCAAACCGCAGCCATCCAATACTTTTATTATCCAGTACAAAAACCTATTACAATCTTATGAATAATCATGTTTTTCATCATACTGTAATACCCATCTGAACCCCTTTTTAACAAGCTTAGAAGCTTCCAAATTTTAGGGTGCTACAAAATTGAATTTTTCTTTTTTCATTGATTTTTCCCCTTTTCCCTTTTTTGTGGACCCCGGCAAGGATAGGGGCTAAGGTGTACAGTATACCATGGGCTATATAGTATAGCATGATCAGTCACCACATACCAACAATCTCCCACTTGGAGACTGATTCTGGACAACACTGCTGCAATTACAGCTCCCACTGAAAATAAGGACCTTGGACCCTACTACTCTATTATACTTGAATTCAACCTTGAAGACCAACCGAAGCTGAAGAGGAGCTCAGCTTATCCCTTGTCACTACCTTCGTAAACATATCCGTTGGATTGACATCTGTATGTATCTTGTCCAACTTAACCTGTCCATCCTCCAACACTGACCGAATGAAATGATATCTCAACTGGATGTGTTTTGTTTTAGAATGCAAAGCAGAATTCTTTGCAAGATGCATAGCACTCTGGCTGTCTATAAACAAGTAATTTCCAGCCTATTGTTTGCCCAATTCATCCATGAAAAATTGTAGCCATATCATCTCCTTTTCCACCTCTGTTGCAGCAACATACTCTGCCTCTGTGGTGGATAAAGCAACCACCTTCTACAATCGAGAAATCCAACTCACTGCTGTCCCACCAACTGTAAATACATAACCTGTGGTACTCTGCCTGGTATCTATATCCCCTGCCAAATTGGAGTCAACATATCCTTTTAAATCAATATTAGATCCCCCAAAACATAAACAATTATTGGATGTACCTCTCAAATACCTGAGAATCCATTTTACTGCATTCCAATGCTCAACTCCGGGATGACTCAAATACCTTCTAACAACTCCTACAACATGTGCAATATCTGGTCTTGTGTATACCATGGCATACATCAAACTGCCTACAGCTGAAGCATATGGTACCTTGGACATTTTTTCTTCCTCCTCTTGTGTCTTTGGACACATATCCTTAGTCAATTTGACATGACTGGGCAAAGGTGTGCTGACAGCTTTTGCATTCTCCATATGAAATCTCTGCAACACCTTTTCAACATAATTAGCCTGAGATAAAAATAATTTTTTGTTTTTTCTATCTCTACAAATTTTCATACCAAGGATTTGTTTTGCTGCCCCCAAATCCTTCATAGCAAAAGAATTTGCTAACTATTATTTTAACTCACTTATGTGATCCATGATAGACCCAGCTACAAGCATGTCATCAACATATAAACATAAAATAATGTAGCTGTCATTATCCAACCTCTTAAAATAAACACAATGGTTAGAATTACACCGACTGTAGCCTTGCTCAGCCATAAAACTATCAAATTTTAAGTACCATTGCCAAGGTGCTTGCTTCAAGCCATATAAACTTTTCTTCAATCTGCACACTAGTTTCTCCTTACCTTTGACCTCAAATCCTTGTGGTTGTTCCATATATATTTTCTCTTCCAAATCACAATTTTTTTATTTTCAAACTCCCAAATCCTATAACCAAATTCATCAATGCCATATCCAAAAAATACACATTTCTTTGATTTTGCATCAAGCTTGGTTCTATTTTTAGAATCTACATGTGCAAATGCTTCACAATTGAAGGTTTTGAGAAAAGAATAACTCACCTTTTTACCTTTCCATGCTTCCTCTGGGATACCACAACCCAAAGGATTAGAGGGACCTTTGTTAATTAAATAAACAACAGTGTTTACAGTCTCTGCCCACATTTTTAAAGGTAGCCCAGCATGCAATCTCATAGTTCGTGCACACTCCATTATTGTTCTATTCATGCACTCAGCCACTCCATTTTCCTGTGGAGTCCTTGGAACCGTTTTATGCCTACGAATACCATTAGAGGAACAATAATCTTTGAACTCTTTACTGCAATACTCACCACCATTATCAAATCTGAGACATTTTAACCTTTTACCTGTCTCATTCTCAACCAAGCTTGTGCATTTTTTAAAAGTTTCAAATACATCAGATTTCTGCCTAAGGAAATAAATCCATACCTTCCTAATTGCATCATCAATGAATGTAACATAATACAAAGAGCCACCGAGAGAAGATACCTGAGCTGGTCCCCATACATCCGTATGCACAAGCTCCAATTTCTCATCTTTCTTTTGCTTCCCATCTTTGAGAAAACTAACTCTCTTTTGTTTTCCATACACACAACTTTCACAGAAATCCATATTAACACATTTTAGACCTAGTAAAACATTATTTGAATGAAGTACTTTCATACCTTTTGCACTCATATGCCCAAGTCTATTATGCTATAGTGCTGATTAAGAGTCCACATCAACTATATGATCTTCTACCTGCTGAACTGTAGCAACTGTTCTTGAACATTGACCTTTTTCTGTAACAATTAAAGTAGAAGGAACAGTATGACCTGTACAAAGATATAAGGTGCCCACTTTCACACATTTTTCTACCACTAAGGCACCCTTTGTGACCCTCCAATTTTTATCACTAAAAATAACAACACAACCTTCATCATCTAGTTGCCCTGCTGAAATTAAATTTCTGCTTAACTTTGGAACATGCCTTACCTCACGTAGTAGCCAATGATTCCCATTCTGCAACTTAATCTTGATTCTTCCCTTTCCAACAATCTGACAGGGTTTGTTATCTCCTAAATAAACCAGCCCAAAATCCTCTTGGACATAATCAAGAAAATAACTTCTATGGGGGGTAGCATGAACTGAAGCCCTTGAATCTAACACCCAAGAATCATCAACATTATCAAGGGAAAGAATCAAAACATCCTCATCAGATTTATTACTTACCACATTTGCCTCTTTACTTCGTTCCTTTCTATCTCCTTTATTTTTCTGAGACTAGCAATCTTTCTTCAAATGACCCGGATTACCACAATACCAGCAATCCTTCTTGTTTCTAGATTGGGACCTTCTATCCTTTGATTTTCCTCGTGACTTCCCACGATTTTTGGAATCGTTTCCTCTCTCCTTTGTTCTGCCCTTGCTTTTTGCATTCAAAACACTACCTGATGTGGATGTTCCACCTGAGCTTTTCCTATGAATTTTCTCGCTCAAAATAACACCAACAACATCATCAAACTTCAATGTATTCAAACCAGAAATAGAGTTGCTAACAGCCATTACCAAGCTATTCCAGCTTTCAGGCAAAGAACACATAATCAAAAGAGCCCTAACTTCTTCATCAAAGTTTACTTTTACAGAAGTTAATTAACTGGTGACCGTATTAAACTCATTTAAATGATCAGTAACTGACCCACCTTCTACCATTTTCATATTAAATAAACGCTTCATAAGAATTACCTTATTCGAAGTGGAAGGCTTTTCATATAACTTCTCTAGGGTTTCCATCAACTCTTGAGTTGTCTTTGCTTTTGTAATATTGAATGCCACCATTTGTGCTAGGCATAAATGAATACTGCCAAGAGCCTTTCTATCCAAGATCTCCCAGTCCTCATCTGACATTGTTGCAGGTTTCTTGATTTTCCCTTCCAATGGCCGCCATAAATCCTTCTAATAGAGATAGTCCTCCATCTGCATCTTCCATAACTGATAGTTCTTCCCGTTAAACTTCTCAACCTTCTTACCCTCATCTACCATTGCTCCCACTCAACCGTGAGATCTTCCTATAGACAATAATCGAAACACAACCCCCTCTGATACCATTTGTTAGGGTTAGAGATGGCAGAAATCTAATAATTAAATGCAGATTTAATTAATAAATAGAGAAACTAATACACACAGAGAATAAATCATAACATAGAAATTTAACGTGGTTCACCCAATCCAGGCTACATCCACCAAACCGCAGCCATCAAATAATTTTATTATCCAGTACAAAAACCTATTACAATCTTGTGAATAATCATGTTTTTCATCATACTATAATACCCATCTGAACCCCTTTTTAACAAGCTTAGAAGCTTCCAGATTTTAGGGTTCTACAAAATTGGATTTTAGGGTGTATAGTATACCATGGGCTATATATTATAGCATGATCAGTCGCCACATACCAACACCATGTGTGACTGTTTATTCATGAATCTCTTCCCCATGCTTTCTTACTCATTAATATAGTAGATGTGTTCTTGAAGAACTGTAAATGTAGACTTTATTGATGGCTGACACCAAAACACCTCAAAGGCTCAAACTTCCTGTAGCATTACTTATATTTGCTCCATGAGATTCATGTTAGCTTCTAATAGCTCCTTCTGAATGATTATGTTGTCTTTATCAATGTATTGTTTCAATGAGTAAATGCTTATCAACTATAACAATGATGTTATCATTCCACGATCAATGAGTGTCATTATTTAGTTTCATTGTATTGCAAAATATTCTACATTATGAACATAAGGAAATCATGATGGATATCAATTTTCAAGTAAGCCCATATATACTTAGATATTCATAAGACTGTGCACAAACTAAAATAATGCAATAATTACTATGAGCTGGGCTCAACCCTTGTGGGAGCCACATTTATCCCACTCATTTGATCTAAAAATAACTGTACCTGTATCTACACATGGAACAACAAGTTAGAAAACCATGACATGTTTTAGATGTAACTACTCCATCATTTTCTCTCTTCTTTGAACATGAGCGACTAACTTTTCTGATGCATACAAAAAATGGTCTATACATTAATGGGTGGATGTGTATGTAGGATCAAAGAACATCATTGTTTAGAACTCTGTTCTAACCATTGCAATTCTTTTAGATGCAGGATATGAAGACTGGGAGTTGCAGAGGACACAAGACAAGCAATCTAGAGCTGGGGAACATGCAAAATGATGGACCTAAACCGGTCATTAGGCAATGACTGGCCTTTCTCCCTATATATGCATCTTTTTCTTTTAATCCATTCTTGTACATATTGCATTTTGTGTACATTGGACAAGCTATATCTCATGGCTTGTGTGAGATAGATCTTAACCTTAGAATCAATAAAGATATTTCTTTCAACAATATTTTGTATGAATCTTTTCAATATTGTATACATCTATATAAATGCAACAATTCATTGCTGAAAATAAAAGCTTCTTGATTCTTTTGTTTATACATCTGAATGCATTATAGGAAATACTTAATATAGAATGCATCTCATACTTAAAAATCACTCAATTTGATATAAGATAAAAATGAGTAACATCTATGGCGACATCTGTTGTATGTTTGCCTACTAAACACTAAGACTAGTTGCCTAACCTGTCCATTGGGCATGGGGTCACTCAGAAACTCATACTAGGTCTGAAAATAGCTTGTTTCAATGTTGTAACTCAATCATGAAAACTCAGAACTCCCTGGAGTTCAAAACTAACTAACTGTGTTGAAAAGCACTTAGGGAAACTGAAAACAACAACTATTCTAAGAGGTGCAGTAACACTTATTGAAAGCATGAAATGACTGAAATGATATAGATCAAACCTCAAAGCAGTGCTTGAGGTGTATCCCATTGACAGGGATAGGAAAAATTTCACCATCCATTTTAGACAACTGGAATGCATTATGCTCCTTGCATTCTGTGATGAAAAATGGACCACTCCAAAAATTGTCAAACTTTGTATGCTAATGTCACCTTCTCTGAAAAATCTAGCAGTTGCCCTTTTGTCAAAAACTCTCTTAGTTTGGAGTTGATGATGCTCTAAATACTTCATGGCTTTGTCTCTAGTCTCTTCAAGCTCCATGAGCTGAGAAAACCTAACTACTAAGGAATCTTGTCCTTCAAACATTTCCAACTGATGCATTAAATCAAGAGCTAGTAACTCTACAAATATAGGTAGTTTGGCTTCCTTACCATAAACCAACATGTATGGAGAATTTCCAACAGACCTTTTAGGAGTTATCCTATCCACCCATAAGACAGATCTCAGCTTGGTGTGCCAAGCTCTCTGATTGTCCTCCATCATTCATTTAATGATCCTGATCAAGTTCTTATTAGTACTCTCAACTAAACCATTACCCTGAGGGTAATAATTTGATAAAGTGTTCAAATATATACCATTTTTTACTACCTAATCAGCCACTCTGATTCCCAAAAATGCCAAGGAATTATCTGAAATGATGGAATCTGGAACTCCAAATCTAGTTATAATCTCATCATAGAAATTTAATACAGAGGTCTCTTTGGCTTCCTTCAGGGTTATTACCTATGTCCATCTTGTAAAATAATCTGTAGTAGTAAGAACCCACTTATGCCTAGCACTGGAAGGTTGGTTTATAGGTCCAATGAAATCAATGCCCCATTTCATGAAGGGATGCTCTACTTGAATTGGCTACAAGGGTAGTGCTGGCAGTTTTTCTTTTCCAGCAAAAATTGCACATTTCACACATTTTCTGGCCCATGCATGGGCATCCTAAAATATGGTTGGCCAGTAATAACCAACCCTCATAATCTTCCATGCTGTTATTTTTGGGGAAAAATGACCCCTTCAAGTTCCATCATGGAACTCATGAAGCACTTTCTCAATCTGATTATAATCAATACACCTTAGCAAAACACCATTGAGATCTTTCCTGAATAAAACATTGTCAATCAGAACATATGGAATGGATTGTAACCTGAAATACCTCCTCTTGGTTCTGTCTAAGTGTGGTGGACATTGTCTAGTTTGTAGAAAATGAATCATATTCTGAACCCAGCTTGCTGCTAGCGCAGGTACAGTATTTTGATCCTGATCATCGGTAACTAAAACAACTTCCATCTCTTTTTCCTGTATATTTTCTGAATTTGAAGCCAGTTGTTCACAAAGTCCCTTACCCCTTACCAACTTTGTGATCTTGATCTCTATATCAAACTCCATGACTCTAGTAATCCACTTGGCCCTTTTTTCATTAAGATCCTTACTGAGTAAGAATTCCTTCACGCTTGGATGTGTTACCATTAAGTGAATCTTGTTATTAGAAACCAATGGTTTGAATTTCTTGAGGCTTCTAATGACAACTAAAACATGTTTTTCTACAAATGAGTATTTCTGCTCATAATTAGCCAATCCTTGGCTAAAGAATGCAATAAGTTGTTCTGAGCCTTCACTGTTCTGTTGAACCAGCATTGCTGAAATAGAATCAATGCTGCCAAATGCATATAGGATAAAATCTTTTGTAAAATCTGGATTCACCAGTGTAGGGGCTGATGCTAAGGCCTCTTTAATGGCTTCAAAACTACATTTTGCCTCCTTAGTCCAGCTGAAAACTGTGTTTTTCCTCAACATAGTAGTCAAAGGCTGAACAAGATTTCCTACATCAGGTATAAATCTCCTCAAAAAATTGATCCTGCTTAAGAAACTCTGCAACCCCTTCTTGTGATTGGGAAAAGGTAGCTCTAGAATAGCTTTGAATCTCTCAGGGTCAATTGTGATTCCGTGTTTTAACACTATGTGTCCTAACAGTTTACCCTCATGAATAGAAAAAATACTTTTCTTAGGATTAAGGGAGATTCCATATTCCCTACATCTTTCAAACAGTAGTTTTAAATGTTGCAGATGTTCATCAACATTCTTTGAGAATATGGTAATATCATCCAGATATATCAGCACTATTTTATTGATCAAACCTTGAAAAGCCTTGTCCATAGCCCTTTGAAAAGTGGCTCCAGTGTTGGACAGGCCAAAAGGCATTCTCTTGTAGGCCATAGTGCCCCATTTTGTTGTAAAGGCAGTCTTGTATTGGTCTTCTTCTCTGACCAATACCTTATTATAACTAGAGTAACCATCAAGCAAAGAGAATCTTTATGAACTAGCAACCACTTGAAGGATCTACTCCATAAAAGGTAATGGATAATGGTCTTTTAGAGAGGCTCTGTTAAGATCTCTAAAATCTACACATAACTTGATTTCACCATTTTTCTTTCTAACCGGAACCAGGTTAGAGACCTAGGAAGTGTACTTAAT
Organism: Sequoia sempervirens; assembly: GCA_007258455.2. Taxonomy (NCBI): domain Eukaryota; kingdom Viridiplantae; phylum Streptophyta; class Pinopsida; order Cupressales; family Cupressaceae; genus Sequoia; species Sequoia sempervirens. The sequence continues at coordinate 124,113,249 of VDFB02075321.1, forward strand.
GGGAAATACAATACCCCCCTCGACTAACTTAGTCAATTCCTTAATCATTAAAGGTTCTAGCTTAGAGTTTAAAGGTCTCTGTTTTTCCCTAACAGGCTTAGCATTAGGTTCTAGTTCTATTGTATGTTGAGCAATTCTAGGATCAAAACCTCTCAAATCAGAATAATCCCAAACAAAAATATCCTGAAACTCTTGACATAAAGTAATGAAAGCCTATTTATCTGATTCAGAACAAATTTTCCCAACCTTGAGAAGCTTACCTTTAAAATTTCCAAATCCTCATAACGCTCCTCCTTAACCTGAATGTTGTTTTTATTCTTTTTCAATTGATCATCAGTACTGAAAATGGACTATAAAGTAACTAGGCCCCTGGGCAAGTTATTTGTTCTCAGCTAGATAATTTGATCCTCATATTATTGTTTCAGCTTCTCTTGATTTACAACAGAAAACTGGTCTTCCTCAAGTAGAAAGCTTAGAATCTTCTTGTCACTTTTAAAGACTTGCCAGTTAATGTTGTTATCTAGAATAGATGGCCTGACAATAATCTTAATGTGTGGCTATACTTTTTCTTTTATGATCTCATTAGGGATGTCAAATTGTGCACCAATTGTAGCCAATCTGTCTGCATGTTTATTCTAACCCCTAGGGACTGAAACCAGATTGAATGCATCGAACTCCTCAATCATATCCCATACTCTATTCCTGTAAGATTTCAAAGTGTCATTTTTATCTACATTCAACCCTCTTACTTGATTAACAATCAGTTCGCTATCCCCAAATACCTACAAGTAGTTGATTCCTCTTCTCCTTGCCCACTCTAAACCTTGTATCAATCCTTCATACTTGGCAGAGTTATTGGAACAAGAGAAAGAAAATTTAAATGCAGCATAATATCTATCACCCTGTGGAGAGATTAGCATTGCACCTCCACCAGCTCCATTTCTATTTCTAGAACCATCAAAGTACATTTTCCATAGCTCATCTTGTTGTGATGACTGCTGTTCTACCTTCTTTTTCAATGTTTGGGATTTCTGTTTCAGGTTCATGAAGAACATAAATGCCTAATCCAGCCTCTTGAATAAGTTCACTTGGATTATCTATAATATTTTCTGCTGACCACTCATTTAGCAGCACCTCAGGTATACATTCAGTTTGTAATTCTTGAGCTACAGCAAGCTCACTGTCTTCAAGAATCACACAATTAGCATTAATTGCACTTGGCACATAAGGCTCGATGTGATCCTTAGCTAATGACTCAGATTTAATTGTTACTTTTGTACCATATCTAGTCCTGAAAAGCATATGGGACCAATCAGATGATAAATAACCCCCAATCTTTGCAGTGAAGTACCTTGATAGGCACAAAGCAAAGAAAGGAGGTAATTCAATAACAAAAACATCTTGAGGAATAGAGAAATTCAGAAAAGCATGTAATGTGAGTCCCAGATCCTTGACGACACCCATAGTGTTAATTGTTATTCCATCTAGTTGAAGCACTCCTTTCTCAAGGGGCTAGTATTTTAGTCCTAACTGATCTGCAATTTTCTTTGGCATAACTGAACTATTGGCTCCATTGTCAACCATGCAGTTATGAACTAATTTGTCTCCCATAATCAATGTCACATAGAAAGGAGGAGGCTTAACACCCTTCCCAAACTCCTTTCCTGGTTGTTTACTTTGTGAAACATCACATTCTTTTTGTTCATTTGTGAAAACAACTTTAACCGTATCAATTGAAGGTTCATTTGTTGCCGCCTTTTCAATTAAGGAAGACTGTAACAATTCCTTTTGACCTAGAATTGCCAAGGAATCCCACATCGACATTGTGATGTTCAAAATTTTCATACTTTCGACAATATTAAAAGGCACTGTAGAATTTATCTTATGTTGTACTCTTGCAACAGTAGGCTTAGTCTGCAAGTGAGATTGCTCTTTAGCAGCTATTTGTGGATTTCTCTGCAAAATGTGAGGTACTTGTGATGTAGATGATTCATTAACTACTGCTTTCCCTTTGTTAGCTTCCTGCTCAATCTCAAAGGCTATTTTCTTTGATCTTGTGTTCACAAAAATTGAGGAATCATTTGTATTTAATCCACAAAACTCTTCACCTTGCCAATTTAGAAGAGTGGCTTCACTGGTAGACTGATCTTGCTGCTGTAAGGATCCATCATTAGATGGGTTTTGTTGTGTATTTGAAACACTCTATACCATCAAGGCCTGATTAATGATTCCATTTGAACAAGTGGCCTAATTATGAGGTTGGTTGTAAGGGTAGCACCATTCATAATCTACAGCCAAGTTATTCTGAAATGGAACAATATCCTTGGCTACACTAAGAGGAGTAGGATTATAAACCTGACAAGGCCTTGAGTTAATATTTTGCCTTGCACTTTGATAATGGCCTTGGTAAGGCTGTCTATTGCCTTGATACTGCTATTGTTGACCTTGGTAAGGCTAATTTACAGCTTGATTTTGTGGTTGGTAAGACCTATTGTATGATTGTTGTTTTTCTAAATTCACCAGTTTATTACCAAAAGTTTGTAATAAACTCTTAATCTCTTGAAGCTCCTGAGATGAGCTTCCTAAGGCATTTTCCTGATTTGCAACTGTTGTGATAGCAGTTGGAACAGTAGATGACAACACTGGTGCAGCTGGTAGGGGTGTAAAAGGTGGTACTTGAAGTGGCATACCAGACTGTATCTCAGGAAATATTGGCATTGGTGGCCTAGGGGCAATTTTACCTGCCTGAATCAAACAGTTTTCTGCTCTTATTGCTACTTCATAAGCATCTGGTAGGGACACCCCTCCCATTGACTGTGTCATTACTACTATCTCACTATTTATGAATTTCAAATAATATAGAAAATCATGTTCAAGAGAAGGCCTCACGGTAGTTGGAATACTATACCAAGTTCTCTGAAATCTGAAATTAAAATCTGACATTTTCTCTTGAGTAGCTCTTTTTATGGTTGTTAACTGTTCAACCAATGACAGGTGATCAGACTTGTCCTGAAATTTTTTATTTAGCTTATCCCCTAATTCATCCCAAGTTGCAACCGATCTGACTTGTAGACCTCTAAACCATTGTAATGTTTTTCCCTTAAAGGAGGCTGCAAGCAATCTGACAGCTACATTCTCTTGAGTTATATGGTGAACCCCACAGAGAGAGGCCACATCTCTGATATGTTCTATAGGAGTTGTTTGATCCTCTCCTGTAAAAAATGGTAAACTCTTCAAAGCTACTATAGGAATATCATCATGTTGGGCCAGGTTCAATGGACTACCTCCATTGAATGGCACAAAGGGTTGATTTATGGCCATTTGCACAACTTGAGGCCGATTAACCAAAATTAAGACAGTTGAAGCCAAGGTCATGCCTACGACTGAAATAGCTTTGGAGGTTGGTCTAAAACTTGGTGTAGTTGATTAAACCCTCTTTAAAATGGACACTCTCTTAGCAGACCTACTCTGTCTTCTAGGCGGAGATAGCTACAAATATTCAAAGGATTCAGAACTTCTTGTCTAAATCTTTTTCATGTAAACCTATACAACACTGGTTTAAAATTTTTCCCACAGTGAAAGTTGCCAATTATGCAAAACTTTGCCTCTCAAAGGCTTAAAAATGCTGGCAGCATATCAAAACTAGCGACATCTTATGCTTTTTCTGAACTGTCCAAAACGACAGTCCCACTGGGCATGCCAAAAACTGTTAGCTGTAATGATTTGCACCCAGGCTGATATCAAATATAGCCAATCATGAGTAACATGGGAATTTTCCTAGGGTTGTGGGTAGCTCTGTAACAGAAAAATTCCTCCAGAAAAGTGGGCTCTTATTGATTTCTACCTAAAACTAATTGTCTTTTGAGGGGAAAAAGGTGAGAATGCAAGTAATACTGAAAATGAAGAATGAGGAAGAACCTAGGTATGATAATGAATTACCTCAAACTGACTAATAACATGCAAAACTTGATTATACTTCACTTGAGTTAATAGATTAACATAAAAGCCACATGATCATCTTTGTATATCATTTATTAAAACTTGATTTATGAGAAGGTATTAACACAAGACTCTAGGAAAGAGAGGAATAACTCCATAGCTTAAAACTTGTACTATTTACACAACCCATAACCTATAAAATGGATATTCTTTTGCAAGAAAGGCACTTTTAGAAGAAAAGCATACATACAAGGAAAAGTTTGAAATTTCACCAATATGTTGATTAACTTCAAAGAAACATGTACACTAACAAGCAAGTGATGAGCAAATAGACTCAAACTATTACAAATTCTCAAGGAAAAAACTTACAGTTTGCATGAAAGTATGAGTTACAAAATCACAATGAAAACTGAGGATGAGCAATCTCCAGAACTCTGCTAATTCAGAACTGACCCACAATGAATATCCAAATGTGAATAAGTAGCTAACATCCAAGTTGCTTCCACAATACAAGGTTCTAGAAAGCTTTTGGTCGGATCCAACAATAAGGCCTAAAATCTAGCTTTCAAATCCCCTCAAAAAGAGCTTCTATTGGATGAAAATGTCATACAAGACTTAATCCAACCATAACTACACCTAAAAATGCTCTAAATGGAAACAAAAGGCCTATATTCCCTCCTTAAAATAATGAACCACCCTATATCTTCTCCATACGTTTGCAAATAGAACTAAACTTCCCTAAATGCCCTCCATAATCATAAAGATTTCAACAAGGCTCAATAAAAGCATAAAAGGAATTTATCCTATTTTGCATTATAAGAGACACATAACTTTATGATTTATAATATCATCATAAAAGTTAATGTGCTTTACATTTAATTCAAATTTAAAAAGAAAAAAACAAGGGTATATTTTGACCTCCATATGCAAAAAGGTGAAAATATTAGTTAATAGTTTTGTTTTGATAAATGAAGTGATAAAAAATCACTTCACTTACATCGATGGAGAAAATAAGGTTTCCAACCCTAACCAAAAGCAATGAATAGCTCATTTTTCACATTACTATTTTGAAGCTTCTAAATGAAGCACAAGCAGCCGCCATGAGGGTTTGGTCTGAAACAAAAAAAAGACATTTTCTGGCAGATTCTTCAGCAAAAATAACAACTTCAACAGCTAGAAAAGCATCCCCGAGGTATTTTGAACTTTATATCATATTATGTAGATAAAATGCTCGAAATCTCTTCTTTTTGAACCTTCTCCCCATTTCCTTTAGTTATTATCATGCAAACCTCTGCATTTTCCTTTATGGCCATGAGCTATGTTCCTCATCACACAGAAAAATAAACTTTCCTTTTGTATCTCAAGTTCCCCTGTATTTTTGTTGTGTATGGCCATGGGTTTTTGTGCATCTCACAGTTTCAGCCATAAAACTTTTGAGACCGAGCTAGGATAAGTCATTTCTTGTACACATAATGTCATTTTTCAACTCTTGTAAGTGAAATATTGCTTCAAGCTCCATTTTTTGTAAAAAAATTTGAGGACATTCTTTTCTTTTTAGTGCATATTCTCCTCCTTTTGCTCAAATTTTGATAAAGTTCATAATCCATTCAATAACAAAATGTTGAGATCATTCTTCATTTATATAGAAATAGATGAGAATAATGTTTGGCTTCCTGTATATTTTCTGTTTCTTTTGCAAAAAAAACAAGAAAGCTCTTATTTCAATGGCCGCAGATGCATACATTTAATATATATTTTAATTGGGTGAAACCTTCATGGCCATAGTCACCTTTCTTATAGATATCTAGGGTTTCTTTTTGTTGTCATTTCTGATGAATTACCTCTTTCATTTGCTAAAGCAAAAACACAATAGCTTTTACTTCCTGTAGGTTATAACCACATGGATATCTTTCTTTCACCTGTGACATCGTATAATTTCTAGTAGTAATATCATGATCACCCTTACTATGGTAAGCTCGTGCAAGATTATACCATGAATTCAAGGAATTACTTAATCAAAACAAAAGCAATTCAGTCAACTATTCCATGGAAGATGCTACTCTTCGAGATTTCCTGTTATGTTTTAAGCGATGATTACTCTCATTTAAATTCACCAAGTAGCTTTCAGAACCTACAGATCACTGCAGGATGACAGTATCATTAAGACCTTGTCCACTGTATTTAGTCTTTGCATCTTCTGATATCATGATTGTGAACAGAAAAAAACCAAATTACTGTAGAAAGCTTCTCTGAGCTATTTTGTACCCTCCAAGGAAATATACCTATTGGAAATGCTTCCTCATTAATACCCATGTGGTTGCACCAGCTTTGTAACAGCACCACAGATATGATTACTTATGCATAATTCATGAAAAAGTAAAGATTTCACCTTTTCTATCTGCACCTTCACCTTAAACCTATCTTATTATGCAGGTACATGTGTGACTGTTTATTCATTAATATGTTCCCTGTGCTTTCTTACTCATTAATATAGTAGATGTGTTCTTGAAGGACTGTAAATGTAGACTTCATTGATGGCTAACACCAAAACATCTCAAAGGCTCAAACTTCCTGTAGCATTACTTATATTTTCTCCATGAGATTCATGTTAGCTTCTGATAGCTCCTTCTGAATGATTATGTTGTCTTCATCACTGTATTGTTTCAATGAGAAAATACTTATCAACTATAACAATGATGTTATCATTCCATGATCAATGAGTGTCATTCTTTAGTTTCATTGTATTGCAAAATATTCTACATTATGAACATAAGGCAATCATGATGGATATCAATTTTCAAGTAATCCCATATATTCTTAGATATTCATAAGACTGTGCATAGACTAAAATAATGCAATAATTATGGTGAGCTAGGCTCAACCATTGTGGGAGCCACATTTATCCCACTCATTTGATCTGAAAATAACTGCACCTGTATATACACATGGAACAAGTTAGAAAAACATGACATGTTTTAGATGTAACTTCTCCATCATTTTCTCTCTCTTCTTTGAACATGAGTGACTAACTTGTCTGATGCATACAAAAAATAGTCTATACATTAATCGGTGGATGTGTATGTAGGAACGAAGACCGTCATTGTTTAGAACTTTGTTCTAACCATTGCAATTCTTTCAAATGTAGGATATGAAGACTGGGAGTTGCAGAGGACACAAGACAAGCAATCTAGAGCTAGGGAACATGCAAAATGATGGACCTAAACCAGTCATCAGGAAATGACTGGCCTTTCTCCCTATATATGCATCTTTTTCTTTCAATCCATTCTTGTACATATTGTATTTTGTGTATATTGGACAAGCTATATCTCATGGCTTGTGTGAGATAGATCTGAACCTTAGAATCAATAAAGATATTTCTTTCAGCAGTATTCTGTATGAATCTTTTCAATATTGTATACATATGTATAAATGCAACAATTCATTGCTGAAAATAAAAGCTTCTTGATTCTTTTGTTTATACATCTGAATGCAATATAGGAAAGACCTAATATAGAATGAATCTCATACTAAAAACTCACTCAATTTGATCTAAGAATAAAAATGAGTAACAGTTACATACCCCACCAATAGGTGTAGTGCAAAAAAAAGTAGGTGGAGGGCCGCCATATCTAGTCTCAACACTGTGACCCTGCAATTTTATTAAAATCATAAAACTAAATTAGTTAATCTTGCATTTCAAAATCACAATTTAATAAATTAAATCCAATGAGCATGTTAACTTTTACCTGAGTATTAATGCCATACACATCATGTAAAATGTCAGCCACCCTCTCCATATTTGTAGCTGCATACGGATCCTACATAGCAGCCTCCTAAGTGTTGGTGGGGTCATATGAACAAGTCGCCCCACAAGATTGACACACATGGGTTCGAAGGCCACCACTCGAAGACTCCCTTGGATGGTGCTATAGAATATGGCTAGTATGCTGGATCACACTCTAGGTTAAAGTTTTGATTGCCTATAATGTCTCTATGTCGGCACTCTCCTTCGCGATGAAAGGCATAACAACGTTCTCACGAAGTGGCCTAGCAAGAGCTCGTCTCCCTTGCTGCGTAGGATCCGGCTATGCACCGTGCCTATCCTGAGCTGAACCCCCACCTCTCCCATGGAATTCCCTCATATCAAAATAATTTGGGATTTTGTTCAATATGAACTCACTGTATAGTTTCCTAAGAAAATACTAGGGGACTTCACAATTGTTGCACAGTCGGTCATCAAAGGCCATGTACCGCATATCATAAAAATGATTCTTAATCTCTTGGTGGTGGCACCAATGAATATGAAACCTCTTCGCATTGAGGCTAAGATTTTGATTTTTGTGTGGGTCAGTGAATAATGAGCACAAATCACCTTTTGTAATTTTTAAATCCTTTACTTGTTTATATGATAGTTTATCCACATAATATCCCCTAGCTGCCTGCCTCCTATCTTGCCATCCAATTATTTGTTTGCTAATTGAATCTACATTTTTTAACATATCTTTCAATGAATTTGCTAGGTTCATTCTTTTTGTGGTTGAACCATTTGGATCACTCAACCTACTAATAAAATCCTCAATTTGTTTTTTGTTGTTCTCAATTTCACTCATTAAAGTTTGTTGAGTGTCAGGAGGGTGTTGAGTGATTGGTGGAGGAGGTTGTTGTTGAGGTTGATTTTCTTGTTGAGGATTTTGTTCTTCAGAATTTGGTTGCTCATCTTGTTGAGGATTTTGAGGGTTTGTGGGTTCATTGCATCTCCTATAAATTCAAAAAATATATATCAAATATAACCTAAAACTAACAAAATCAACCTAAAACTAAAAAATTCAAAACAAACAATAAACAATGCTTACCTCTCCCAACTCTTCATCGTTGTGGCACCATCCTTGCAAAGAAATAGCAACTATTGTTGAAGATTTTTACCCAATATCTCCTCCTAGAATGTGAGTGCTAAAGTTGGGGGTTTTGGCGGTGAGTAGAACAAAAAAATAGTCGAAGTGAAAATGAATGAATTTCACTTTTTTTTTTTGCTTTTAACGTGCAATAAGGAAAGCACATTATAATGTGCTCGCGCTATGAGTTTTTAAAAAAAAAATAGAAAGTGGCCACAAAATTGCTACCCAACTTCATGCACCCGCTCCTATCTTGTCATCTTTCTAAAACTTTCTCAATTCAAATGCTTGCAGGGTTCCAAACAAGTGTTCCAAGGTGTACTTCTTAGGGTCATACATTTTTTCAATCACTGAGATCTTATCACTATAGCAATTTTGTAGGGTGATCATGATCTTCTCTATTATGTCTTCATCCGCTAGCTTTCCTCCTTGATTTCTAACCTCATTTTCAATTTGTTGAACCTTGTGAAAGAAACTTGTAAATTCTTCACCATCTTCCATTTTTAGGTTCACAAATCTACACTTTTCTGCCAGTCTCTTTGTCAATTTCACTTTTTCATTCCCTTCTTACATGTCTTCCAGCTTTTTCCAAACTTCATATGCAGTATCCAAAGAATTAACCTTGATTCGCTAATTTTTAGATAGACCATTACAAATCACATACTTCACACTCTCATTTTCTTCATAAGCAGAGATCTCATCTGCAGTATTAACACCACCGAACGGAGGTGTATACTTATTCTAAATATCCTTCCAGGTCTAGAAACCAAGAGAGATAATATATCCTCTCATTTGTCCCTTCCAGTCTTTGTAGTAAGTTCCATCAAACATAGGGATTGACAACTTGTGTGCCATTGGATCTTCCTTAAGCAGTTAAGCTCAACAATAAGGAACCACAAACTCTAATACCAATTGTTAAATAGGCACATGACAATTGAGAGGGGGGTGAATCAGTTGTCACACAAATTCAAACTTAAAACTTTATCACTTATCAAAACTTCAACCACGCTATTTTTATATTGAATATGAGCATGAAACAAAGATAACAGAAAGTAAATCAACACAATGAACACCAAATTTTACATGAAAAACCCAATAAGGGAAAAACCATGATGAGGGTTAACTCACAATATAAAGATTATAAGCTGAATACAAAGGTTCACTTCCAAGGGCTCACTTCCCGAAGGAGGAGTCACTATCCAGGTACAAAGGCTCACTACCTACAAAGGACTCACTATCCAACAGGGAGGCTCACTGCCTACAGATACAAAAGAGAACAAAAGATCCACCACAATAATTAAAACACATTTGTAGGATTATAAAAACCTTCAATTCACTACCTTCAACACACTGAAAAACTTCTCTCACAACTCACTCATACACACTTCTGCTCTTATGATTTGTGGCACACTTTCGTCACTTTTCATCCCACCTTCATTCAATTTTTCACAATTGGCCTTTCTTTTATACCATTCTCAACCTTAGAAACATTTACCAAGGTCAGCCACAACACATCATTTCATAAATTCAAAATAGGTCGACAACTTTAAATTCCCGTGGTGGAAAGGAATAAGAGTGGAACAATAAAATCATAAGAATAATATTTTTGAATCTTCTACATGCTTCCTCATTTAAGTTTTATTCTTCGAATGAAGTGTAAATACTAGGTCGACCAAACCTAATGAAAACAAAAATTATCAATGATGCACATGCTTCCCAACAAGAAGATGACACACAGACGATGCAACATGCTTCATTATGCATGCGAATACATCTCAAAATCTTCCTGATACATTTGCAACAAAAATATCAAGCTTCAAACACTTAACTCTTTTCATTAGACAATCCAGACTGTGCAGATACACACATAAAAACTAAAACATCATTTCTAGATTACCAAATTCCAAACCTCTTCACCAGAGCATAGGAAAGGCCTTCACAAGACACTCCCAAATCTGCACAATCTAAAACAAAACAGTGGAGAAATGCAAAGCAAACATATTTCTCCTAGTCCATAGAACATTGACACTGTCAGTAGAACACATATATTGGTGGACACAACTTCTACATACCATCGCACTAGAAACTAAAACTCAGACTATATCATCATCAGATCATTATCAACATGTCTTCAGATCCACACAGGCATAGGATCAACACAAGAGAAATGTGGAGCACATACCGAAGCACACACTAAACACTTCCAACATTCTAACTTCTTTTCTTCATTAATTTTCTCAAAAGCACTTGGAAACTCATCAAACCAACATATTTGTAAAGCCATAAGGATAGCTCCATGTACTCATAGCATCTCAACAACATCTCAACCATGTACATGTACAATCTGCAACATACTGAATAGTGTTGACATCAATGACAACATTAATGACAACACCACCAAACTAGCTCATATTTGCAACAAAAGGTAATAAGTTTATAGCTCCTCCCAACCAAAACTTACAAATCTTTACCAGTCCCATGCCTAACCACAATATTTCATTTGTTAAGGCTAGTGAAACTAAGCCCGATGTGATGAGTGTTGACACGGATGATAAAAACATGAGCAATAATGAACAAAATCCTATGGATGATGATGAAAAAAATCCTAAGGATACTAATGAACAAATTCCTATTAATACAATGATAGGAGTAATTGACATCAAGCCTCATAAACATCAAACCATAATGCCCACTGACATTACTTTCTCTTCAGAAGAAACAATCACAAATGCACCTGATGGTCCTCTTTACATAGCCAACAAAATCAATAACATGCCCACTCTAGGGATTTTAATTGATCCCATCTATGGAAAGAATGTGATCATAGAAGAACTCTTATATGTGCATGAACTCACTCAAGATAGATATGATAAACCGAAAGTATGGATTAAAAAACATGATGGGTTTTTTCATGCTATGATGGGCTCAATCACAGTCCCTTTACAAGTAGGACCAAATAAATTAAATGTATCATTCTCTATCATTTCTAATTTAGGCCAATTTCATGTAAAGTTAGGCTACAAATGGCTTCACTCCATGAATGTGGTCCCATCTATTGTCCACAAGTGCTTAAAGTTTCCACTTGGCAATGAAATATTCATTGTGAACAATAGTGGCTTTAGCCCTTTATCTTCCCATGGATTTTTTTCCTTAGATTATTTATGGCCTGAGCCCATGGAACCTATAAGACCTCGTGAGGACTTCCTTTCCTATCCTACCAAAATTTCAAAGAAAAATGCATAGCCAAGTTATCCCTTGAAAATTTGTCTCCACCCATGATTAAACCTCCACCCCTTGATGAAAAAAATGTTCAACTTAACACCCTTCCGACTAACCAGGACACATCCATAAAAAATTCCTTGCCTATTTCCTACAAAAGACCAAGAGAAAACCAAACAATTCCTAATCTGCCTCCTAAGAAAATTTATAAAGCCAAAGAGAAAGTGGTTGAACAACCTTCCATGGTTTTTGTTGTTCTTCCCTCACAAGGAGAAAAGAAACCTATGGTTGAAAAACCCGCTCCTACCCAAACGCAACTTGAAAACCGTAATGAAAGGAACAAAAATGCTAGAGAGCGTAGGCATAGACATCGTGCTATTACTCGAAAGATGAATGAAGAGAACAACATTGAAAATAAAAATTCGAACTTGACAAAAGCAATAAACGATGAACTTCCTCCCTTACCAAAACAAACAGATCCTATGTCTCCAACACAATAAGGACCAAAACCTTCTATGGATATTATCATTCGTCCTCCTATTCTGGTCAACTTGGATGACGATGAAGAAACTACTAAAATTGATGAGCAAGTGCATAATGAGCTAAATTTGTTATTTTCCTATTTTATGAGCTTAGACGATAACAACCGTGATGATCCTCCTAAACTGAGTGATTCACCATGTGTTGAACTTGGTGATTCTCCTAGTACAACACTTGATGTTGTCTCTCTCACTAGTGATCTGCATTCTGCATATGCTGAACAAGACTAGTATGTGGATGACCTGTTGGATGGTTGAATCGCATGTACTTTACTAGTCTTTCTACTTTCCTTTTTGCTTGGTTTTTGATTGATTGTATGTGTATAATGTGATCCCCATGATTTTTTTTGGATGTTTCCTCTCTATGTGCATTCCTCTATTTGTACCTTTAACATTCTTCTATATGTCGTAAACTTTTACCTTTCATTTGCATTTTTTTCTTGTTTTTTTTCTTTTGGGGATGACACAGGGCATCGAGACACCCTATGTCTCTTCCATGTTGATCCAAAAGATTTTTTACCTTTTTTTTTCGTTTTATTTTGTCTTGTGTTTTCCTTTTGGGGGTGACGCAAAGTGTCGAGACACCCTATGTCTCTTCCATGTTGACCCAAAAGGTATTTCATTTTGTTTTCACTCTCTTTGTGTCATTCTTCTAGTTCTATGTGTATTTGGGGAATGATGACATTTCCGAGCTCTCTAATATCATTGCAGCAAAGACATATACTGACCTCGAATCCATAGATCCCTTATGTGTTTCTAGGGGGCAACTCTCTTTTCCTTTTTATTTTTGGCTATTTTAAATTAACTGCTCATAATATGATGTTAGCAATTTCTTTAAAGTGGGGGCATACATTGACTAGTGTTTCATTGATCATTATAAAGGATATGAATGCCCTAGTTATAAATGAACTAGGGCAGGGATTTGAACCATGTAATGTCCTTTACAATAATCAATGAAACACTAGCAAACTTCACATTTCCAGTTAAAACAATAATACTTATTGCTCTGTGAGGTTCTTGTTACCTTTCTTAGCTATTTGTACCTTCTTCTTTGACCACTTGTTTTTTCAGTCCCACGCTCTTGTTTCCATCTTTAATACTTTGTTTCCCCCTTGGCGGGACTTCTACTTTTCTACGTTTATCTTCCTAGAACTATCATTGTACCCTGTTGTTCTTGATCTCATCGACTTCCTTATGGACATTATTCTTTTCTTTCAATTATCTCTTGCAATCTGGCATATACACAGGTCTAGAATCCCAAATGATACAATAATTTTAGACCGACATTCACAAAACGTCTATGATCTGGGAGCTACGAAAGGGGGAAAATGTACTTTGAATTTGTTAATTTCTATCGAAATTGCTCCATTTTGCAGCAAGATAGTGCCCAAGTTCTACTTGAGATTGGTAGATATTCATCCCCAATCTAATAGGCTTACCTATAAGAGATTGGTGTGCTTAGACTATAAGAGAAAATTGTAGTTGTAAGTGGTAATCACACACATGCTTGTCATTCTAATGATCAATATGTTGCTTCATATTTGTCTTTGACAGTATAGGGGGCTATACCAAGAGAAAATTGTAGTTGTGAGTGGTAATCACACACATGGTAAGCCTTTCATAATCAAGATTCTGTAAAATTGAAATTCATTTAAGAATATTATTATTTTGCATATGCACATAATCAAATTCACACCAAACAAGTCTGTGCTAGGATGATTGATGAAACGATATTATACAGTCTCGTTTAATTGCTTACCAGTACTACAACAGCTTTCTTCCCGTTCCTGTGTTCATAAAAATGCACCCAGGGCACAAATTATCATAGGCTTGTGTCACGCTCTTTTCAATGCCATCAAATGATTTGTCACAAAAACCCAAGAGAAGTTTCATATAGCATAGATTCGTGTTAGCCTCCAGAAATGCCATGTGTGTGATTACCACTCACGGCTACAATTTTCTCCCGGTATAGCCCCACTATACTGTCAAAGACAAATATGAATCAACATCTTGATCATCAGAATGACAAACATATAAAGAATGCCTGTCTGCTAGGTTATGTTTCTTAGCTTAAGTTTCTGAGACGCATTTTAAGAGTGAGAAAATATACATGAGACCAAAAACAAAAAAGACATTAAATAATGTCCACAGATGACTACAGTAGGCCAAAGTAACTGCGATGCATTGCCAAGTATAAATGAACTAGAGCAGGGATTTGAACCATGGAATTCCCTAAACATGAAATCACAAAAGCAAATCAATGAAACACTAGCAAACTTCACATTTCCAGGAAATTTGAAAGAATGTATTTAAATGCTAGGAAATTTGAAAGAATGGTAAATTTAAAATTAATTTAGATCTAAAATCATAAAAGAAGTACATGTGTGTGTATGCATGGATAAGTTTACCAAACAATGAGAGGAAAAATGTTTTTCCTAAATTAATCTGGGATAATAAAATGAATGCATACAACTTAAGCATAAATTAAATCAACTTAGGATTCATTTGGGAAAAGGAATCATAGATATCAAGATGATGAATGATTGTATAAAAATGTGAGAAATAATAAACATAATAGATTACAAATGTGTAGGAATAAGTGTAAATAGTGATAGGATAAAAATCAATTGTATAGAAATAGACATAAGTGGGGTAAGTAATCAATAAATAAGTCCAACTTTACACAACATTAAAATATTTGTCAATATATAATTATATTGAAATACTATCAAAAATGACCCAAAACTAAATGAAATTTGACATAGATATGTAACTTCACAATTGTAGTGTTTAAAAGAAGATAATATCATATAGCTCGGCCTTGTTCACTCTACTTAAACATCATACGATTCAATAAGCAAAATCTATATAGCACTTTTCTATCTCGCCTAAATAAAAATAGTAAATAATTATTTTATTTTAATAGTCAAAAACCATTAAAATCAAATTATGTTTTAAAATGATGTAGAGTAGATATTTGTCTTGATGAATCTTCTGCTATTGATTTCGTACTACAAAGACCACTCAATCTCTATGTTATTTGTACTTGTATAAGATATTTGGCCTAGTATACTTTGGAAGGTGTCTCTTACGAAAGAATTTCTTGTGTGCTCACTCAATTCACACAGTCAAAACTGACGATCACAAAGAAGTTTAAACGAAAACGCATTGCAATAGTCATGTTAAGGGTGACCAATACTCGATAGCGTCCAAATTGAAAATTTCTAACATATAAACCATAAATGTATTCCTCACATTCTAATTCATACTTTTTCCATTTCAAAACTAGAGGTACTACATGTCTTATTTCTTTTCAGTGGTCTGTAATGGAAGCTTTTTAGGCAATGTATGGGTATAATCATACTTGTTCCATTTCAAAACCAGAGGTTAGAGCTGCATTGGTATTTATCGTAAAGCCCTTGATTTGAATAAGCATTCCAAGTGCTTTCATTGATGGCCGTTTGTATGGATCATCTCGAGTGCACATTGAACCAACTCCCAAAACCCTCTTTATTATCTTCTTTGTTAACTCTATTGCATCTCTGAATATGGCATCATCTATAACTTCTCCTAATCCATGAGGAATCCTATATCTCACCCATCCTGGCAAGTCTTGTGATACCTCTTCAGTTGTAGGTACTTTCAATGTCAAAAGTTGAAGAATTATCATGCCATAGCTATAAACATCTGACTTTATTATTGCCGGGTCCAATCTCTAACACTCTGACGTGCATTCCAATTGATTTTGAATGAACATGAGTTTTTCTCGTCCATAAGAATGAATACAAGAATTTTTAAATAAAATTACAAGTTTTATTTGTATCAATGTATTTATGATTGAATAAATGATTAAAGATATAAAATGTTCATAGTTTATAATATTAGATTGAATATTTTTGGATTATGTTATGTAAGTTTTCTTCTTCATCAATCTTTAAGATCATCTTTTAGATCAAATTTTATGATTCATTTGTCAGAAAAAAAAACAAACAAAAATATATATACAAATTGAATTAAACAACATAATCTTAAATAAAACTTATAATTGCCAATAGTCGAATGGTATGATGGTTAAGTTGTGGTGTTGTTCTTGTCAAGGTTCAAATCCCATTCGGGTGTTATTGTTCAATGTTTAAACTAAAGATGAGGTCCCCATTTGTGACCTTATGAATTTTATATTGTCACTTTGTATAAATAGTTTATTTTAGTTTATGAAATCTATTGATTTTATTTAAACATCAAAATATAATAATAATATTATACACGGCCTCCAGTTATTTTTATTGGTTAAAATTGTATTTTAATTAGTAAAGTTTTGATATTGAAGACTAGATTAGATAGATGACCATGAAAACCATAAATGACTAAATTAGATATAGAAAGGATGTGGTATCTGGAGCTGCATATCCACCCAATCCTATGAAGGAAGAAGAAAATTCAGAGTGCTTTTCTATTAGAGAATAAATACCATAGTCACTCAAGAGGGGCTCCTGGTTGTCAATATCCACAAAATTATTGTTGGGTTTCAGATTACCATGGACAAGAGTGTTAAGGAATAAGATTGTCTAGAAAAGTTAGAAGATGTTTCTACAAGAACTAGAATCTTCTAGAAAAGTTACAAGATATTTCTAGAAGAACTAGAATCTTCTAGAAGGGCTAGAACCTTCTAGAAACTAGAAGCTACTAGAAGTTGTTCAAGGAAAAGAACATTCCAGTTTTTGAGATATCTAGAACATTAAAAGTTTCTAGATCTTAGTGGCTTCAAGTATAAATATGCATCACATTGAGACATGAGTCATCTACTTATATATAAAATATTATAAAAAACTATTATCATTTTATTGTGGTTAGGGTGGTCAGACAAACACCTACTTCTTATTTTTTCCCTGAAATTTAAGTACTACTGTATTGAAATTTCAAAATTTCACCAAATAGATTTAAAAAAAAAAAAACCTAGTAGTTTAGAAACTACATTCAATTTGCTACAGATTCTATTCTTACATATTTTTGAAATAATATAGAAAACTTATTCAAAATTTTACGTCAAGTTTCCTAACTCTAATTTTTCTGAATGTTTTGCCACTTAAGGGCCTGTTTTTTCCATGATGATCTTGCACATACCCATAATGTCATTTAGAAATGATCTTTTGCAAGATTCTTGCCTTGAAATGAGCTTTCCAACAAGTATAGTTTTGATATTTTTTAATTTTATCTTGTATTTATTTTTTATTTTTTACTGAACATAGGTTTTTCTTCGAACATCAAGCTCTTTGTTCTATAGAGCTGTAAAAATAGTAAACCATTGTAAAGAAAGTTCAAAAGATACCCATTCCCTAGGTATTGATGTCCTTGTTTCACTAAAAAAAGAAAAATTGTATTTCGATATATATACAACAAGTTAGGTTGTATGACACACATGCATGTCCAAATTATAGTTACAATGACTTGAAAAATTAATTAAAACATATATATGTAGCAAAAGATTATGAATAAATATATTCATTCCCTAGATATTGATGTTGAGAATCTCTATTTCAAAAATTAGAATTTATTCTTTATAGAAAAAAAGTTATGTTGTACGACACAAACGTTACTTTCTGAAAATATTGTTTTAAGTTTAAAACTAGTTATTAAAAGAGATGTTGAAAAATTCATGATTTATTTAAAAAAAAAATTAATTTAAAAAAAAAAAATCTACACACAAATTGCCACAAATCACTAGTTTGCATCATCTTCAAATTCCTAACGGTTTAGTTGCTATAGGTCTTAGAAGATGACAATCCAGTTAAAAATATTGATGTAAATGTCCATCTTGGGCAAAAAGTGAGACACAGTATTGTGATTTCACCCCTTTCTTTCTTCAATCTCTTTAGTTAACTTCATTGCCATAGATTCCATTTCAATCTTCATAGGAGTATTGTCCTTAACAAGCTTTTCACATTCTTCTATTATTTCTTTTAGGGTTCGATTCAGATGAACATCTTTCGGGCCTTTGCTTTCTTTTTGCTTCAACTGACCACATAGTTCTTTCCTTTTTTCCCTTGACTCATTTATTTTATCTTACAGTGATTGAATGATTTTTTTAGCAACCACAAGGTTTTCTTTTAGTTCCATGACCTCTGCTTTAGACTATTCAAGATCATCAAGTGCCACCATAAGCCATTGTTGAAGACCACCTGCGTCCATTGTAATCCAAGATCCACCTCAAGTTGTTAAAATTAGAAGAGGAACCTGCTCTAATACGAATTGTTGGACACTAGGAACACTGAGAGGGGGGGGTCAATCAATGTTCCACAATTTGTATCTCAAATTAGATCTTAAACTATCAACAACAATATTTAACCTCTAGTAGCATCCACAACAAATAAATAGAAGGAAACATGCATGTTCATTAATAAGACAATGTGAATACCATAACACCAATATTTTTACATAGAAACCCTGTTAGGGGAAAAATCACGATGGAGATTAATCCACAAAGTATACTTTGTTAAAAGTATGATAAAAAAGGGGAATGCACTTGCATTCAGGTGCACTACCTAGAGCTCACTGCTCAAATACAAAAGATGACTCACTATCCAAAAGAAGTTTGGATTAAAGCTATTCAAAATATGAACTGAGAAAACAACATCTCTAAATGCCTGGATTCAATTCTAATGAAGCACAATTCACACTTTTGATCTGTTCTACTCTGCTCTGCTCTGCAAAAACCTTTCTATTGTGCAAACAAAATTCTCTCTACGAATCTACTGATAATACCTCATACAGCTGTTCTGCACTTTTTTGCACACACACCTTCATACACCACTCCACTTCTCTATCTAAAAATGATTTTCCGATCTCACATATATATCCACTTAACAAGATTTTATTGTTATATGTTGGCTTTAAACAAAATATAATATTCTTCCATAAGTCTGCTCAAATCACCAATTAGAACTAAAGTGTACCCACACAAGTCAGCTAGACAATAGTAGGGACCCAAACCAAAATTCCCAACATAAGAAATAGTTAAATACATACTCCTCATACATCTAGAACACACCACACAACAGGTCGGCCACAATGAGAAAATAAGCAATAAATTATTCTACAAAATCTCCAAACTCGTACATGAATCAATGTAATATCATAAAACTTATCAAAAAAATAATATACATGATTGGCAAGCACCCCTGGGGATCCACACAACAAAATAATGATCCGGTGAAGTATCTAGATCAATTTACGAACCGAATACTTTGTTCTTCATGCATTTTGTTGGTAGAGTATTGACTTCTACTTTCATTGTCGGTAGAAACTGCTTCTAAACTGCGGACCACACTACTGACTCTGGTTACCATCAATGACAACACTAGCAGCCAAAAACAATCTCCTAAAGCCATATGCCAACAATTCCCCTCTCCTTTGTATCTCCATCTCTCTTGTATCTTCCTGTCTTCTTTGTATATTGATTTGTAATATTCTATCCAATTTTAAGGGGGGATGTTAAGGAATAAGATTGTCTAGAAAAATTAGAAGATGTTTCTACAAGAACTAGAATCTTCTAGAAAAGTTACAAGATAGAATCTTCTAGAAGGGCTAGAATCTTCTAGAAACTAGAAGCTACTAGAAGTTGTTTATGGAAAAGAACATTCCAATTTTAGAGATATCTAGAACAATAGAAGTTTCTAGATCTTAGAGGCTTCAAACTTATAAATATGAGGTTGTCCATTGTGAACAACACTACTGTTGAGGTAAGTTCTTGGATTGTATGTAAGCACTTGAGTTAGATCAATATAATTTCTTTGAGCCATTTCATAATTGTTTTGTCCTATGTTTTTCCCTGTTTGTTGTTTTATTATTTGGGTCTATTCTTATAGAGAGGATTGTTACTATATGCTCCACACTCCTCATGCAGATACACCAGGGTACCACCACTTCTTTGAACAATTTTAAGACAGGTTTCCTAGTTGAAATTGAAATATTGATGAAAGAGTTGATCTAGAGTCTGCCAATTCAAATATTCCACAACAAGATGTTCCAGCAGTAGCTACATAGAGTATAAGTTTGTGAGTGGGTGACAGTGATGATGACCCACTACCACCTAGTGCAATTGGTGCTTCAGCCTTGAATTCGTCTTCCCAAAATACTAAACAACATTCTCTGACCAATAAGAGAAGGGAACATATGAACAAAAATATTTCTGCAATACTCGTGTTTGTCATCTTCTTCATCTGGGTTATTGTTGCCCGAACAAAATGGATGTTCCTGTACTTGGAAATTGATTGTTTTCATTCAATTGTCTTTTAAAGAATCATTTTAGTTAAATTTGTTGTGTGCAATTGATGAGAATGATGGTATGTGTCTTGATGATGCCATCTTTCAAGGTTCGAACTTATGAATATATGATACAAGGAATAAAGTAGGGTTCATGTTTAGGAGATTTTTGGGAATGCATATTTTTCAGTTGAAGAGATATCTACATATTGAATAGCAAAACAAACTCATTTTATCATTTTTAATTGGGCTCTTGTTGTCTCAACATGAATGATGGTATGTCTCAATTCATTGCCTTCTAAAATATCATCTTATCAAAGTATTACTTTTAAGTTCAACATAATTAGTAAAATCAATAATAAGTTCTTTGATTATATCATCTACCAAGATTCAAAACTATAAATATATTACCAAGATTCAAATCTATAAATACACGATACAAGAAATGAAGTTGAATTTACACCACAAATATCTTTCACTGAATCCATATCCCTCTATTCTTAACTCTTAACTTTAAAAATATAAACATAGATTTATACCCCTGTATGACAAAATGAACTCTTAAATAATATAATATCCTCCATTAACAAAAACAATCTTCGAGAAACTTCAAAACTTTGAGCAATTCAAATGCCCATGCTTAATTTCATGAGCGAAAAAAATCTCTTGATGTACTCTCGTGATGTAACACTGTTCAGTTTCGACAATGGACCCACTTTGTGAGATATGAGTATTCCACACGCATTTTATGACCAGAAACGTCTGATTTAGACGACTTTTCCTGGTAACAAATACCCTGAACGCACATGAAATTGACTGAGAAACTAATTAGATAAATTAGGTGCAACGCTACTTTAATGAGGGATTCATAATTAAAGACCCACTTTTTGTATGGTCCCAAAAAAAAAAAAATCAACACTATTTGCTCACACGTTGTTGACTTGGAACTTGGAACTTCCAAGAACTTTTGCTGAGGCATTTATGACAAATACTGTTGTAAGGGAATAAACCAATTTTTAAATTTCGGTGAGAATAGACTTTAATTAATATAATCTATAGAGTTAATATAGATTATAGGAGAATTTAGAAATTTAGAAATTAAGAATGGTAAAAGTATTTAGTTAATTTTGATGGTCAATTAATATTGTTCGTTATTTTTATTATAATTTTTGAGTTGTAATTCAAAATATTTAACTAAACATTATATAATATTTATTAAACATTTTGTTTGTGCAAAACTTAATATATATATCTTTGATTTATCTTCATTTGATTTAATCATGTCACTTCTCTATCTTTTATCAAATGATATGTATACAGTCTCCTATAAAAGATTGTATCTCATTCTTAAAGATATGGGCTACCAAGTATTGTATTGCATACATCTAATAGTTAGACATCTACAAGTACCTTATTCTTGTCTTCTATTAAATATGCTAATATAATCAGATAATATCTCTTTACTAAATTTTTAATTCCTAGATTTAGCTGACCCAAGAAACAATGTTTCAAAATGACTTCTTGTTTCTAATGCAAGATATTGCACCCAATTTTGGGAAATTAAATTTACTTGAGAAGAAGTATCATAATGAACAACAATTTTCTTACCTTTAAGTTGTACCTTTGCATAAAATAATTTGGTAGAGTCGTTCTCATCTTGAATATCACCACAAACCATGTTTGCAACCTTTTGCTTAGTTGCACATGAAATTCTATCATCCATATCCAAAATAAACTTGATTTATTTCACTTTATGCGCGCACTAGCAACACTTTTGTTCTTATAATTTTGTTACATATAATTGTATCTCCAAGTTCTACTTCCAACACGAATCTTCATTATGAACCTCATTTTCAAAATGTTTACAAATTAATTTTCCTTTTCTTAAGAGTGCTACTTTTCATATGGTATTAGTGGTTTTCATGGCCTTTACATGTTATTCTTTCCCTTGTTGGAATACTTTCCTTATTTATCTTCCTTATTACCCAACTAAATATCTTTGAATGAGTTAATTTTCTTCTTGTCCATGTCCAAATAATTAGACTATGTGCTAGCCTCGTCAACATTTAGAGGTTTACCCATTGAAACAACCCTATGAAGATGTCCAAATAAGCATCCAATATATTTCATCAACACTTTGTGTTCCATCATATCCCTAACAAGGTATTGATAGAAGAAGTTTCATTCCATTTCTCAATCATATTGTAGAATTGTTTCTTCAATAACTCTTTGAAATCTTCTCATTTTAAAATTAGATGAGATTCTTGTATTGGTACAAAGAAGTTGCATAATTCTTTATTCCATGTTAAGGCATGTCTAGATAGGTTTCAAAGGGAAAACTAAATATATTGTAAATAATTTGGATTATGAAGCTAAGAGATACCTATAGATCAAATTTATTTACATTTACTTCTTCGTCAAATTATTGAATCTCTTTCTTTACGTTAAATTGGAATGGAAAAGTAGTGTTATTTTTGAGGTTTCACCATGATAATATGTAACCCTAGGGTGCTATTTTCTACCTTTGGAGTATTGTGAATCCTAGTTTTTGAGTTATGGCCTTTAGAATATTTTGAACAAATCCATCCGTAAGCATTGAAATTAAAAAATAAGAATCAATAAAAACTTAAATAAAATAAAAGTCAAATCTTATTTCTATTTACCAAGCCAACTACAAACCTCAAAAAGATGGTGCTGACTCGCCAATTTGGATGTGGATGTTATTTGTAACATAACACTTTGATTTTGATTATTTATTGATTCAATATAGTATACTTGCATTAAGATGTGAGATATGAAATTGATGAATGAATGATCTTATTTATAGAATTTTCAAGTGAAATCAATTAGGACTTGAGTACGAGGATGAATACTTCAATTAACTAAATTGATTATGGATTCAACTCAACTTAAAAAGAGAATATTTCAATTTTGAATTGATGAGAGAATAATAATACATTTTTTAATTCAATTGATGGATGATTGTGAGAAATAAGTTTCCAATTTAAGACTAAGTTGACTAATGGTTTCAAAGAAGAAGATTCTAAGAGGAAGAATAGTTAACTAAGGATTGAAGATTGAGATGCTAAAATCAGATGGAGTTAGTTGATGATGGAAGAAAGAGATCACTAAAGATAAAACATGAGTTAATTGATAAGTGAAAATAAAAATTAGATAAATCATTTAATTAAATGGAAAAATACATGAAAAAATAATAATTAATGATGTAATAAAGGTAATAAATGGTAATTAATGGATAATGAATGATAAATTAAATGGTAAATGGTATTTGATAATAAATGATTGATGATTAATGGTAATTAAAGGATGAGTAGGTGGAATATTTTTAGTGTCTATATTTTGTCCCTCTTAGAGCAATGTTCAAAGTGATATTATTTAAAAGAAAAAAGTAACTGAGAAGAAAAATTAGAGAAGATGAAGATGATGATCTAGCATGTCCCACTTAGGTAAGAAAATGGAATGTTAGAAAGATGGAATAATTTTATGTGATTGATGGCCCCTCGAAGGATTTTCTAGGATTGTCTAGATGCATAAACTATATAGGCGATCTCTTGAAATAAGACAAAAAGAAGAAGAATTTCAAATGGAAGATGAAAAAAGATGGAAGAAAAAGATTAAAGATGGATACAAGAAACATGATTATGGATGAAATAATAATGATGACATGTGTTGTGCTAAAATTGAGATTAGCAACCTTTATTTAATATAGAAATGGAAGTTATGCACTACGGTATATAAGACCAAAGTGATAATGTATCCAATGCATGGAATAACTCTAAAAAGATCTAAAAATTAGGATGCCCCAATACTCACAAGGTTTTTGACACTTTTGGTGGATTTGTGATGAGGCAATCATAAAACACAACATGTTGAAATAATATAAATTGTTCAAATATATACCATTCAAAGCATACCATGTGTAGAGTTAGAAAAGTCATCATACATCCAACTAGATTAACTAGAATTAACTTATTTTCACTTTGCCTCCACATTCAAACACAAAACCAACGAGGATTGATGATTAGCTCACTGCCATAATAGAGATCCAATCTCTTAGGGTTTTGATCGTTTTGAGTTGCAAAGATGACAATATGTGTGTTTAACAAGACTATTTGATATAAACCCTAGATCTTTCAAAATATAATTTATCATACAAATGAAAATAAAAATTATCAAAACAATTGTAGATCTAAGAAAAAGATATAAAGAGGAACCTATTATTAAAATTTGAGCATGAATTGGGTGGACATGTGCATGGGCACCCTAGACTTGAATTGCTAATTTTTTGGGATTTAAGAACTTTGAAAGATAGGTTATAATTTTCCTTGTATTTCCTCTAAATCGCTCTTGATGAAACTTTTGAATTTGTCCTGCACACATGAAAAGAGAGGGAAAGGTTGTGTTGTATAAGTGTTTTCTTAATCCAAACCCCATTTTGGTATTTCTACCTCCATGTAAATCAAATGATGATGACAAAGAGGGCATTCCCTATGTCAAGAAGAATGCAAAATAAGAATTGATTGAAATGATAAATGGAGAATAGATAGTATTATATTAGGCATGAAACCCTTGTTGAAGTGATGTTTACACCATAAGTTGCTACAAAGTTGGTTGATAGATGTTTGGCTCACTTGATAGACTTGCAATAGGTTAGCCCACAAAACATAATAAATTATTGTAGCTAGAATATAGATAATACCTTATATACATCTTTTTTAGGTGGAAAAGTGATGGACCCTAAGGTTTAACTAGGATTAATCACCTTTCACTAACATAACATTGGGGAATTAAAGATGGGAAAGGACATGAGATTAACTTTCAACCTAAAAGGTGAGTCAACCAATCCTTGATCTCCAATTCCTTTGTTTTGGGTGCAGGGATTTGATTTGAAATGGGTTTTTGATGAAATACAATGATGCAACTAGCTAACTATAAAAATGGTATGAATGCAAACAACCTAGAAACTGATAATCAAATTTGATTACCATAAATGAATCTAGAAAATATGTGTGCACCTGTGATTCAATTTTGATCCTTTAATTTGAGTGGAAAAGGATGAGCTAAGGGAACCCTAGTCTAGGGATCTAAAACTAAAATCTTCTTTCATAATCCTTAGTCCCCTAGCCTATTTCTTCTTCCTTTTGGATCTTGTTGTCAAACCTTTGTCTATTGCTAAGATAATTGAGTTTTTGTATCTTGTCAAGTTGTAGGCCTTGAATGCATAAATGAGGAAATTGTCTTCAATCATATTCCAATATTCTTCAGATATGTAACTTGAACTTTCAAAGGAGAGGAAGGGTTGTGCCATATAGGGGCTTACCTTAGTCAAACCTTGTGTTGGTATTTCTACCTCCATAATGGAAAATTTGATGATAAAATGGATTATCCTTTTTTATGGGATAGAGGCTAAATGATAATGGAGTAATCAACTCACAAATTTTTGTAACTTACAACTCAAATCTTATGTCGTTGAGGGAATAAAGTCATGCACATTAGAGCTTCAAGGATTAAATTTGACTTGATTTGATTTGAAGACCTACAAGCATTAGTACTCACAAAAAAATGTATGCATAAACATGAAAAAACTCATATAAAAACTTGAAATGATGCTTGAATGACAAAATATTGAAAGAATTCTTCAAAAATTTCTCTTGAATTGATAACAATTGTACTTCAATATTGCTTGATAATTCTCCTCCTTGCTTCTAGGATTTGAAATGATGAAATGACTAGGTATTTATATGCAATTAGTCTAATTTCCCACAAATTAAATCCCCATAGCTGACATTTAGGATTTCAATTTCAAATAATAAATTGCCAAAACTAACATATTTTAATTTGGGGCCATTTTAAGGGGACAAGGGCACCCCTATCCAAATCCACTTTTCTAGGATCCAAGGTGTTCGAGGAAAAATATTAAATGAATACTTTGGATTTTCATATTTGATTTTTTGATCAATGATAAAATAGGCCATGTAATACATAATTTAAGAAATTAGTAGCATGATTAGGTCCAAGCATATAGGAGGTAGCAAAACCTAGTGTGAAATTGTCAAAGGTGACAATTTATGATGCTCCATTTAGCCCCCACTTTAGTGAGAGTATGAACTCATGCTCAAGCTAACAAAAAATTAAGAATATGTCAAGAGGGTTTCAATTATCTAAATGTTGAAGAGATAGGATGACAATGAACCTAGGGGAAGTGTGCAAGACCCCAAGATTCAAGATCCTATGGAAATACAACATAAGGACAAAGGAACACACATGTATGAAATGAAGCATGACAAAAAAGAAAACATGACAAAAACAAAACACAAACATAATGCAAATGCAAAAAGGAGGGTATGAAAATCATAGACTAGAAAGCTCTGTAGAAATATTACTACAATCCATACCCAAGGCATTCATGAATCACATGCTAAGAAATTCTAATATTTTCTAGGTGAATCATGAACCAAAGGCACCACGAGATAGTGAATTTTGATATTTTCTAGGTGAGCCTTCTAAAATGAGTAGCAAAATGAGAAACAAAGAAGGGCTAGTGAGGACCATTTTTTACTAGGTGTGTACCCATGTTAACCATACCAAGAACTATAGTCCCAATAATTTTGATAAGGTGCTACATAAATGATCACAATTCTAAGCCAAGGCATCACTAAGTCTAGCATGTGTGAATGAAGTGAAGCACATAATGGAATGCATTCCCCCACCTTAAAGTAATTGCTAAACACCTAGCTATGAGAAATCGATTTAAGGTAGAAAAATGATAAATTCAATATGCTAAGATCATGAGATCTTATTTGGAAAGACTTATGCCAATTATATGTTTCCAAATAAAGCTAACTCACAATAAGAGGTTTCCCCAATGCAATGCCACATAACAAGAGAAAGGATGATCACATAAGGGATCCATGGATCAAGGGTCATTATAGATATTTGTTACAATGATATTCAAGGGAGCTCGAAGTTGATATCATTCCCCCAAATACTCATGGAACAATGAACGCAATGGAAGAATGATGCATTAAGATAAAATAAAACTTTTGGGTCAACATTGAAGAGACCTAAATGCCTCAATACCTTGCATTGTCCCCAAAATGAAAACAAAAGGCAACAAAAATGTTTATGAAATAGAGATGAATGGAGATATAAATAGATTAATGTCACAAAATATTTGTTTCCTTTGTATCCTTGTGCCAAAAAAGCAACGAGGCTCATCCAAATAAAAATCACAAACATAAAGACACATCAAGTAGCACAACATGAGAGATCACAATGCATATAGGAAAACACATAAATAACACATAAAGTACACAAAGGGTACTGCACATATGAGCCAATCTAAAGAAAATTGACTGCATCCCAAACTTGCTCATCATACATGATCCGGGGTATATTTTCACTAAAAATTCAAGTGTCTCCAATACTCCAAATTTCAGCACCATTAGAAAGAGCTCGGCGTTTTGATTCCAGCACAACTTGAACGGAGTGAAAAGGACTCTGTTTGCTCAAGTTATGGCCAGTCAAAATTTTGGTCAAACTGGCATTAGAGGGCGTCCAGGAAGCAAAAAAAATGTTGTCAAAAGATGACAAATTCAGCGTCATCGCGAAGAGATCGTCATAAGATTTCCGATGCAACTCATTTCGTCAAAATATGACACCGAATGCACGAGATATCATCAGTCAAAGATCATGCTATGAAGGTTGACTTTGACTGTACGGATGCTGATGTTAGCATTCCGTACTATACAGATAATGAAGTGGACTAACTAGAATTTGACACATGGCATCTATGTCAGCATCGTATGGAACCAATCAAGTGACGACACGTTTCATTCGTACACAGTAAGCATCTCATCATCATCCACGTCAGCGACACATCAGAATTTTTGGCCTATAGGAACTCGCCACGTGGCACCCTCCTGGTGTGGCACGTGGCCACAGCTGCATCTTCACCCCTTCTGTCTCCGATGGTTGAAGTTGACATTTGTTAACAAAAAGTAGTTAAGGGCCGATCCCCTGACCCCTCATGTGCGAAAATCTCGCGCGACCGTTGCGCCATAGCTAGCGCACTTGAATAGTTTGGGATAACGGTTGTTTTTCTTATTTGTCTGTTTGAAATTCATGAAACAAAACAACGGCCGGTGGTTTGAACCCGCAACCACCGGCCCAATAAAACCCTTTACCACCGATAAGCCATTCAATGGCTTTTAAAACTTGCAAGGCATCGGTCGATTTTGATAAATACCCAAAAAAACGAATGCCTTAATTTAAACAAATTCCCTTAAAATTAGAACCAAACAATGCTTTAATCCTTTTAAGGATTAAAATCTAACCTCTTAGAAACAATAATAGCCCGGGAATAAAATAATTAAGGGGCTTAAATAAATTATGTGAGATTTAGTGTAAATAAGGGAGGATTTTTCAAGTATTTTTCCATGTAAAGGGGATATAGGGAATATTTTGTAAATCAATTGGTTAAAGGCCAATTTGAGTAAATTTGATGTATAAAAGGGGAGTTTAGGAGTGAGTTTGGATGCAGAATTTTCAAGTCCAGGTGGTGAAGCATTGAATCAGAGAAACAGGGAGATTTTCTAAGGAGATTATTTTGAGCCTTTTTGTAGGTCAGAGTATTGTCATGCTGCCGAAGTGCTCTTGGTGCAATTGTAATTCTGTTTTTGGAGATTAATCGGATCAGTCTCACTCTATTGGAGCAGACCCGGAGACATAGTCACGTTTTTGGCGAACTCCGTTATCAGATTGTTTGCACTCTCTCTCTTCTTCCTTCTCAATTTCGTTCTTTTCATCTTTAGTTTTTAATGCATAATTTCAATAATGTATGCATGAATTGTATTTTCGCTTAATTCACATGTTAATGTGTTAATTTTGTTTATGTAATTTGGATTTCATGATTTTGTAAACATTAAGCATTCAAATGCAATTAGTCTAGACCCTAATTAGATCAATACATGGAAGGTAGATAACTAGCGAAAGGGACTACATCAAGTTTCACACAAGGAGTATCACTAGGCTCAAAATGTGATGAATCACTCTCATCAGGAGGATCATCACGGCCACCCCCATCTAAATCCATAGACTTTGAGAACAACAAAGATAATTCATTATGCACTTGTTCATCAATCTTAGCATCTTCATCTTCAATGTTTAGAATTATCATAGGGTGCTGGCAAGAAGTTGAATCCACTTTTTGGCCAAAAAGTGGAAGTGTTTTCCCTGATTTTCAACATTTGACACAATTGACCTTAAAATTTGAAGCACTTAGAGATGTAATCTTCAAAAAAGTCACTAATCATAAAATGTAGTACTCAGAGTCTAGTTTCCAAATATGTAATTTATTTCAATACCTAGATTGTACAAATTGAGTTTCAATAGGTGTTTCTAAAAACCACTGTTTAAAAGTCACTTTTTTTATACCATACTATGCACGTGTACAACATCCATATTTTGACCTAAATTATCATATTTTTCTAAATACTTTAGGGAAAAGATTTGTGACTCACTGAAGCTTGTTCTTGATATCTTTTTGTAATTTTTTATTAATTTTTTTTTTGTTAATTTTTTATTAGGCATATTTGTCATTTTGAAAAATTGTCGTGTACGACATGCATAAGATGACCTTAACTTATTATTATTATTATTTTTTTTTAAATTGAAAATAATTGTCCGAAGTTTGTTCTCGTGCAATCCATTTGTCAAAATGTTATGTTGCTCAAAAGTTATTAAAATATTAAAAAACCCTGATATTTAAAGTTGATGGACCTATTTCATCATAAATTAATTAAAAAAATAGGAAAAATAATCCAATTGTAAAAAAAATTACATATTTTGAATATGCATTGTCTCATCTAAAATGGGTTTTAATTTCGTAAAAAAAATTCTACAAAAAGAGTTGTCAGCCATATGTCCAAACTCGATATTTTTCTCTGACATTGTTAGAACCTTCAACTTGCAGGTCAAACTAGGTTGAAGGCCTAGGTTTGAATTCCCAATGCTTTTCCAGAACCAAAATACAAAGCAAAAACCCGACCACAAAGAAAATTCAAATTCAATTTTTTGGAAACGGGATCCCGTTTCCCAATATTAAAGTGTGACCATTGACAGGGAAACGAGATCCCATCTTATAAACGAGATCTTGTTCCTTTGTCAATGGTCCCCACATTAAATATTAGGAACGAGATCTCGATTATAACACGGTATCCCATTTATTAATAAACGGGATCCTATTCTATAAATGGGATCCTGTTTATTTTTTAACCGTTTTATTTAAATTTACTATCAAAAATTACTATGAAGTCTGCAACTTCACATGTACAGCCGAGAGCAGTAAAACTGGGCTATTTTTTATCAACTATTGTTTTTACAGGTGGTGAATTTGGATGTTTGATTAATTTTTTCAAAGGAGGAATAGTGTAAACCATTTTTGAAGTAGAATTTTGCTAGTTTTGTACTTGTTTTGAGGAACAAAAGGTCTTCAACTTGCAATATGGATTGATTTTTTCAAAGGAAGCATGAAGAAAATAGTTTTTAAAGTGGAATTGTGCTAGTTTTCTACTTGTTTTGAAGAACACAAGAGGAAGAAAATTTTGTCCTTATAGGTCTTCAACTTCCAATTTGGATTGAATTTTTTGAAGAATTTCACTATTCACATTCATTTGTGCTTGAGAATTTTATAATCATGGGAGATAAAGCTCGTAATAAGAGGAGGAAGACATTGATTCCTGAAGAAATTGAAGCGAAAAAAGAGGAGAGACAAAGACAAAGAGAAAGAAGAATGAGAATTAAATTAATGAATGATGGGGGAGCATTCAATTCCACAACTATTGAAGATGAAAACATTGAGGAGACCATGGTTGTAGATGAAGCTAATT
This sequence comes from Sequoia sempervirens, assembly GCA_007258455.2. NCBI lineage: Eukaryota > Viridiplantae > Streptophyta > Pinopsida > Cupressales > Cupressaceae > Sequoia > Sequoia sempervirens. The sequence goes on from VDFB02075321.1 coordinate 124,145,007, forward strand.
TGCAAGAAGTCAATTTGGAGAAGAATATGATTATACAAGCAAGTCCTACTATGTCTTCAAATCCCTCTTTCAGTGCTATGGAGAATGTTTCAATATGCACAAATCTAGGTACGTCTTCAAATCCACATGTTAGTGAAATGGAAAATTTGTATGTAGAAGTTTTACAAGATGCTGGACTTAACAATGTTGACATTGATAATATTCATAGAGATGAAACTTTTATAGACTTTGTTGAAAATGAAAATGAGAATGAAGATGAAGATGAAAATCTAGAATGTGTTGCTGAATTTAATGAAAATACTTTTTTTTAAAATTGAAAGTAGTATTTTTCGATAATCTTCTTGGTAAAATTTCTTGGAGGAAAATAAGAACACATGCAAATAAAATATACAACAAATTATTTTATCATAAAAAATTTGCAATTCAATGTCAACTAATGATGCAATTGATGAGAATGCAAAAAATGAGGAAAATAATGAAAAGGTTAGGATTTTCTGTTAAACCAAAAAGAAAAGATCAATCATTAAAACATGTTATGTCTATTGTTGATAGTGCCATTTAATCTATTGGGAAAAATAGTCGATCTAAAGATAAAAATGCAGCAAGAAGAGCTATAACAACTGCTATTGTTAATAAAAAAACTTTGAATAAAAGAATGGTAAGCAATATTAGTGAGGTTTTAAAAATGCATCCTAAAACATTGCTAAGAGCGGAAAAAAGAAGAGAAAGTATAGAAAATGATCCTATCAATCAATGTTGGAGTTTCAGTGGTCGACTCTTGAGGTTTGATATGAAATTGAATGTTGAAATTAAATTTTTGATCGAAAAATATTGGCATGATAATACTAGGGTTTCATCTAATGCTAGAGATGTTTTAAAATTAAGGGTGGGGTCCAAAGTTCATGATCCTCACCCAAAACACCTATTAGATACAACACAAACTAAATTTTATAGAAAATTTTGTGGTGATTTAGTGTTACTTGGTAATATTAAAATAAGTCAAAGGTCTTTTGAAAAATATAAACCGTGGTATGTAAAAATTAATAAGCAACAAATATCTTGTTGTTGTAAAATGCATGTTCAATTTCATTATTTTTATGATTTTTTTTGATATATACGTTTTACCTTGCATACTAACATGATTATACAAGAATGTGGTATTAATATGCCACCTGAAGCAATAAGGGAGTTTATTTCAGGTTTTGTTTTTTGAAAGATCTAATGGTAAATTGTTTTATTTAAGTTCTTGTATTTTTGGAGAATGCATTGACTGTGGAAATATTTCATTCTTAAGAATTTGTATGCATGGAAGTGTTGATAACGATTTTGGAAAACAATTAGTAGATGTTAAAAGATTTAAGAATGTTCACTATTCATTAAAAGATGGAAAAATAGGAAAGCGTTGTGATTTAGTTATAGAAAAAGTTAGTGTGCATGCATTCATGAATGAATTTAAGAATAAGATTTTACCAAAATATGTCATGCACTCTCAACATGCTCGATGGCTTGATGGCCAATTTCGCGCATGTAGAAACACATTTCCAATTGGGGCTATACTTTTAGTGGTTGATTTTGTGGAAAATTATACTCTAGCTCTGCAAGAGGAAATTCAATCACAGTATTATAATTCAGTGCAAGTAGCTATGTTTTTCCATATTGTTTATAGACATGCAGATGATAGCACTGAGGATGATAGAATTTTTTTGAGGGAGTATCACTTTTATTTGAGTGACAATCGATTACACTCGTTAGAGTTTGTTCAATACCATTTCAGTATATTTTATAGAAATTTAAGAGAAAGTGAATTCTAGATGAAAGAACACCTCATATGGTTAGATAATTGTATGAGGAAGTTCAAGAAAGCTCGAATGTTCTATTAGTTAAGTAGGGTTCACAGGGAACTTAATGTCCAACATATATGGAGTTTTTTTGAAGTTGGGCATGGTAAAGGAGAACATGATGGAGCTGGTGCATGTGTCAAAAGAATACTTTCTAGAGAAAAATTAAAATTTGAGGATGCAGTAAAATTTAAAGATGCACGTGGGATTGTGGATTGGTGTAATACAAGATTATATGTACCTGGCTCGAGTGAGTACTCTTCACTTCATCGATTCTTTTGGTTGGTTGAAGAAGAGAACATTGTAGCTAGAGTTGACTATGAGACAATCAGTGGATCTACTAAATGGCATTCATTTAGGAGTTCAACATCAAGCACATGGACTATTTGGACAAGGGATCTTGCATGTTTTTTCCAGTTTTGTATCTCAGGAGATTGGGAAGCATGTGAAAATACAAAATGGGTTGAATAGTGGGAGCAAAGATTGTTGACACCTGCACAAGCACATGATGAATATGAAAGAACTATTGAAGAAAATGATCAAGTGTTTGCATCTAAAGACTATGATCATTTTTCAAACCTTGTACAAGAAGGTAATTTAATTCAAATTATTTCACTTTATATGGATATGTGCAAGTTATTAAATCATTTTTTTTTTGCAGGACATGTGTATACTATTGTTGCACTTGAGGGGAATGAAGAGCAAAAAAAATATTGGTTGGCTTGTTGTGTGGAGACTAAACACAAGTTAATAGAACCTCGAGAAGATGATGATGGTTATCATTATCCAACAGGTATGGCGATCCCCTTAAGACATCCCCTTAAGAAAATTTTGATAACAAGTTTTTGATCCCCTTAAGCAATTTTTTAGAACATGTCTTTGATCCCCTTAAGAAAATTTTGAGAACTTATTTGATGATGGGTTTCATGTTTTCCAATAGGATCGGTGGTCATTGTTGGCACTTGGCTACAAAAATACCTGGAAAGGAAGAATGGTCTACTGACATTCGAAGATTATGAAATGCATAAAAGGATTATACATTATTCACATTTGGTGGTGACAACAAATATAAAACTAGATTGGTATCGTGGAAGACCTACAAATAAAGTGCTATGGAAAATTTCTATGGAAGATCAAGAGACAATCATAGATGCATTGCAAAAAAGAGAGGATGTAGATGGTACAATGGAATAAGTAAATATAGGTAAATATAGTTTTACTTTTATATTGTCCTTTTAAATAGATTAAATACATGTTTCGATATTGGTCAAGTGTGTTATTAGTTGAAATTGATTTAAATTGTCCTTTTATAGATCCTTAAGCCATAATTAGAAAAATGATCTAGTCCATGTAGATTCAACCTAGACAACATGGAATACTTGGTAAAACTAGGTAATTATTAGTTAAATTATATTTAAATACATGTTTCGATTACATATTGATATTTCTTGTACATTAATAGTTAAAATTGATTTATTATCCTTTTTTGTATCCTTAAGCCATCAGTGCATTGATCTCATACTTTGAAACAATAAGGAGAGGATGCCTGGATTCAACCTACACACATGTGTGGAATACTTTTAAATGCAAGTACTTGAGTTGTGTACATATAGATAGTTTTATATAAATTAAAATATATGTATGTTTTGATGATTTCATTGATATTCCTTGTACCTTTTTGATATCAGGTGGTGTGAAGACCTACTACATTCTGGGCATGAGTTTCAAATGTTCTTGAGATGGCATATCCACATTTCTTAAACACTGTTTTGAGATGACATATATGTTCATACATACAGAATTAAACATTTTGTACAACTTACAAATACATGTACATACACAATTATGTAATCTATGTAATTCTATGTATTCGATATTCTAGATATTTTGTTTGTTAAATGTGCATGTTTTCCTACTTTGAAAATTTATATTTGATTGTATAATCGCTAAATATCATGCATACATTATATCCTTAAGACGTTGTATTATGACCCCTTAAGACATCCCCTTAAGACATTGTATTATGACCCCTTAATACATCCCCTAAAGCCTAAAGCCTAAACCCCTTAAGACATCCCCTTAAGACGTTGTATTACGACCCCTTAAGACATCCCCTTAAGACTTCATATTAGGACCCCTTAAGACATCCCCTTAAGACATTGTATTAGGAACCCTTAAGGCATCCCCTTAAGACAACCTATAATTAGTGTTGGATGCTATTATTTGTTTTGACAACTTATAAATTAGTATTGGATGCCATTATTTGTTTTGATAGCTTATAAATACTGTTGGATGCCATTATTTGTTTTGACAACTTATAAATTAGTATTGGATGCCATTATTTGTTTTGAAAACTTATAAATACTATTAGATGCCATTATTTGTTTTGGCAACTTATAAATACTATTGGATGCCATTATTTGTTTTGACAGCTTATAAATTAGTGTTGGATGCTATCATTTATAGAATTTATTAATGCTTTTGTTCTCTAATCTTGTATGGTATTGTTTATTTCTTAAATTTTTATCCTTTGTGGTATGGAAACAAATTGATTTTGTTTGTAAATTATGATTTATTGACTAATTATTGATTGACGTGAATTGAATTGACTAATTATTGTTGTAAATTATGATTTATTGACTAATTATTTAATTTCACATTAATTTCCTATATTAATGGCATGACTATGAACATAAAATGCATAAATGTACATGTGTAAATAAAGTCCATAATTTATATAAATATATTAAGTGCATGAAACCAATATATTAAGCGCTTGAAATAAAGTCCATCAGAGTACAACCCATGAACTAAAGTCCAACATAGTACATGAGAAACCAGAAATATAGTCCAAGAAATAAACAAATATAACCCATAAAATCATGTTTCTAGGTCATGTATTGTCTCTATAATCAAGAGACCTCTTCACACCATGTGGACTATGTGGATGACTTGAAACACTCTATAGAAGAGAAAGATGAAATCAAATGTAAGACAATGAAAAATGATTTAATGACAATTTAATTTATAATTTATCATAAAATTAGATTACCATCATATATGGATTTGGATGCTAGAGTGCACCTGAAGCCACCTCTAAATTCTTTGAATCAATCTACATAAACGAGACAAAGAAAGTTGAAATTAGATGTACAAGTTTACAATTAAAAATGATTTAATTCAATTTAATTTATAATTTATCATATTTTAATTGTACCATATTCTGAGGTTGTGCACCCTCTTCTCCAGGACCTGTTTGTACATGCTCAACTACAAGATGTGTATCATGCTATAATATAAAATAAAATTAAAACATGTATTAGCTCATATTAAATATATATATTCAATTTGAAATTTGAAATTAAAGTAATATTCAAAATATATAATTTATAATTGACTTTAAATATAATACAAATTTTAAATTACCATTTGATCTGGAGCCTGCTCTACATGTCCTCCTGGAGGTGTAACTATGTCTGGCTCAGAGCTAAAATTCGCACTAACAAAGTCCTACAAGATCAAAATTAAAGAATTTATACTTGAATTAGTTTAATATATATATATTCAAGTTTGCACATTTTGTGTAGAAAATATTTTAAACAACCTAAAAATCAGAGGCCTCACGAGTAGCTGCAACATCTAATGTTTGCCCGATGCCCATTCTCATTGTGGTATCAACCTAGACATACATGTAGACATTTAACACTTATAATATTTACAAGTGTACATGCACATTTCATATATAGTGAATTCAAAATTCATAATTGTAACTATACTAATGTAATTTAAACAATTTACAATATAAATGTACCTTCCCCTAATCTACAACGACCAATAGTGGAGGAGTACTAGACAACCCCTCGAGTGGAATTGACGTGGAATCTGATTGACTCACCTAAACCAACATAAATATTTCAAATATATATGTGATTCAATTATAAATTTAAAAGTCAAGTTAAAAATCATTTCATATATAATTTAAAAAATTGAAATAAAAATACCCCATAAGGGTTTCCGAGTAGGACTGGTGTCGATGTATGTACTCGTGGAATGGATGATTTCCCCGTCGTTAGTGTCATCTGTACACCAAATAGTTTAATTGTTAAAATGTATTGCAAACTTTTCTTTGATATATACATTCATCAAAATTCTTATAAAATGAATGTGTAGATGCATATTTATACCTATGTCACAGTGTCCTCAGGGTGATGGTCTACTGTAAGAAACTCTACAAATGAACTGATGCGACTAGATGAACCACCAGAATCTCCACGTCCACCTGAACTAGGTGTGCCTTGATAAGTTCCATAGCATATTTGATGGAAAATAGTACATACATGTGGGATGGGCCTTGACACTCCTAGAGTGGTACTCAAACTAGCTCCATAAAACACTCCTCCAAAATCATGGTCTCTATGCTCCCCACCTGCTATCACAGAAGCATGTTGATCAAGGTCTCTTGCAAGTGTACTAAGAGAACCTAATGTCAAGACCACAACTCGATGATGCATAGGTGCGGGAATGGGAGGACTAGGAGCAACAACAAGGGGTTGTGCATGCATGGGGCATTGGGGATCAACCCTTTCCCCTAACCTCTGTTGTGGCATGCCGCCACCGACACCCTGAAATGGTTTAAAATCAAAATAATTGGGATTTTTCCCCAAAACAAACTCTACATATAGTTTCCTTAAAAAATACAATTTGCATTCCCAATTAGCATGTGGGGGACTATCAAAAACCATATACCATCGATCCCAAAGATGTGCACTCATCTATGGATGTATGCACCACCTCATGGATATTCTAGATTTGTTGGGATGAATGGGTTGTCGAGTAATGGGGTCAAGAAATTAGGGGGCTAGGTGGGCTTTCGTTATTTTAAGGTCTAAAATTTGTTTGTAAGAGAGACTGTCAGCATAAAATTGTCTCATCTAATATTTTCCTCGTTGATGCCTATCTAGATTAGAATCAATGGTCCTAATGGCATCTACAACATTTTTCATCACAGAAGCAAAACATCTCACATGGGGTCGAATCAATGCTTGACTTTGCATAGCATTGATTTGATTTTGGATGGATGCAACCTGATCGTTTATGCGTGCTTGCAAGCGAGCCTCATCAAATGCAACAAGTGCTAGAGGTGGCATATTAGGTGGAGGGGGAGGTGGTGGGGGATATGGAGGGGGAGGTGGAGGGGGAGGGGGAGGGGGAGGTGGCTAAGGTGGTGGATTGATGATGTCATCAATGTTAAAATCATCCATGGTATGAGATATAAGTGTGCACCTGCATTAAATTATACAAAATTAACATACAAACTTAAAAAATGACAATTTATTTAGTTAAATTTGAAATGCACATGCAAATTTGTTTAAATAGGATGTGCATACATATATTAAGATCATATAAAATTGAAACACACATATACATTGATTGAACTTGAGCATGTGCATACAAAATTCAAAATTTAACATGTACATACATTTAAAATAAAAAATACGATGCATAATTTGCATGCATACATCATTAAACTAAACTATGTACATACATACAAATTTCAAAATTTAAGAACTATATTCAATTTTAATACATGTGTACATACTAGAAAAAATAAACTTGAAACATTCACAAAAAATCTCATTTTATGTCTAATGCATATATATATATATATTACAATTTTCCAACATGAGAAATCATGATCTAGTAGATAGTCATAAAATATATAATATTATAAATTCATCATTATAAGTTCATAAATTCCACCAAATTCATAAATTCATGTCACTAAAAATATCCATCTAGAACCAAAATCATAAATTCATGTCACTAAAAATATCCATGTAGAACCAACATCATAAATTCACATCACTAAAAATATCCATCCAACCAATTTTATAAATTCATCACACAAAATATCCATCCTTCACCAAATTCATAAATTCATAACTATTTAATATGATTGTCTTAATTTAGAAACTATTGTGGCTCTCTACTACATCTCTTCATTTCTTTGCATTTTCCTTTTTAGAATTGGAAGTTCTCCTCTCCTCTAGCCATTGTCGATACTCATCTAAGATCCCATCCATAGCCCTAACAACATCAATAATGGTTTGCATCCTAGATGCAATCATCCTCACAGGTGGTCCGACACATTCTTCATTTTGAATAATGTTGATTTGATCTTGCATGGTTCTAACATTGGAATTGATTCATGCTTGCAAATGAGCACCATCGATTTCAGGTAGTGGAGGTGGGGGGTTATGAGGTGAAGTTGGTGGAGGTGGAGGTGAAGGTGGTGGAGATGGATGGCATGGAGGTGGATTGCGATTATTATTGAGTCGATCCATGTGATCTCTAAGATATGAGTGAACTTGCATTAGATTTGTAATTTCAAAATGTAAGATACATGTTTAGGAAATACCCTAAAACCATTCAATATAAATGGCCTAATTGAAACAAATGATAAAATATGCAAGCCTCATTTATGTCTAAGGCATGTTACTTGAATGAAAATACAATTAACTATTAATATAGGACAATTTATGAACGCTATAGGGTTTATGTTTTAGAGTTTAGGATTTAGGTTTTAGGGTAATAGGATGCCTTAAGGGGATCTATGTAGTAAGTTCCTAGTACAAAATGACATGGATTTTAAGTGAATAAAATTTGGTGAAGATGCCCAAGGCAACCAAATTTCATTAAGGTCCAAGGCAACTTCACCAAATTATATTCACTTGAGCCATGTCATTTTGTCCTAGGAACTTAGTAGACATAGATCCCCTTAAGCCATCTTATCACCCTAAATCATAAATCGATCAACCTAGATCATGATTTATCTCATTCATATTATAATCTTGCACAATCTTATTATTGTTAAATTTGGTTTCCTTGGGCAACTTCACCAAATTTTGAGAGCTTATTTGATCCCCTTAAGAAATGTCATATTAGGACCCCTTAAGAAATCGATTTACAGTTTAGGGTGATAGGATGGCTTAAGGGGATCTATGTCTAGTGAGGTCCTAGGACAAAATGACATGGCTCAACTAAATAAAATTTTGTGAAGTTTCCCAAGGCAACCAAATCTCATTAAGAGCCTAAGAAAAAATGATGGCTTTAGGGTTTATGGTTTAGAGTTTAGAATTTAAGGTTTAGGGTAATAAGATAGCTTAAGGGGATCTATGTAGTAAGATGGTATGAAAAAAATGAAATGGATTAAGAGGATAAAATTTGGTGGAGTTTCCTAAGGCAACCAAATTTCATTTTAAGGTCCTAGGACAAAATGAATGCTTTAGTGTTTAGGGTTTAGATTTTAGAGTTCAGGGCTTAGGGTTTACAGAACTTAGGGTGAAGTTTGGGTGGCCCTTGGAATATAATGAACTTGCAAGTTAGTGAAAAAAATTTTCTCATGGAATGGTGGATTGAGATAACTCTTGTTTCAACTGACCAACCTAGATCATGAAATCTCATTCATATTATAATCTTGCACAATCTTATTATTGTTAAATTTGGTTGCCTTGGGCAGCTTCACCAAATTTTGAGAACTTCTTTGATCCCCTTAAGAAATTTCATATTAGGACCCCTTAAGACATCGATTTACAATTTAGGGTGATAGGATGGATTAAGGAGATCTATGTCTAGTGAGTTCCTAGGAAAAAATGACATGGCTCAACTGAATAAAATTTGGTGAAGTTTCCCAAGGCAACCAAATTTCATTGAGAGCCTAAGAAAAAATGATGGCTTTAGGGTTTACGGTTTAGAGTTTAGAGTTTAGGGTTTAGGGTAATAGGATAGCTTAAGGGATCTATGTAGTAAGATGCTACGACAAAATGAAATGGCTTAAGGGAATAAAATTTGGTGGAGTTTCCTACAAAACCAAATTTCATTTTAAGGTCCTAGGAATGGAATGCTTTAGTGTTTAGGGTTTAGATTTTAGAGTTTAGGATTTAGGGTTTACGGAACTTAGGGTGAAGTTTGGGTGGCCCTTGGAATATAATGAACTTGCAAGTTAGTGAAAAACATTTTCTTGTGGAATAGTTGATTGAGATAGCTCTTGTTTCAACTAACCAACCTAGATCATGAAATCTCATTCATATTATAATCTTGCACATTCTTATTATTGTTAAATTTGGTTGCCTTGGGAAACTTCACCAAATTTTGAGAACTTCTTTGATCCCCTTAAGAAATGTCACATTAGGACCCCTTAAGACATTGATTTACGATTTAGGGTGATAGGATGGCAAGTAAGGGGATCTATGTCTAGTGAGGTCCTAGGACAAAATGACATGCCTCAAGTGAATAAAATTTGGTGGTGTTGCCCAAGGAAACCAAATTTAATTAAGGGCCTAGGAAAAAAATGATGTCTTTATGGTTTAGGGTTTAGAGTTTAGGGTGTAGGGTAATAGGATGGCTTAAGGGGATCTTTGTAGTAAGGTCCTACGACAAAATGACATGGCTTAAGGGAATAAAATTTGGTGGAGTTGCCTAAGGCAACCAAATTTCATTTTAAGGACCTAGGACAAAATGAATTCTTTAGTGTTAAGGGTTTAGATTTTAGAGTTAAGAGTTTAGGGTTTAGCAAACTTAGGGTGAAGTTTGGGTGGCACTTGGAATAATGGACTTACAAGTTAGTGCCTAGTTTATGAATATTTTTTATTTTACGAATAGATTGACTATTTGTGTAATTGAAACAAAAAATTATGTATTATTAAGATTGAGTTTGATGTATATTTTAACATGATATTTTTAAATTGAATATAAGATTATTTTATTTAACATTTTTTGCATTAAAATTTCCCACTTAAAGGAATTTTATGATATAAAATGTATAGTATAATATTAGTTTTAATGTTGAATCAAGTATTTTATTTTTGATTGTTTGGAATTGAAAGAACCTAAAAGAAAGAAAAGAAAAATATTTAGATTCTTTTAGTGTCTAGGTAACTAGTGCAAAAATTGAGATTTTAGACTAAACTAGAAGCTTAATTAACAAGTAATTGACAACAAGAAATGGAAACATGTCATGACTAAGAGAGATCAAAACATAAAATAGAAATGAATGTTGAATACTATCTAATTAAGTGACAATTGGAAATCGATTGTACACTTGGATTTACGAATTTGCTAACTAAATTTGCAAACAAACATTGATAAAATTTATGAATTGTAACTATTCTTTAACATATTGCTTTCCAATCTAATTATAATTTAACATTGAAACTAAAGTTTAACATATCGTTTTCTCCATACAATGCAAATGAAATTTAAAACATTTAAGCAATGCAAATGTATTTTCTTGAGCTCAAAATTAGGGTTTTCAAAATCAAAATGATTTGTTCGATTTCAATTTAGGGTTTTAGCAAAAAAATTTGTTTCAATTCAATTTAGGGTTTCAATTTCTAAGCAATTAGGGTTTTTAATGCAATTTTTTCATTTCATTTCAAACTAGGGTTTTCAAATTCAATTTTTTTTGTTTGATTTGAATTGAGGGTTTCAAAAAGCTTGATTAGGGTTTCTAAATGCATTTTTATTTCATTTCAATTTCTAGGGTTTTGAAATGCAATTTTTTTTGTTTCGTTTCAATTAGGGTTTCCAAATACAAATTTTTTTGGTTTGATTGAACAATTTAGGTTTCAAAAGCTAAATTGTGTTTCTAAAATACAATTCAAGGTTCATTTTTTCATTTCCATCAAGAAATATTCAGGTTTCATTGCATTTTTTCATCTATTTCTACAATTCCTCATTTCTACTATAAGAGGAAATAAAATGCTTAAAACAGGAAATAAATTAAAAAATAATGCTAAAAATAGTTATTCTATTGACAATTTAAATAAAAAATGAAAAAATGAAAAAAATGGGGGTGGACGGGTACCTGGAGATTGTTTGTGGAGGTCGTTGTCGCTCGAATTCGGGATCCTATGCACAGGTAAAATGCAGTTTGTTTTTTTTTTGAAAGATAAATACCATTAGGAAACAAGATCCCGATTTGTACGAAACGGGATCCCAATTTTTATTAATCAAGATCTCGTTCCCTATCTGTCGGTTCGGGACCCTTTAATAAACGGGATCCCAATTTTTAAAAAGTGGGATCTCGTATTGCATTTAGGCTCAGGATCCCGTTTTTGCAATGCTAATTTCATTTTTTTGGCTAAGGAAAAAACTTCCACATTTTGTGGACTCAACTTTGTGCACTTACCCCATAATGGATGGTTTAATAAAAATGTCATTCATGTGCTCATGTTTCATTCTTTTTTTGGTTGATACATGTAAGATTCATTATTTTGGTTTAGCTGAGGTGGTAATTCATCATGGTTTGTTTGGATAGGTGTTTGGTCATCAGGTAATGTCTTATTCTTTTCAACCAACTAGGGAGCAATGGAATGATGTCTATGCTTATGCTCCTTAGCACTTCTATTTATTATTGCATGGTTTTCAATTTTTGATGGTGTAAGAGAGGGTTTCTCTACCATTGGTCTCTTTTATTCCCTTGAAGGAGGAATTCAAGGGACCACTAAGGGACCAAAAACCACTCTATCCTTAGGTTTATAAATTTGTTTCTCTTTTGGAGGGACAAAGGTAATTACATGATTTTCTCTTGGTCTCTTATATGATATGGGTGGAGGAGCTACAAAATAAATACCTTTTGCAATTAAGAGGATATCCACCTTAGACATGGGTTAATCCACAACCTATGGGGTGGGAGGAACAACCATAGAAGTAATTATAGACTGATCATCCTCGGGTGGGATATTTTTAAGGGATAATTCTACTATACACTTTGCTTTAAATTTTTGATATGACCTAAAGAATAAATCTTCACAAGGCTTAACAAGTTCCATAGGTTGAGGCCAAAAATAATCCAGTTAAAATTTTCAATGAGAAGCTAAAGGTTTAAACCCACTATTATGAACTGTGTATATTGATTCTCAAATGGGAACTTTATGCACTTTTGGATCACCGATGAGACCTCATTCATAGAGCATATCCATGGATATCCTAGCTTCACATGAAATTGGTATAATGTTAAGATGATGGTGAATGATACATCTAATTATTTTGGTCCAACTTTAAGTGGAAGAGTTGTCAAACCTATCTAGGGCAAGTGAAACCATCATGAGCTTTAACCATTATTTTGATTTTTTGTAAGAATATTTATAGAGCTCATGCACACATAATAATTCTTTAGTGATCACATTATCTAGACACACATGATCAATGAGTATCCCTAGTGTAGGTATGCCATTAATACGATCGGTGATATAGAGATAACCATCTGGTGTATGTATAGATGCATCAATATGTGTGAAAGTAATTTCATGTAACAAAGTGATTCAGCTCTTATGAGGTTGGAAATCTATTGCATTGATAACATTAGCTAGACCATCCTCATCATTCATATCATCACAATCTTGAAGTAGAATTTTAATGTTTTACATTGAAATCTCATGTTTCTAATGTGTTGTTCGAATGTTCAAAAGCACATGTTGATGTTTCATATTTTTTATATGTTTTTTATAGGGTGGATATGTTAGGTATGGTATATAATATAAGGACCATGAAAAATGCAAATAAATAAAAGATACAAACAAGAAATAAATCAAACATGCACAATGATTCAAATATAAACATGATATTTCCCCTAGTCAAGTTGAAAACTAATTTAATAATAGATGATGTTGATGATGATAGTGTTTTTGATATGGTAATGATGCATCCCAAAAATAATACAAGCATTGAGAAATACATCCCGATGACGATAATGTAACTAAAGTGTATCATGGTTTGGAATGTGTTGAGGACAAAACCAATGGATATTTTGGATTACATTTCAAGATTACATAGATTAATATTTTTGCATTTGGATGGACTGATTTTAGGATTGGATGGTGTATGTATAGATATTAGATAGGTGTATTGGAAACTTTGAACCAATGACAATGGAAAACCATGTATTGTGATAGGGATGAAAGGACAAGGGATTTTATTAGGTAGGAAATGGGAGGATTAGGATTACTATATGGAATATTTATGATATGATCTCCAAGGACTATGTTGCATTAATATTATGTTTTTCCAAGATATGGGGTTTGATAATTTTCTATGTAGGTAATTGTGTGACATTTGATGGTGTATGAACAAAATATTGATATGCCAAGAGTTTTCCAAAGCATATTTTAATAATGTACCCTATTCCTTATCAAAATATAGGTAGATAAGGAAAATAGGAGGAAATGATAGGGATTATATGGAAATTTCATGACAAATTTTGGTAGATGGAATAACTTTCCCCCAAGTTTAGTGCTCCACAAAGGTAATTGATCTTACGCATCATGCCTATTTGTTATTTTTTCATCATGATACTTATCCAAAATGTCATAAGAATGGTTTTCACTATTTGATGAAATATTTCTCTCTACTTATTTCTCTTGTTTTTTGTTAGATGTGATGCTTATTTTATAGGTTTTCATCATGGTGACTACCCCAAGGCACCATAGAAATGGTTTTCATCAAAGCGTAATTTTTCTTTCAACTATTTTTTTGGATTTTTAAAATATGGTACTTTTTCTATGGTATTGATCATTAGATGATTACTCATTATCATGGTCCTTTTCAGGGTTTCAATGTAAATCTTGGTATCATGATATGCCAATACTAGCCTCTATGGAGGATCTACCTTGTCAAGATCATGGCATTTGTATATAACCCATGGATTTTGTCATGATCTGTGTCGATACTAGGGTTGGCCTTATCCAAATATGCACATTATGATAGAGTACTATAAGAGTCCTTATGATAAAGTGTTGTTTCCATGACATGATGGACTTGTGAGTTATGATGTTTGGACTTTAAGTGAGGTGTTGGATTTTGATGGATGATAGTAGATTTGGATGGATTATTTGGTAGATTTTAGATGTATGATTTTTTATTTTCCAAAATTATATTGGTGTATTATGGAATTTGGAATTTGGGTTGTGTTTGCAACCAGTTCCTATATATGTATTTCTTCATAACCATTTTAAAGGATGTGGAAATGTGTTATATCTATGAAACCTCTTTTCTTGTGGATCCACATTTTTATTAACTATTGAATTTCTTTTCTTGATCCACTTTTCTTTAGGATCCATTTTAACTTCATTTGTCCACTTGTATTTATGAATTCAATGGATTTTATCATTTGAATTTGGTCTTTCCATTTGTAATAGTTTTAATTTTTTTTATTCAAATATATGGGTTTAAGGAATTTTAAATGATGTTTTATGGTGTGGGTAGAAGGATTGTTGGAAAAAAACTTATGGTAAGGACTATGCATGGCCCCTATTTAGATACTTGTACTAGATGAAGTTATCCCTAATATTGTAGAGGTATCACTAACATCATTTGATTTTCTAACTAAGGAATATCAAAGACCTCGATGTCTAGGATTCACACCTTAATATATTAGTTATTGAATACATTGCTCACATAGGCGTAATCCTCTTCCCTAACTTTGGATTCTTTGATAGATTATATTTACGATGGGATACTTAATATTTTTGAAGCAAGACATGAACCCATCTTCTCGAAGTTGATAACCATGTCATTTTTTATTTTCTCATCTATGATAAATCATTCTTTGACAAAAGTAGTTGATCCTAGTTTATAGGATGCTATAGATTTCTCCTTGTTTATGCTTAATATCTCTTGATCATTTGGTATTTTTAGACAATCCATGGTAGCTTTTGTATCAACCTATTTGATGTGATTCATGTTATTTGTTTGATTATCTATGTATCTAAAGGAGGAAAATGTATCATCTTTGGAAATAGAAGTAGTTGGAGTTTGGATATAATCAAGTTCAATTCTGTGATCACAAATGACATATAGGTGGATAAGAGGATCATATTGAGTTTCTTGATCAAAAATAGACTCATCTTGGATGTCATGATTACAGATGGGATATTTATCAAGGATTGCATTATCTTGGGAATTATATAAATTAGGATCTTGATCAAGGCTTGAATTAGCTTGGATATCATAAAAATGACTTTGATCAAGGTTTGGATTAGCTTGGATACCATGATCATCTATAGGGATTTTGTGGGTAACTTGATCTTGATTTATTTTGGATTTTATTTCATCATGAATTTGAATTTTATCTTCACATAGATCCAATAGTTTAGAAAATGAAATGTGATTTAGGATAAGGATAAGATTTTATTGAATGGGCTTAGTGTTTTGGATAGAAAGCTCTTGAGCAAGCTTGATAGGTGATGGATGGCATGATTTTGTGAGATGTTTGGATGGTATATGATTAGAAATATGATGGGATTGCATAACCTTGTTCATTTAAATTTAAGATCCTTTTTTGTTATCCCTTGGAGGAAATCCATAAAGGTTTCTTTATTAGAGTGGTTTTTGGATTGAGATGGATTGGATGGTAATGATTTAGAGGATGAAGGATTGGAATATGATGTGAAGGATACAAATATTTCCTTTTTTAGTGATGGGGATGAGGATTTAATATATGGATGGGTGATAGGGATTTGAGATATGATTTGGTGTGAAGATTGGTTTCCCTGGTAAAGGTTAGGATGAGGGTAACTAATGGATGTTTAATGGGGATTAATATTAAAGATTTTTTTGAATGTATTTTTATATTGAGGGTAGGTTGGTGGATGAGCAAATATTATGTGTTGTTAAGACATGAAAGTTGGAATTTTTGGGGTTATTGGTATAGGTGATAGATGGATGAGTGACTAGGGATTGTGGATTGTTGGAAAGGAGGGTAGATGGATTACTAACTAGGGATTGTGGGTTCTTAAAGCATGGATGGATAACATTTTCTTAAGGAAATATAATCTAAGGTTTTATTATCATAGGGTTCATACAATGGGTGATCCAAAAGACTCTCATTATCATCATAGGTTCCTTACAATAGGTGACGCATATGAATCTCTTTATCATCAAGGAGGCCATGCATTGGGTGATCCACAAGAATTCATTATCATCATAGGGATCATACACTGTGTGATCCACAAGACTCTCATTATCCTCATAAGGATAATATCTTGGTTTATTTGGGAATATGATTTGATCTAAAGGACTCATGGTTTTTTATATTCCCTTGATTATTATTTTTGGCCTTCTAATTATTATAATTTTTGGCTTTACTTGTGTGGGATACAAATCTATTGTTTTGGTTAGGCCTAATCTATGAATTTGAAAGTGAACAAATTTCAAACAACTAGGAGAAGAGGGAAACCCATCCCTCTCCTTTACTTCCCTAATGTATAAAGTTAGATTGTGGGCTTAGCCCAAATGAAAAAATTGCAACTTCCAAGAGACACATATTTCAATTAACCTGTCACTATTTATACTCCATCAAGACACTAGAGTTGAGGTCACCCTCTAGGGTGAAAAAATTTCTAGATAGTCCCCCAATAAATAGAAAAGGAAAAAGTAACTTTTTTTAATTCTCAAGATCACACGGGCATGCAAGAGAAGAGCATATGCAAACACCCCTTTAGGATTAAAAGATAATTATTCATTATTTAGAAAAATTAAAGTGTGTAATATTAATTCTAATCCCTCATAGATTTTTTTTAAAATAATACACAAATAGAAAATAAAATAAAAAATAAAAGTTATATATAATCTTGTCTCCTTATATCCATCTTGCAATTTACACTTTCTCTTGTAGAAATGTTTTTTATGCATTTTCCTTTGATGATGAAAGGGAGATACATTCAATTATTAGTTAAAAACATGTAAAATATTATTGAAAACTGAATATTAATTGCTCCATAAGACTCTGAAATTTTTATAAATTATTATAAAAATTACCAAATTATGATAGTGTGAGTAAAAGATATGCTCAGTTGAAGTTTGAAAAGGAAAGAATCACTTTGATTGATTATATTTGATTTTTCGTGTTTGATCTAAATGAATTTACTACTCCATAGCTCCTATCTATGAGCTCGATTTCCAGTGCCTGTAAAAAAATTGAAAATTTGATAAATATAGCAAAAGTTCTTAGCATTTTGTTGTAAGTTGGTATTTTGAACATTGTAAAGAGGAAAGAAAACAAAATTTTCCAAGTGATTAAACCACTTTGAATAAATTTTTTAAACATAAAATTAAATAAATATTTTTTATTATTATAATTTAAGATATGGAACATTGAAAACTAATGTAGGAGCATTTGTGGTTGACCAACAATCTTGCATCTACCAAAAAATATATTTTAATTTATTTTCCTAAGGTTGGTAGATGATTTATTTGATAGGGTAATTTGCAAGGTTAGAGTAAAATATTTATTAAATAAATGCCTTTGTCATTTTGTGGCAAGATATTGGTGTGGAGATAAATTAGAGGGAAAATTTTGGAAATTATTTAATATTTAAAAATTGGCAATACATATTCTTAGGTGTGGGTCTTGGAGAGAATATGAGTTTGAAAATGAATTTATAACTTTCTAAAATCATGCATAAAAAAAGTGAGCACCCAAGGTGAGTTGGCAGGAGTTACATTAGAAACTGCCCTAAAATCTAGGAATGGACTCCAATTTTGGTAATTTTGTAGGAGTGGGTTTATGGAAGCATTTTTAATATTATGGAAGATTTTGGTAATGTATTTTTGCAAGTTTCTTCCCAAATTGGTCATGAATTTTGTTGGAGAATCTTTTGGAGCTTGTTTTTGAAGATTACAAGCAATTTGGATTATGTTTTTGTAGCAATTATTGGCTAGAATGTATAGGTTGTTGCAGGTGTGGATTTTCTTGGAGAGGATACGGGAAGTGTTATTTTGTAGGTTTAATGGTGTGTAGCAATATAAACTGAAGATGTCTATAGTTAAAGAGCAATAGAGTGGATTGTTGAAGAATGCAAATTGAAGAGCTTGTTTCATAGTACAGGGAGGTTATTTGAGAGAGGAGAATTTACAACTTGTTTTTGTGATTGTTTGTTGTCATGTTTCAGATTTAAACCTGTTATGTATTGATTTTTCATCAGCCTATATGGCTACAAAATATATGTAATCTAATTTCAATGAAGTGAAACATTGATGCATATATGAATACTGAATATTAAGTATGTTGTTATAATTTTTTTGTATCAATTTGTTGTTGTGTGTGAGCTTGTGATTGAGGGTTTTCAATCCAACTTCATCAATGCTATCAGAGTAGGAGTTCCTAAGCATGCAAGCAGAAGCACCAATGTGAGGCAATTTGCACCAAGACCCGTGGTGGTGTGTTTGTGATTTTCATGTAGACAGATCACCAAATGTGAGGCAGTCTATACAAGAGAGGATGGGATGGGTGATGAGGAGGCCCATAAGAATTTTATTCTAGGAATAGTATTGGGAAGAAGTGTAAAATAGGAAGTGTTGTGAAGAATTTGAAAAGATCTAGGTTGAAGTAGTTGTTTTGGAAAAGATGATTAAGGAGGAAGTGGAAATACGGGAAGAGAGATATGGGAAGAAGAACATTCTCTTGAAAGAGGATGACAAAAAGAAGAGGGGAAAGGAAGAGTATTGCAGCCCTTTGGTAAGGGTTGAATATGAATAATAATATGTGGCGGAAACCCACACACATGTGGAAGATAATGAAGTGCAAGTTGCATCTATAGCATGTGAATGGAGTGCATTATGTGAAGTGGATGAAGAAGGTTTGAAATTAGAAATTGTGAACATAGATGGTCCTAAATTTGACAAGTGGGTTGGTGAGGAAGAGGTTAATATCTTGTTGAAAGAAAGAAGAGATGGGGATACTAGATAGTGATGTAGAGCATCTACCAAAATCAATAAACCTTCAAGGGTACTTTTGACCCTAATCACAAACTGAGAAGATTAGTTAACAATACACCATTAATTCACTTAAACTTTCATCAAAAATCTCTTCATTTTCACTTGAACTCACAAGGCAACCAAGAACCAAATCAACAAAACTTGACTCCAAACCTTTATCAGACCCAAACTCATCTTAACCCTCATTATTTTGACTGGTTCAAAGCAACAATACCATTGGAAAACTCTGAATCACTCAACTCATCAAACTCTCACACTAATACACCAATTTTCACCTTGTTTCCATATTGCTACAAAGCACCAAATCAACAAGTTTTTCTCTTACTCTTTTACCCAAACATTGAGACATCTTTACCAACATCACTTAGATAGGTTCAAACCAAAATCCATCACTCAAATCACTATTTTAGCATATTCCCACTTCCTTTGTAGTCAAGGCACTATTTAGCTAGTAGGTTTCCACATCTCTAAATCAGGTCTTTCTCCCAATCCATCTTGAATCATCACAACCTATTTACACATTTAGGAACCCATTTTGGCATGCAATTACATACTTCAATATAATATATACTTGTTTAGAATTAAACATCAGAAAACTTGACTGTCCTATTACAACATAGGCTCAATTAGGCCTTTTTATCAAAGCAAGTGTTAGAAATTCAACTCCTAAAATTACAATCACCATAAATAGTCTTGAATCATGTACAAAAACATCAGAATCTGCAATATTTTGACCCCTTAAGCCTTTCAAATGGCCACAAAACATAAACCTTTGTTTTATGCACAAACCAAGCTTAACAAATGAGGGTTTATTGAAAATAACCTTTGCAAACCTCATGCCACCTTGAAAACGCTTCAAATTTTTTTGAATAGGTTTGCACCTACTATCCAAACTCTCTCCCAATTTGTTTGCATGATTTTACAACATTTTCCACCTTGGAGCCACACTCTTCATGAAGAAAACTTTATATTTTCTGTAGGGGCAGCAACAATTTTTCTGTTCTTTAATCTTCCCTACATCTACACACACACTCACACACTAAAAACACACAAAAAAACTCTATTTAACCCATCCCACTAATATACCAAGCTTATATTAGTGGGATGGTGGATTGAACTTCTTAAATGACTCTCAAACCCTTATTTTGGGTTTTCAGATAGATTTACAAAAAGAAGACACAAACAGATTATTTATCCAATAGAATCCCTCCAAAATGGATTTGAATAGAAGAAAACTCACTAACTACCACACACAATAATAATCTAATCCTAGTAGTTTAGTTCAATCCATACAAAGGTTTAAAACTAACAATAAAAACTTTGTTTTGACAGATTAGGGTATTCTTTATTCAAAATTGTTTAAAAATACATAACTCCTATCCTTGTATTTCCTTTACAAGGCCTTAAATAGATGTTTACAATTAGTTAAAGAAACTACCTCTTCATATTCAATGACCTAACCTTCCTTTTGCACATATGAGTCTTCATCTTCCTTTTGTATTTTTGCAATTTCTTGTTTTTTTCCACTTTTACATTTTTTGCAATTATTTGACATTTTTGCAAAATTACATTCTTGACCACCTAGACATATATCAAAGACTCAATTACATTTTAAATGACCTTCACATGGCCTTTTTACATACATTTCACGGTGAACATACAAATTCCATGAAATTTCCTATTGGAGGCATACTATGCACAAGGTGCTCCCGCACCATACAGCCAACCTAAAAAAAACTTTCCAAGTCCCTTTGGAAATGTATTGCATCCATCTTGATTCTTCATGCCTACAAATATTTATCAACTTTTCCTTGGATTGCTTCCTCTTTCTTTACTCTTGAACCTTTCACTTGCTTTTGTCTTGGTTCCCACTTTTTCTTTCATCTCTATCTTCACTTGTCTTTACTTGTCCTATGCTTTCTCTTTCTATTCTCAATAGGTTCTTTTCCCAATAACCTCTTTATTCTTAGTTTCCAAAGGTCAACATTCAACTTCCCTCTAACATTTTTACAACCAAAAGGACACAAGATTTTCCTTTCACATTTCTTTTCTAAGCAATCTTTCCTCTTTCCCAAAAATTCATCCTTGACCTTCTTTGACCAATCATCTTTTCACCTACTTCCATAAGTGGAGTACTCTTCAAACTGATTTACAACTCTCATAATGGCTACAAACTCAAGTTTTTCTCAGACAGGCATCCATCTCCCTCACTGCCTTACCACACAAACTCAACAAACTATCCATCTTACCCAATAGTAGATCCTTGAAGATGCCTCACTCTCTATGCACCTTCTCCCTAGATTAATTTCCATTGAAGGATGGTGAACAAAAACCTTTCCTTGTCTACCAACACACAAATTCTCAAAAATATTCCTCTCTGCAACATTAAGATGGATCAAGCACCTGCAACCAACAACTCAGTAGCAACTCAACAAACACTAGATCAACTAGCTCTGATACCAATTGATGTAGAGAATCTATCAAAATCAACAAACCTTCAAGGGTACTTCTGACCCTAATAAAAAACTAAGAAGATTAGTTAACAATACACTGTTAATTCACTTAAACTTTCATCAAAAATATCTTCATTTTCACTTGAATTGACAGGGAAACCAAGCACCAAATCAACAGAACTTGAATCCAAACCTTTATTAGACCCAAATTCATCTTAACCCTCATTATTTTAACTATTTCAAAGTAACAAGACCATTGGAAAACTCTTAATCACTCAACTCATCAAACTCTCACACCAAGACACCAATTTTCACCTTGTTTCCATATTGGTACAAAGCACTAAATCAATTTTTTTTGCTCTTACTCTTTTCCCCAAACATTGAGACATCTTTACCAATATCACTTAGATAGATTCAAACCAAAATACATCACTCAAATCATTGTTTTAGCATATTCACACTTCCTTTGTAGTCAAGGCACTATTTAGCTAGTAGGTTTCCACATCTCTAAATCGTGTGTTTCTCCCAATATATCTCGAATCATCACAACATATTTGCACATTTAGTAAACCATTTTGGAATGCAATTACATAATTCAATCAGATATACTTGTTTTGAAGTAAACAATAGAAATATCAACTGTCCTATTACAACATGGGCTTAATTAGGCCTTTTTATCAAAGCAAGTGCTAGCAATTCAACTCCTAAACTTCCAATCACCATAAATAGTCTTGAATCATGTACAAAAAAATTAGAATATGCAATATTTTGACTCCTTAAGCCTTTCTAATGGCCACAAAACATAAACGTTTGTTTTATGCACAAACCAAGCTTAACAAATGAGGGTTTATTGAAAAACACCTTTCCAAACCTCATGCCACCTTGAAAATGCTTCAACCATATTTGAATAGGTTTGCACCTGCTATCCAAACTCTCTCCCAATCTGTTTGCATGCTTTTACAATGTTTTCCACCTTGGAGCCACACTTTTCATGAAGAAAACTTTGTATTTTCTATAGGGGCAGCAACAATAAGTCTATTCTTTCATCTTCCCTACATCTACACACACACTCACACTAAAAACACACAAAAAAACTCTATTTAACCCATCCCATGAATCTACTAAGCTTATATTGGTGGGATGGTGCATTGAACTTCTTAAATGACTCTTAAACCCTTATTTTGGGTTTTCAAATAGATTTACAAAAACAAGACACAAACAGATTATTTATCCAATAGAATCCCTCCAAAATGGATTTGACTAAAAGTAAACTCACTAAAATACCACACACAATAATAATATAATCCTACAAGTTCAGTTCAGGTTGTAGAAAGGTTTAAAACTAACAATAAAAACTTGGTTTTGACAGAATAGGGTATTCTTTATTCAAAATTGTTCAAAAATACATAACTCCTTTCCTTGTATCGCCTTTACAAGGCCTTAAATAGATGTTTACAATCAGTTAAAGAAACTTCCTCTTCATCTTCAATGACTTAAATTTCCTTTTACACATGACTCTTCATCTTCTTTTTGCATTTTTGTAATTTCTTGCTTTTTTCCACTTTTACATTTTTTGTAATTGTCTGAACCCCAATCCTAGTACCTACAAAACAACACAAACAAACACATTAGATGATGAAATGCAAGAAAGAACAAGGATTCCCCATGGAATCCATTTACAAAGCTCAAATTAGGAAAAGAAATGAAGAATACAATGAAATGACAATAAAAGAGGTTGAATCCTAATTAAACTAGCAAACTCATGATCCCATGGGGGAATTGGTGCCAATTTGATGTGAAAATTGGCCCTTTCCCAATTCCTATGATGCAAGATTGATGTGTGATGATAATTGATCCACTTTGTTGATGCTTGATGAGTGCTCCAATGGAAAAACCTGCATAACCTAGCTAAGATTCAATGATAATGGATGGAATTTGCTAAATATTTGAGCATAGTAAGTTTACTCAAATTGTGGATGATCAAATGAGGAGATTAACCTCTTATTTATAGATGAGATTGATGGATGAATGTCCAAAATAGAGCAATGTGGGACTAACATTCAACCAATGGCAAGATGCCACTTGTCAACCTATGAGTGGATGGAGGATGTGCAAGTTTTGATGATTGTGCCAATAAATGCATATTTTTGAATTTTGAATTTGTTGAAATGAAATGCAAGAGGGAAGAAATAATGCATTGAATGCCACTTGGCTCAAGGAAAAGGACATGTAAGAGAGAGTAAATGCCTTGTTGGATGTACATGTCAACTTGAATTTTGAATTCAAACTTGGAGAATATTCCCAAAAGATGCCTTGTTGAGGAAAATAGAGATTTAATAAAACAATTAAATCTACTTTCATGTGCAAGTGGTAAAAGCTAGGGGATGGGACATGAGAGGAGATTAAATTAATCAAAGTTAATTAATTTAAAGAAGGGGGTTAAATGATGTAACCTATTTGACTTAAATTTGTGGATTTATTTAAATCAAATATGAGAGGAATGTGATAATAGATTAATTAAATAAAGATTCATGATTTATTTAATTAAAAGGGATGATTGTTAGATTAAACTAAATAAGGTTTTAATTTATTTAATTTAATAGATAGACTATAAGATATTTAATCAAATAAAATTAATTATTTACTTAAATCAAATAATTAGATCAAAATGGTTAATTTAATTATCGAGAAAAGGTGACTTAATTAGATAACTGATTTATTCAATTAAGAGAAGAATATTGATGAATTTAATGAGATAAGGGCATTTGATTAAATGGTTAGACCGAAGGATGATTCAGGACGAAACAATGTTAGTGGTCAGGATGAAATGCACAATGTTAATCAATACATTTTACGTGTCTACATTTTGCCCCTCTTTGAAGCAATGCACTTGTTGCATTGGTTCAAAGAATAAACGATCTTGATTAAAGCCAAAATATTTTATTTTTAAAATATTTCCCCACTACTACCCGGTGAGAGAAAACATGCCAATATATTGCCCCCTCGAGAGATTGGACAAAAATTTCAATTTTTGGATGATCTCGCGAAAAAAAGAGGATAAGGTGCCCGACATGTCCAAAAAGGCTCTAGGAGGCCAAAAATGTGTCTAAATGCAATAAAACGATGTAAAAAGGCCTCAACTAGACAAAAACAGGCTCAAGGGTTCAAAACCCTAGCATGATAGCCAATCAGGGTGAAAAACCCCTAATTTTCAAGGTTAAAAAGGCTTCAAGGGGTCACTTTCAATTCATTTTCACACAACCATCTAGCAACCTTGAGATTTGAGCTCTAAGCTCCCGACGATATGGCACAACGACAACTCCCAATGCACATTTCCGACTGAGTCTGGAAATACTAGCGGCCACCTGGTATTGGGGCACTGGTAAGTGATCCTTACTTGAGCTTTATTTTTTGTTTTTAGCATTCATTTAATGCTTTCAAAGTTAGCTTTTCTGTAGCGGCGCTACATAGCGCCAATCAAAAATAAAACTGCATCGCTTGGTGTCAGATTGCACCACGACGATGGAGTTTAGAGTTTGAAGATAAAATCCAAACTCCGACGCTGAGGTCATGGCCCATAGGTTCATTTCCAAAGTGTGACGCGATGGTGTGTTAATGACATGAATCTTTTCAAACTATGCCGCTTAGAAGGAAAGTGCACCGTAGCGGTGCGCTTTTGGAATTTTCTGCCCAGCATCATGGTTTGATAAAAATCAAACTGTAATGCCTTCACAGATAGTGACGCTGGAGTGGCTTCTTGGACGCCCGACAAAAAAATTTCAAAATTTTTAACATGATGACCCTTCCTGATGCAGGACGCGGCGAGGGAGCTCTATTCCCAGAGCACAAGTCATGGGATCTCTTCGGTTACTTGTGAGACCTCAGTGATAGAGATCAGGATCGACTACGAGACATGGGGTTGTGGTACATCGCCTATGCAGTGCCTGTTCGAACCCACCTTGGGATGATGCTAACGCTTGCCGAGAGATGGCACAGTGAGACCTCTTCTTTCCACCTTCCCACCGGCAAGGCCACCATCACTTTGGAGGACGTTTGGCGTATCTTGAGATTGCCAATTCATGGTCGCATGTCATTTTCGATATAAATGAGGTGCAGAATTCCTGTCACACAATCCTCGCCATATAGGACATTGTCATTTGAGGGGCAGATCTAGCTTGAGCATCATAGGGCCCTAGCATCTCCCTTCTGATTGGTTGTTGTGATGATTATCTCAGGTCTCGTTGCCCCAGATCAATGAGGTTGGTACTTTAGTCCTGTTGGGGACTTTGCTAGGAGCGCATGGTGATGTGTGACAGGCCTACCCATTTTGCTTGGGGGCCGGTTCTTCTTGCCTTATTGTACAAAGATCTTCATGAGTATGTCTACCTGGATGGCAGAGCACTCAGAGTAGGTGTCACACTCCTCCATGTATGGGCGTGGGAGCACATTGTTGTCTTTTAGCTACGAGTTGTAGTTCAGATGGGCCCTGATGATCCCCTTGTATGGCACTATAGTGGTGATCTGTCCTTTACACAAACAGGTGAGCAAGGGATTCCCTATTGGAGGAGGGTCCTAGATGAAATGCAGGTGTTTATATGGCGTCTATATCTTGGTCAGCCCAGATGGGCCAATGATGCAGATCATATTTTCTATGCCTGCTAGGACCGCTTCATGCAAGGGTGAGAGCACACAATGATAGAGAGATATCTGCCCATGCGCATTCAACACCAGTTTGGTGAGCCTCAGGATCAACTAGATGATGATTATGTGGCCATATTTTCCTACACCATGTCACATGTTTCATGGGGGTGATACATTTCTGCATCCAAGGCCATGGACAACTTTAGACATTTGGTGGCTTGGCCATGGGCTTACAATCAGGGGCCTGCAGATCCAGGAATAACACAAGAATACAGAGACTAGTTATGGCCTCCCCTATGGATGACAGTTCCAAGAGTAGTCCTTGATCAATGGAGGACAAGAGGCAGAGGGGGAGGATGAGGACAGAGAGATGGTGCACGACAGGACTAGTCAGTCGAGCCCCCAATTCAGCTAGTTCAACTAGGTCAGCCAGGTCAGGATGACGTGTAGATGCAGGATCAAGAGCAGGTGTCAGCTAGGCAGTAGGGGCAGGCAGATGCACCACCACAGGCTAAGGGTGAGGATCAACCTCAAGTACAGCCTCCACGAGCACAACCAATAGGGCAGCCAGTAGGGCGGGTGGATCCGTGAGATGCATTGATTGCATAGCTGCAGGCCTAGGTGCATACTTTGATAGGGGAGAAAGATCAGTCGTGGACTTAGAGGGACTAGGTCAGGGCCGAGAGGGACTAGGCCATACTGTAGAGATAGGCTACAAAGTTAAAGGTGGCCGTAGAGATGGGCCAGTGATAGCAGTTGGAGAACATGGCGGCCTCCTCGTCTCAGAGCACAATGTTCATTAGGTCCTACAAGGAGTCCATTCGGGAGGCAGATTATTACCACATGCACTATCATCAGGCTGTACCTAGAGAAGCACGGGTCTCAAAGTACTTGCAGCAGACTAGCCACAGACCAGCAAAGGGTCACGGTGATAGCAGTGAGGGCAGCAGATAGGAGGGTTAGGTCTCCTTTTGATCGAGATGATATCATTTTGTGTCCTATGGGCTCATTTTTTATAGCCTGATGGGCCTTTTTGTACTGATTGACATATATGTACAGTGATCTGATTACTTTGTACTATGACAGTTATCCGATGATGATATATATATATGAGATGATGATTTTGATGTGACGTGATGTGTATCATTTATTTATGCATGTATGGATGATTCTATTTCTATATGCTATGCAATGATGTTATGGTATTATATGATGTTTTTATGGATGCATTTATTTCCAATGATATATGCATTATGTAATGATTATGACTAACAGATCTATATTATGTTGTTGACTTATGATATGCAGATGTATTTATGTGATACATAATGATGCTGCAGTCTATATGATGATTTGAAATGATATGATATGTAATATGCAATATGCAAAATGATATGGAAATGATCTATGGTGTATATGTGAAATGATGCGAATCATGCTTATATATGAAATGATTATGGATGGATGTACGCTTTGCATGTAATGGATTTTTATGTTTCTATTTATGCTTATAATGATGTAGAATGATTTATGCAATGAAATGCAAAAAATGACTATGATGCCATTTATGAGATGATATGGATGATTAGTGGACGATATAATGCAATGAAAATGCAATGGTCGTGTTTTATATGATGTGTATTGATGATGCAAATGAGATGGTTTTCTAAGACGCTTAGAATAAAAAATATTATCCTAAACATGTTAAATGTATGTGATGCATTTACTGTGATGTGATGTAATATATGAAATGATATGTTAATGTAAAGTGGTATGATGATGCTTAATGCAAAATGAACATAATGTGGGAGATGACTTTATAATGTTATGCGAGTATGTATGTAATGGATTATTTATAATGCTTATGTACCTATTATGTATGATTATGCAGTAAATGAAAATACGACGTGACTATGAAATGTTTATGCACATGAATGTTATGCAATGATTTATGTGATAAATGCAATGTGATGCAAAAAATGGATGCAATGTAATGAGAAAGGGATGTGCTAATTTATGGAAAATGCTTATAATAACATGTTTATATGATGATGGAAATGCAATGCATGTGTTTCCTGTATGATATGTTTATGAAACATGCTAATGATTTGTGGATGCAGGATTGATGATGATGATAACTAACTGTCATAGTACCTTGTTAGCATGATGAGCAAGAAGGAATGAAAAAGAAAGAAATTTCAACAAGTCAAGAGATGATGAATATGCAAAATGATAGTTTCTTGCCGAGGAATTAGGATTTTCAAAGGGCCAATTTCCTTATGTTTGATAACACATGTGGTACGATGCATCAAGGTATAGAAAACTAGGATGGCATTGTACATAGTGTGATGGAATTTGACTTGACAAATAGATAGGAGCATTTTTGTTCACACCTGACATACGAAAACCTTGCTAGGATGCACTTTAGAAGTTTCAAACACCTTCAAACAAAACACATAAAGGTATAACCTATCAATGCAGTAGTCAACAAGTTGCCCAAAACTTCCTCCATACATACCTAACAAAGCAAGTATTCACCAAGGTTATATTACAAAAACGTCCAACAAGCACAACAAGAAAAAGATAATAATCCTTGCCCCATTCCTATTTCTCTAAATCCTTTGTTCGTATATCATCGAGAGGTCCTTGGAATGAGCGCAATAAGATAAGTCAAAAGATAAAGTAAACAAACAAGTTGATGTTCTCCAATACCGCTAACAAAAAGGGGATGTGTTTTTAAGGATAAGAATCGAAACTATTGCAAAAAGATAATGCCCATTGTAGGAAGGATACATCCTAGGACATGTTAGTGGATGGCGGCATGTCATTTCGTTTATCCTAATTTTTCTTTCAAATGATTGATATGGGACCAATTGGATGATAGGTTATTGACACAAAGAGTTGACCAGCTTGCTTACATACTGACTTAGACCTAAGAGTTGACGATTTGATTTTTCACTTTTAACCTGCTAGACTTGCTTCTGATTGTTTCACTAAAGGTTGAAGATGATGATTGTTCATTATGAGCAATGTTATTGCGGTTGCAGGCGAGATGAGACAAATGGACTTTTTTAAATATTTGGATGTTTTGCAATGTTTTGCGGCTATTTTTTGGTATTTTTGAGATTTTCAAATGTTTTGATTTTTTTATTTTTCAATGTTTTTGGGGTTTTCTGAGATTTTGACCAAGAGACTAACCTAAAGATCTATCCTAGGGGCCTTGGGGGCTGATAAAAAAATTAGCCTTTCCTATGTTATATACACAGAGACCACGTAGTTCGACTGACGACTTGACCGATTTATAGATGACGATATACATGATGAAATGTCAGTTTATTATGACAGACTCCTAAAGGACTGACCTAAGTGTCTCAAGGGATGATCAAAGATCAACCTTGCCTACGTTCAAGGCTCAGAGACTTGTAGTTCGACTAACGACTTGACTAATTTATAGATGACGATATACATGATGAAATGTCAGTTTATTATGACAGACTCCTAAAGGAGTGACCTAAGTGTCTTGGGGGGTAATCAAAGATCAACCTTGCCTACGTTCAAGGCTCAGAGATCCGTAGTTCAATTAGACGACCTTTTTTTTACTTTTTGATTGAATTTTTGACTTGTTTTGGGATTTTGGTATGTTTTGATGTTTTTGGATTTTGTGCTTTTTGTGATGTTTTTGGATTTTATGATGTTTTGATGTTTTTTGATTTTTTGATGTTTTGATGTTTTTGAATTTTTTCATCTTAGGACTTCAAGAATATACACGAATCTGATCTGATGAGAACATGCCCCCAGCATGATGCAATAGACTACTCCGATAAAGGCAGGAAAAACTGACCTTGAGGATGGGCTCAGTAGTACTAGGAGGGATCATGATACAAACACATGACCAAGGTATGATGTGGATGCAGGTGGATGATTGATAGATGGAGATCTGAATGTGATGGATGATGGAAATGTAATGGATGGATGATGCAGACCAAACCAAAAAGATCTCGGTGGATGGAAAGTGCCTCTTTACACAAGGCGCCTATTTGTTAGGTTTTCACCAAGGTACTTGTCCAAAGTGCCACCGAAGTGGTTTTTACTAGAGGACGATTTTTCTCTTTACTATTTTTTATCCTTTTCTGATTTTTTTGGATTTTTTTCTTTTTTTGATTTTTTTGTTGTCACCAAGATGCCTGTTTGCCAAGTTTTCGCTGAAGTAACCATTTGTTTAGGACATTTTATGATTTTTTTTGGATTTTTTGGTTCTATACCTTGAAAGATTTAGGCATAAAACTTTTTGAGGTGAGAGCTATTCATGGGCTCTTGTAGAGGTTCCCCTTCGGGTGTTGATAACTGATATGCCCTTGACTTATAACTTGTTGTGATAAGGAATGGTCCCAACCAATTGGGTTCAAATTTTCCTTTGCTACTTGGGTTTGGGACATTCTTTTAATTTTCCTTTAATACTAGTTCTCTGACTTGGAAAGTCCTGCTTCTAATTTTCTTATTATAGCTCCTTTTGAGTCTATTCTAATAGACTTGCAAATGATTCAAAGCATCTATATGTCGCTCATCCAATAGCTCCAACTCATTCAATCTTGATACTCAGTACTCTTCATCTGTGATGTGGTTTTGCAGTGATATCCTAAGTGATGGGAGCTCGATCTCGATGGGGAGTATTGCTTCTGATCCATAGAACAAGGAGAAAGGGGTGGCGTCGATGGGTGTGCGGATACTGGCTCGATAGGTCTAGAGAGCGAGATTAAGCTGTAGATGCTAGTCACGACTTACGTCATTGACTATTTTCTTGAGGATTTTCAAAATGGTTTTGTTTGTAGCTTTTGCTTGGCCATTGCCTTGGGGATAGTATGGGGTAGAGAAGAGATGTTGGATTTTGAATTTTTTGCATAAGTCATGGACCTCTTGATTCTTAAATGTTGTCCCATTATCTGAGATAATGGATTGTGGAACACCATAGTGGAAAATGAGATAGTTTAGGATGAACTTTGATATCTGCTTCCCAATTATGTATGTCATGGGTATGGCTTCCACCCACTTAGTAAAGTACTTTGTTGTGGCTATGATGAATTTGTGGTCGTTAGATGAAGTGGGTGTGATTTTTCCAATGAGATCGAGTCCCCATTGCGAGAAGGGCCATGGTGTGACAATGAGATGAAGCTCTTGAGTTGGAGCATGGATGAGGTCCCCATGCTGCTGACATTGTAGACACCTTCTAAAATAGTTATGTGCCTCTCTTTCCGTTATAGGCCAATAATACCCCATCCTCAAGAATTTCTTGGCTATGGTCATTCCACTCGAGTGTGAACCACAAATACCATTATGTACTTTAGTTAAAGCGGTCAATGTCTCCTCAGTGTTTAAGCAGCGTAGTAGGGTTCCTTCTATGCTTCTACGATATAGGGTATCTCCTAGGATGACAAATCGAGATGCCTTTTTGACAAAGGTTCATTTTAGGTTTGAGGGAAAGTCGGTAGGTATGACTCCTATTTGAAGGTATGTATAAATTTCATGGTACCAAGGATCACCGGGACCGACGATTTCATACACAAATTCTGATTCTGGTACCTCGAATGTGGGTACGAGAAGCTGCTCTATTAGGAATTCATATTTTGGAATGTTGTGAGGGATGTCTAGTAAGGATCCAATTTTTTCCATGGCTTCTACTACTCTATTGTTTTCTCTAGGAATATGCTCAAATGTGATTTCGATGAAGGATTCTTTAAGAGTCTCCACCAACTTCTCGTATGGAGTGAGCTTGTCGTCCTTGGTCTGGTATTCATCGTTCACTTGATTTATTATCAATTGGGAGTCTCCATATACTATGGGAGCTATAATGTTCCACTGCACTGCTATTCTGAGACCTATGGTTAAAGCTTCGTATTCTGCAATGTTATTGGTGCAGGGAAATGCTAGTTTGTAGGATCTTGGTATGCAATCCCCTTGTGGGGTGATAAAGAAGACACCGGCTTCTGATCCATGGTGCATGTATGAGCCATCGAAGTACAATTTCCAATGGTCAAATACATTGAGATTGAAAATAGATTCATCTGGAAACTCTGAAATGAGAGGATTCTCTTAATAGATTGGTGCTTCTACAAGTTGATCTATGATGACTTGGCCTTTGATTGCTTTCCACTCTATGTATTCAATGTCGTATTCTGATAGTATCATCACCCATTTGGCCATTCTTCCAGTGAGCATTTCCTTTGAAAGTACTTAAGAGGGTCGATTTTGGCGATGAGTTTTATTTTGTGTGCCAACATGTAATGTCTAAATTTTTGTGATGCAAACACTACTACTAGGCATGCTTTCTCGATGAATGAATAGTTTAGCTCATGCCCAACCATTGTTCTGCTGATGTAATAGATAGCCCTTTCTATTCCATTTTTGTCATGCTGAGATAGGAGAGCTCCAAGGGCTGATGTTGTTGCTGATATGTAGAGAATTAATGGTTTTCTTGGGATTGATGGCATTAAGACTGGTGGTGTGAGTAGATATTCTTTGATTTTATTGAATGCCTTTTCACACTTGTTATCCCATTTGTACACTACTCCCTTGTGAAGTAGGTGAGAGTATGGGTTATGTTTGTCTACCAACTATTCTATGAACCTTCGAATGGATTGAAGCCTACCTTGGAGACCTCTCAATTTCTTTAATGTTTTTGGTACCTCCATTTCAAGGATTTCTTTTACCTTTGCTGGATCTACCTTGATACCTCTCATTGAAACTATACATCCTAGCAGCTTTCCTGATTGTACGCCGAAGACGCACTTCTTTGGGTTTAATTTGACCTTGTACTCTTCGAGCCTGTCAAAAATGGCACTTAAGGTTGCTATGTGATCCTTTCTCTTTCTGGATTTGGCTAGAATATAATCAACATAAAATTCAACAGTTTTATGGATCATGTCATGGAAGATTAATGTCATGGCCCTTTGGTATGTTGCTCCCCCATTTTTTAAGACGAATGGAATCATATTCCAATAGTAAGTCCCCCATGGACAAGTGAAAGCCATCTTATGTTGGTCCTCTTTAGCTATCATGATCTGATTGTACCCTGAGAATCCATCCATTAGTGACAACATTTCATGTCTAGCTGTCATGTCGACTATCATGTCAATGTTTGGAAGTGGGAAGTCATCTTTCAGACATGCTTTATTCAAATCTTTGAAGTCTGTGTAGATTCGGATGCCCCCATCGGGTTTTGAGACAGGTACCAAGTTTGACACCCATTCTTGATAATCTATCGGTTGGATGAATCCCGCATCTAATAGCTTTTTTAGCTCCATTTTAACTAATAAGGAGATCTGAGGGTGCATTTTTTGAAGCTTTTGTTTAACAGGCTTTACTTCTAGATATACTACTAAGTGGTGAACCATGATCTCTGGATCAAGCCCAGGCATGTCAGCATAGCTCCATGTGAAGTTTATCTTTCTCTTAGGAAGGCTGCTAGGAGCTCTTGTTCTTCTGATAGTAATGACTCTACATAGAATGTGATATGTGGGGTTTCCTCTGTTCCTAGATTGACCAGATTGCACTTTTCTGCCAGGACTGCTAATTTTTCTTGATGAAGAGCTCGAAAAGGAAGATTGAATTCCCCATCCTCGGGTGCCTCAGAGAGGTTTTCACTATTGGATGCATCCTTTCTTTTTACTTTTTTTTTGGTTAGAGAGTGCCACCGTGTGGTTTTTACTCAAGGACTTAGATATTATTCTTAATTTTTCACTTTTGCAACTGAGGGATTCAAAAATTTCCCCATAATAGGAATGTGTATCTAGCTCAATTATGAACCTTGCTTTGTGATCCCCACATAGAATGTTATCCTACAGTCCCATGAATTCTGAGAGTGCCTCATCATTTTTGAATGTATCAAGAATTTGTGCTCCTCGTTGGTTGTAGTCGATGAGTTGGGGATCTACTAGGCGTATTTCATGATTTTGGTGGTTTGATTCAAAAGATAGGGTGTTAATCATGCAAAGAGTGGTATCCTCAAATAGCCTAGGTAAGATGGTCATGGGATCCTTGTCATCACTACTACTACAAACGTCAATTATGTCAAACGTATAGTTATCTAAGACGCGACCTGTGGATACTGGTAAGCGTAGTTCTGCTGTGGTTGGTTGAGGAGGATTATTAACCTTTCTAACTAGAGGACCTCAGCCATGTATGGTTATACTCAGAGGGATACATCCAAGACCAAGATTTGTCATCACTCACATCTCCGGAATGATAGGTATTATAAGCCCATTGTAAATTTTTCCCAAGTCTTTGATTTTTGTCATAGCCCATTGCGAGCATCATTTGTAGACCCTTGCTTCTCTCATCCATTGGTAAATCAGCTACTGGTCTCTCATCTTGATATAGCATATGAGATGGTTCTGACTCAATAACTTCTTGGCCAAGATCTCCCCAACTTGTAAAGTTGGGATAGTCTTTAGGAGATGTTTGGGATGTGGAGACTTCATTTATTTGCGAACATCCCCATGATCTAGGAGATTGTGGTAACTCTCCTACCACAAAAGCACTTTTAGGGATCATGTAGTTTCCACAACCGTTATCTTGGATGATGACCTTAATGTCAGAAATGGTGGGAATGGTGGGAGTGATGGGTGTCTCTATCGCAGAAGTGGATGCGAGAGTGGCAGGATCAATGTATGGTGTAGATAGACCCTCATCATTTTTTCGTACTTGGGGGATTTTATAGTACTTTGCTTCAAGGATTTTGCAATAGGAGAAGGGTTTGGGATCTCCATGGATGTTGAATTTTTGTCCCTCATGTGTGAATTTCACACATTGATGGAAAGTTGATGCTACTTCCTTCATTGCATGAATCCATGGACGTCCTAGGAGGATATTATACAAGTCAAGGTACAAGACCTTTCAAGTGGTTTCCATGATAGATGGACCTACTTGAATAGGGATTTTGATTGTGCCCTGGGACATTCTTCCCTGATCATCATATGCTCTTATTGTTATACCCTTTCCTTTGTCGATAGAATCCTCTGAGATTTTTAATTGTTTGATGAGCTTGAGAGAACAAATATTCAAGCCCACCCCTCCATCCACCAAGACCCTTTTAAATTTTCTTTTCTGTACTATGACTTCTAAGTGGAGCGCACAGTTGTGAGATGGTTGAGCAGGGAAATCCTGGTTAGAGAATGTGAGGAGATTTGGCGTAATGATATTTCCGACCATAGCTTGGAATTGTTTCACATCAAGATCTATGGGTATAGTGGATGAAGCCAACACTTCCTCAAGGATTTTCTTATGGGACGATGAGATTTTTAGTAACTCCATGATGGAGATTTGCCCTAGTGTTATTTTGAGTTGATTAAGGATGTTATATCCGTTAGGGACATATCTAGATGTAGGGACCCTATTTGGCTGGGATGATCCTGCGATGGTAACTTTTTCGCCTCTTGTGGTGACTCCACAATCAGCTTGAGCTCCTTTGATAGTGATTATCGTGTAGAATTCATCTAGGGAGGCGATGATAGTTTCATACACATGATTCACATTTGTGCAGGTTCCTTTCCCCTTATCAGTGTTATTATATCCTTTATTTCCATGGTTAGGCATCGGATTCGTGTATATCTTAAGATATTGGTTTCCTATTAGCTATTCCACGTTTATAATTCTTCGATCGATGAGATATTGAATTATGTTTTTAGCCTCATACAACTGTTTGTGGTACGCTCTTTGATTTTATGGAAGTCACAAAGTTGATTCTCATTATACCAAGGAGGTTTCACATCCGGTTCTTGGTAATTCTCATAGGTGGGTGATTTGATGAGTTTTTCATTTATCAGCTTCTTCATGATGACTTCTAGTGGTTCCCCAAGAGCGGTGCACTTTCGCTTGGGGTAATTCTTGTTCCGTTGGGGTGGTCCCCTTTGATCATTGAGATTGTTAATTTCCTGATTGTTGTTTGCTTGTGCTATCTGATGATTATTTTGTTGTTGGATTTGGATTTGTGGTGTGGGTGTATTTTGGCATGGATCACTGATGACTACTTTGGCATCGACAACACCATCATTAGTAACATTTTTGTTGCTTTCCCATGTGTGAGGTTTATCATTGTAATTGGCGGGTGGGAAGTTGTTTTGTTGTTCAGGGTATGAAGTTGATCCTGCGGGTTGTGTCATAAGGGCTCGTTCGATGCTAAGTGCCTTGGAGATCAACTGGTCATATGTGGTGATCCCTTGTACCTTGAGATGAAATGCCAAGAGGTTGTCAAGGTTGGATATAATGGTGCAAACTTGTTGTTCCTTGGGCATGGTCCATTTGCTTCGATTGGCCTTGGATCCCCATCATTGTAGGAATGAAGCAAATGATTCATTCTTTCCTTGTTTTAGAACTGAGAGTTCTTCTAGACTAACATCCATGGCAATGTTTCATGCATAATTTTTAATGAATGCATCTATAATTTCTTGGAATTTTCTAATGCTTTTAGGTAGGCGAGAGAACCATTCCATAGCATGGCTAGCCAAACTCTTGGGAAATAGCCACATTAGATAGGTATCGTCATATGCGACTTCCATGCAATGAACCTAGAATTCCCTGATGTGATCTTCAGGGTTTCCCATCCCATGATATTTGTCAAACTTGGGGATCTCAAATACCTTGGGGAATGGTTTCATCACAAGGTTCTTGTCAAATGGATAGGGACACAAGTTGCTTGGTGTTTTTGTGGTTTGCCTTGATTGAAGATCAAGCACTTGTTGCGAGAGCAACCTGATTTGTGTTGTTATGTCATTTTGCGGATCAAGGGGTGGGATGAAGGTGTTTTGGAGTGTTTCGATTGTTGGTTGATGGGTGGGTTGGTTGGTGTGTTGTTTGATGGTATTTGTACATTCTGTCGAGCTAGGTATGCTTGTACTTGCTGCTGTATAAACAACGCTTGTTGTTGTTCTTGTTGTTGTGATAGGATTTCCTATTGTTGAGCTTGTTGTTGTTCCAACAATGCTTGTTGTTGGGTTGCTAATTGGGCTGCTTCTTTCTGCTCTTGATATTGTTTTATTGCTTGCTGATATGCTTGTAGTTGTGTTGCTTGTTTTTGTGCTTGTGCATGTGCCTGAGCTTGAGCTTGAGCTTGCGCTACTTGTGCTTGTACTACTTGTTGTGGCAATAGAATTTGGGCTTTAGCAACCTTTTGTGCTTGTAATGTGACTTGGGCTGCTTGAGCAGCTTGTGCAACTTAAGCAGCTTGTTGTTGTTGTTGTAATAAGGATTGGGCTTGTGTGGCCTATTGTGCTTGCTGTGCAATTTGGGCATTTTGAACATTTTGCGTTACTTGTACGACTTGTTGAGCAGTTATTTGTGCGGCTTTTTTCTTTTGCATTTGTAGGAATGCCTTTTGATAAGCAACTTGGTGAGTAGCTTGCAATGCCATGCTATATTGGTTTGATAAATTGGAGTTTGGTGGTGGTGGATTTGGAATGGTGTTTGTGGTGGTGTGAGTGGTGAATGGTGTTGTTGATGTGATTGGCCCTTGAGAGACCATGTTTTGGGATGTTAGGCGGGTGGTTGATGATGTCGCAATTGCTTGTGTAGTTGTCATCTATTGTTGCGATATTGATGATAGGTTTTGAGAGTTTGGCATAATGCTTTGATTGGCGTTTGGAGTGTTGGTTTGATTGATATTTGGTAAAGGTGGAAGCCCTAAGCCAAGGAGTGGTGTGGATGATGATGGCAATGGCGGAAATGGTGGAAATGTGAGGGGTGTGAGCTCTTGAGAAAATGATGTGGTGTCGAAAATTCCCCCAAGTTCGAACATGTCACCTTCTTCTTGTGAATTTGTGAGGAGAGAAGTTTGAGGTGTTGCGTGGAAGGATGATGATGATGGATAATTATGGAAAGT
Organism: Sequoia sempervirens; assembly: GCA_007258455.2. Lineage (NCBI taxonomy): Eukaryota > Viridiplantae > Streptophyta > Pinopsida > Cupressales > Cupressaceae > Sequoia > Sequoia sempervirens. The sequence goes on from VDFB02075321.1 coordinate 124,183,583, forward strand.
GAGAGGGACATACTTATGTAATGGATTTTAGGGAATGTTTTGTTCCAAAATGGTATTTGCATCCAAGTCTTGATTATTAACAAGGGGGTGTGTTTGAATAGCATTGAGAAATGCATTTCCCTTATTGAAATTAGGTTGAGTTGGAGAAAAAGATGTGATTTGTGGAATTTTTTGAGTGATTCTTTGGGATGGGGGTGTAGATGAGATGGGGAGTGTGGATGAAATCAAAGGCATAACCTCCAAAGATGGTTCCACTATAGAGCTCATGTTGAAATCAGAAGGTAATTTGGCCCTTGTTTTTCTAGTTCAAGCATGTATAGTGAAGGGTTAAGCCTCATCATGATGTTGATGATCTTATGGTTTTCTGGATTTTGGAGCATTTCGGCTATTTCATCATGCAACATCCCAAAGGTAAGATCTTCTTGTTGGATTTCCTCTTGTGGTTTTTGTGATGATGAGATAGTCAAAGGATTGCTTGATTCAACAAGATTCACTTCGATTCACTTCGATGTTCATTTGGCTTAGGTCACTTGAAGCGGGTGTTTCTTTGTCAGCTTCCATGTTCTTCTTGTATTGAGATCTAGTTTGCACCATAAAACACGGATAAATTTTCAAGAATATGGGAGATGAATCTCTTAATTCTTTGGATTTATCTTTACTTTATGCACAAAAGAGAAAATTTTAGGATATCTTGAGGATCAAAAGGTGATATGATGATGATGCAAGAGATGGATGATGTGGATGTTTGATCTTTTGATAAATCTTGAGGGGGGTGCTAGACTTTTGAGACTTTCAGATATGTTTTGGATTTTAATTTTTGATTTTTTGGATTGCCCTTGATTGATTGATTTTGGTTTGCTTTGATTTGAACAAATAGACCCTAAGATGTTGGATGATTATCTAAGGGGTAGATTTTCTCAAATGATGATAATTTGAATAATGTGTAGGGAGAAAGATGCATCTACCCACACCTATTCAAACAAAATGATAATTTAACCAAGCATATGAAGAAGGATGCATCTACATATACCTAGCTAAACAAGATGGTTTGATAATTTTGACTAACTATATGCAAAAGGATGCATCTACACATACCTAGCCAAAGATGATTTGATCAAGATTTCAAGGATTTTGTCTCAAGGGTTTGATGATTTTGATTTTTTCCACAAAGCGTAGCATGAAGGATAATTTCAATATTTCTCCAAAAGATGATGAGAAGATTTTTGGTTTGATGTTTGAAGGATGGACGAAAAAATATTTGATTTCTTTTGATCCTAGGATGAACCTAAAAAAGACACTTTGTTTTCCTAAACCTCAGTATTGAAGAACATGCAATGCTTCTATAGACCTTTATAACCAAGAAGTGGTTCAATTTGAGCATACATTTCTATATTTTGAATTAAGGACTTTCATTTTGGGATTTGAATTTCTTGGAGATTGTGAGGTTTCAACACATGTGAGAGTCTATTTTGTTATCTTTGCTTAGTGACTTTATTTTACCACAAACACTTTCTTTGGTTAGGTTTTCCAAGCTAGATGTCCAATGTCTTAATTTATTTGAATCCCACAAAGTATGTTATGTGGAAATTTGATGAATTCAAGGCAAGGGTTACCTATTGTTTAACTTTAGTAGACAAATTGAGAGGTAATCCAAGTGTTTAGAAATCTCTAAGGATAGAATCCCAAGGGCAAGCAATAACACATGGATTGAGTCAATTGTATTTGTCTCCTAAAGGGTTTGAAAATTTGATGATGAAGTTTAAGTGTTCGTTTCCAAGATGTTTTCGAACAAGCAAAGTATTTTGTAACCAAGAATAAGTACAATCCTATGGATATGGAAGAAAATATTTGTTGAGTCCTCACTTGGACAAGTCCAGCTACGCTTATCTTTAGTGAATGGTCAGATGCTTGACCCCACTAGCTCCCCTCCATGACACTCACTTATACGGGGTAGCCAAGCATCAACACCCATGAAACTCCCATGGCATGCTTTTCATCTCTACTAAAAGACCATAAAAGTGTGGGGTGGCTTCAGAATGACCATTCTTGCACCAACAAATAGATCAAGGATTTTGGCAATTCTAAAACATGGGTTTTAATTAGGACTTTCCGTTTGTGGAGATTGACCCATACGGTGAGAGTCCCTTTTCAGATCCATCTCATTGGAGCCAACCGCGTGATACTGGCGTTTATTCCAATACCCACATTTATATCCTGGTTGGAAATACTCTTGGCTTTAGAGTGTTATTGGTTGAGTCGTTCCCTTGGGTGAGTAATTTTTCCCCAAGGAAGGCCCTCTAAGATAAACAAAAGTGAGTAAAGACAATATCTGTAACTCGATCAATCTTTGTTTGCAACACAAAGAGAGAGAATGTACGCAATAATGCTCTACTCACACGCACAATGTTTTGTTCAATTTTAAACCCAAAATGAAGTGTGGAGGCAATTGCTTTATCTCAACCTAAAATCACAAAAAAAGGCCTTTTGATTCTCAAGATCACTATAAAGTGCGAGAGAAGCGCATATGTCCTTTTTCAATGAAGTTAGTTTAAGTAAGCCATCATGAAGACAAAGTTGCACTTGTTCATTTTAGAGCCCCAAAGCAATTGTGAGTTGTTTTGTTCAATTGTTAACCAAAAAAAAAAATTCTAGTAAGTTGTAGTCCTAATGTTCATTTTAAGCCTTTGCAAAAAATTGAAAAGGTTCTTTTTAAAAGCCCAAACAAAATTAGTATCCTAAGCAAGAAGAGATAACCATTTCCTAAGAGTGTTAAACAAACAATAAAGTGTTTAAAAACACTTTGATTTTGTGAAATACCATCATCATGCTTCTCTTTCTTTTGTTTTTAATTGATCCAACCTACAAGAAAGAAAATTAGTCAAATTCTGCAAAACACAAAGGTTAAAAGGCAGAAAACAGAAGATAAACTTATCATTTGACAAAAGGCATGTGCTAAAATGAAATTCTAATTTATTACTCCCTATCAACGGTACAACCTGTGACTGCATTGCAATTTTATTTCTTCAACGGTGTTGTATAGAGTCGCTTACCAGTCAGCGATGCTCTATACCCGAACTAGTGAGCTCAAATGCGTCACCATTTTCACTAGCGTCGCTATTTAAAATTTAAATTCAAAAATTTTAGGTGGGAAGGCTAAAGCGTTGCAGTTTGGACTTTCCAGCAGTGCTATATGGCAATGCTGAGCTTCCAACATTGGAATTTTCCTGTGTACAAAACAAAAATGAGGAATTTTTAGAAAAAAAACGTGATTAAAAACAAGATTATGCCCTCCTTCTAGTGCCAAATGTGCGAACCCCAATCCTAGTACCTACAAAACAACACAAAAAAACACATTAAATGATGAAATGCAAGCAAGAACAAGGATTCTCCATGAAATCCATTTACAAAGCTCAAATTAGGAAAAGAAATGAAGAATACAATGAAATGAGAATAAAAGAGATTGAATCCTAATTAAACTAGCAAACTCATGATCCCATGGGGCAATTGGTGCCAATTTGATGCGAAAATTGGCCCTTTCCCAATTCCTATGATGCAAGATTGATGTGTGATGATAATTGATCCACTTTTTTGATGCTTGATGAGTGCTCCAATGGAAAAACCTACATAACCTAGCTAAGATTCAATGATAATGGATGGAATTTGCTAAATATTTGAGCATAGTAAGTTTACTCAAATTGTGGATGATCAAATGAGGAGATTAGCCTCTTATTTATAGATGAGATTGATGGATAAACGTCCAAAATAGAGCAATTTGGTACTAACATTCAACCAATGGCAAGATGCCACTTGTCAACCTATGAGTGGATGGAGGATGTGCAATTTTTGATGATTGTGCCAATAAATGCATATTTTTGAATTTTGAATTTGTTGAAATGACATGCAAGAGGGAAGAAATAATGCATTGAATGCCACTTGGATCAAGGCAAAAGACATGTAAGAGAGAGTAAATTCCCTATTGGATGTACATGTCAACTTGGATTTTGAATTCAAAGTTGGAGAATATTCCCAAAAAATGCCTTGTTGAGGAAAATAGAGATTTAATAAATCAATTAAATCTATTTTCATGTGCAAGTGGTAAAAGCTGGAAGATGGAACATGAGAGGAGATTAAATTAATAAAAGTTAATTAATTTAATGAAGGGGGTTAAATGATGTGATCTATTTGACTTAAATTTGTGGATTTATTTAAATCAAATATGAGAGGAATGTGATAATAGATTAATTAAATAAAGATTCATGATTTATTTAATTAAAAGGGATGATTGTTAGATTAAACTAAATAAGGTTTTGATTTATTTAATTTAATAGATAGACTATAAGAGATTTAATCAAATAAAATTAATTATTTACTTAAATCAAATAATTAGATCAAAATGGTTAATTTAATTATCGAGAAAAGGCTACTTAATTAGATAACTAATTTATTCAATTAAGAGAGGAATATTGATGAATTTAATGAGATAAGGGAATTTGATTAAATGGTTAGACCGAAGGATGATTCAAGACGAAACGATGTTAGTGGTCAAGATTAGATGCACAATGTCAATCAGTACATTTTACGTGTCTACAATAATTGTTTGACATTTTTGCAAACTTACATTCCTGACCACCTAGACATCTATCAAAGACTCAATTACATTGGAAATGACCTTCACATGGCCTTTTTACATACATTTCATGGTGAACATACAAATTTAATGAAAGTACCTATTGGAGGCATACTGTGCACATGGTGCTCCTACACCAAATAGGCTATTTGAGAGGAAAATGTTGGATGAAGATGCAAATGGGAGAATATAAATTCTAGACATTTTCTAACATTATCTTCAATGCAGACAATAAAGAAGGAGATGCAAAAAATGATGGTCCTATGGAGGACATGAGTACATGGGAGAAATTCAAATAGTCTTGTGAAGATGCATACATGGAGGGTTTTGAGGATGATGAAGATGATGTTGGGGAAAAAAAGAATGTAATTTATGATTTTCAATTTAAAAATGTTGATTTTTTACCCTCTAAGGAAGGGATTGTAGTAGTAGAAGATAAAATTGTAGTTGCAAATGGGTATATGAATGTTGCATATTTGTGTGTGGAGATTGTGGATGATGAAACAGGGGAAACTTGGTGGAGGTGGTTGGTTTGTGGTGAGTTGAATCCCACAAGAGAAGAGAGGAGAATGGATGGTATTGGGATGAGGACGATGGTACATGGTGGATACAAGTCCATGAGAGGACAGAAGAATGGAGTGTAGAGTTGTTAGAGGATGAGGTTGCTTGTTCTAGCTAAGTGTTGGAAGAGGAGAAACAAGAATGAATTTTGTAGGTGAAAAATTTAGTAATAGAGTTTGTTAAGATTGTTTGCAATCCAAAAGGGTGATACTACCACTCAACTCCATTTTGTGAATCCCTATTCATAAAAAATTTCCCGCATCATGTGTCTAATGTAGGAGCATCTGTGGTTGACCAACAATCTTGCATCAACCAAAAAATATATTTTCTTTTTTTTCCTAAGGTTGGTTGGTGATTTATTTGATAGAGTTATTTGCAAGGTTAGAGTAAAATATTTATTAAATAAATGCCTTTGTCATTTTGTGGCAAGATATTGGTGTGGAGATAAAATAGGGGGAAAATTTTGGAAATTATTTAATATTTAAAAATTGGTAATAAATATTCTTAGGTGTGGATCTTGGAGAGAATATGAGTTTGAAAATGTATTTAGAACTTTCTAAAATCATGTGCAAAAAAAGTGGGAACCCAAGGTGAGTTGGCAAGAGTTACATTAGAAACTGCCCTAAAATCTAGGAATAGACTCCAATTTTGGAATTTTTTGTGGGAGTGAGTTTATGGAAGCATTTTTAATATTATGGAAGGTTTTTGGAATGGATTTTTGGAGGTATCTACCCAAATTTATTGTGACTTTTTCTAGAGAATCTTTTGGAGCTTGTTTTGAAGTTTGCAAGAAATTTGGGTTATGTTTTGGTAGCCATTCTTTGCTAGAATGTGTAGGTTGTTGCAAGTGTGGATTTTCTTGGAGAGGATATGGGAAGTGTTTTGTTCTAGGTTTAATTGTGTAGTAGTAGAAAATTGATGAATATGTCTATAGTTGAAGAGAAATAGAGTGGATAGTTCAAGAATGCAAATTGAAAAGCCTATTTCACAGTATATGGAGTTGATTTGAGAGAGGAGAATTTGGAGCTTGTTTTTGAGGTTTTTTTTTGTCATGTTGTAGATTTAAATCTTTTATGTACTGATTTTTCATCAGTCTATATGGCTAAAAAATATATGTAATTTGATTTCAATGAATTTGTGAAACATTGATGCATATTTGAATAGTGAATATTAAGTATGTTGTTGCAGATTTTTTGTATCAATTTGTTGTTGTGTGTGAGTTTGTGATTGAGGGTTTGGAATCCCACTTGATTAGTGGTATCAAAGTAGGAGCTCCTAAGTGTGCAGGCATAAGCATCGAGGTGAGACATTTTGCACCAAGATTTGTGGTGGTGTGTTTATGATTTGCATGTAGACAGATTGCCAGATGTGAGGAAGTCTATACCAGAGAGGATGGGATGGATCATGAGGAGGCCCATAAGAATTTTATTCTAGGAACAATATTGGGAAGAAGTGAAAAATAGAAAGTGTTTTCAAGAATTTGAAAAGCTCCAGACTAAAGTAGATGTTTTGGAAAAGATGATTAAGGAGGAAGTGGAAATACGGTAAGAGAGATATCATGGGAGGAAGAACATTCTCTTGAAAGAGGAAAGCAAAAAGAAGAGGAGAAATAAAGAGTGTTGCAGCCCTTTGGTAAGGGTTGAATATGAAGAAGAATATGTGGGGGAAACCCACACAAATGTGGAAGATAATGAGGTGTAACTTGCATCGATATCGTATGAATGGAGTGCATTATGTGAAGTGGATGAAGAAGGTTTGAAATCATAAATTGTGAACTTAGATGGTCCTAAATTTCACAAGTGTGTTGGTAAGGAAGAGGATTATCTCTTGTTGAAAAAAGAGATGAGGATGCTAGATAGGCTATTTGAGAGGAAAATGTCAGTTGAAGATGATAAGAAGATGCAAATGAGAGAAGATAAATTCTAATATTTTGCTAACATTATCTTCAATGTAGACAATAAAGAAGGAGATAAAACAAACGATGGCCCTTTGGAGGATATAACTACATGGGAGAAATTCAAATAGTATTGTGAATATGAATACATGGAGGGTTTTGAGGATGATGAAAATGATGTTGGGGCAGCAAAGAAGATAATTTATGATTTTAAATTTAAAAATGTTGATTGTTTACCCTCTAAGGAAGGGATTGTAGTAGTACAAGATAAAGTTGTAGTTACAAATGGGTATATGAATGTTGCATATTTGTGTGTTGAGACTGTGGATGATGATGTAGGGGAAACTTGGTAGAGGTGGTTGGTTTGTGGTAGGTTGAACACCACAAGAGAAGAGAGGAGAATGCATCGTATTAGGCGGAGGAGGATGGTACATGGTGGATACAAGTCCACCAGAGGAGAGAAGAATGGAATGCAAAGTTGTTAGAGGAGGAGGTTGCTTGTTTTAGCTAAGTGTTGGAAGAGGATGAAGAAGAATCAATTGTAGGTGTCATATTTAGTGATAGAGTTTGCTGAGGATTGTTGGCAATCTGAAAGGGTGGTACTACCACTCAACTCCAATTTGTGAATCCCTATTCACAATTTTTTTCCTACCCCGGGTGTCTTATTGCAGGAGCATCTATGGTTGACCAACAATCTTACATCAACCAAAAATTATATTTTAATTCATTTTCCTAAGGTTTGTAGGTGATTTATTTGATAGGGTAATTTTCAAGGTTAGAGTAAAATATTTATTTAAAAATTCCTTTGTCATTTTGTGGCAAGATATTGGTGTGGACATAAATTAGGGGGAAAATTTTAGAAATTATTTAATATTTAAAAATTTGTAATAAATATTCTTGGGTGTGGGTCTTGGAGAGAATATGTGTTTGAAAATTCATTTAGAACTTTCTAAAATAATGCATAAAAAATTGGTCACTGTAGTGTAGAAAAATGGACGCTTCTTTCTTGACATGGGAGTAATTCGTGATAAATTGGAGTTAATAGGGCCTTGATTTGGTGTTGTGAGGTTTTTTTCACATCTACACTAGGTCTTGGACCCTTTCAAATGCATTTAACAATGTCTTGTAAAGGTGTTGTAAAATACTTTCACACCTCTCTAGGCTTAATAAACCCATCTTCCCTTAATTCAACATTATAAAATGTATTTAATTGCATTTTCACATCAATATAGAAGGCTTGTAAAATAAAATTAATGTTAAACTAGTGTTGTAATGTGTTTTACACATTCACATTGGTTCTTGTGCCTTTATAGGTTGTGTGGACCTGGGTAGGTCCAAGAAGTTGGGTCCACAAAATGTTCAAAAAGTGGAAGTGTTTTTCCTAATTTTCAAAATTTTCACATTTGGACTTAAAATTTGAAGCACTTACACATTGAATCTTGAAAATGTTTAGTAATATGAAATTTAGTATTTTGAGTCTGGTTTTCAAATATGTAATTTATCTAATACCCAGATGATACAAAATAGTTTTTAATATGCATGTATAAAAACCACTTTTTAAAAGTCGCCTTTTTAGGACCATGCCATGCATGTGTACGAACACCATAATCTGACATAAATAAAAGTATTTTTATAATTACTTTTGGGGAAAGATGTATATTATAATGACGATTGATGAGGATATTTTTTTATAACTTTTTTCATAATATTTTTTTACTTATTAATTTTTTATTGGCCCTAATTTCTAGTTTTTAAAACCTTTGTGTATGGACTGTAGACACATAAAATTAACTTAGGCTTGCAAGTTCTATTCTCTCCATATTTCTTCTTAACATAATTAATTAATTTAATTATTTCCTATGATCCAATTTCAACTATTAATTAAATAATTCATAATTATTTAATTAATTCATGTCTTTTATTCTTCTTGATTATTTAAATAAATAAATTTTATTTATTTATTTAAATACGTCGCTAATTGTCGAATGTCTCTCTATGATTAAATAAATTCTTAAATTTATTTGGTTGTCTTTTGTCTATTATTTCCTCCTAATTATTTAAATAAATAAATTTTATTTATTTATTTAAACACGTCATTAATTTCTAAATGTCTTCTTATAATTAAATAAATTCTTTAATTTATTTAATTATCCACCTTAGCATTTTCCCAATTTTAAATAAAATCATTTATTTAAATTGTCCCACTTTCTAATTTTCTCTCTTATTAAATAATTTTAAATTAATTATTTATTGTCACATGGCCCTACCTTTTGAATTACATTAATTTTTAATTCAAAATGACAACTTTCCCTCTTAAAACAAGTAATTTTTATTATTATTTGATTTTTGAGCTCTCTTTTTATGTGCCAATCTTATCTCCTTGTCACATGCAATCTTGTCCCTTGATATGATTTTCTAAAATTGAATCTTGACCATTCATTTCAAATTTACCCTAATGTTTCCCTAACCCTAATTGTGGGTTGTCACATTCAATATTAACCATTGATCTTAGGGCATTTGTCAATCTTCAATCTTGGAAATTCATCCAAAATTGACTTTTCTATAAAATGGCAATTTTGGCCTCATTTGAAACACTTCATACATCTTAGAAATCTTCATCTCTTGGCATTTCATAGGCTTGCTTCATAGTTGCTTAGTTGCATTGTGTAGCAGTTTAGATAGAATCCTTCAACATTTAATTAGGACATTGACATTATCATAGGTTGCTCATCACAAATTTGAGGGAAAACATAATATTTCAGCAAATAGAGAAGGTGCAATGGACATTAATCATGGAGGTTGAAGACATTTGGTAAAATCTTTCCTTGTTTTCATGTTTTTACTCCTTTGTGCTTCATTGCTTGCTTTGGGTTTTAGTTGTTTAAGCTCTAATATGCTTGTAGACACCGAAATCTGGTCTAAGCCTATGACTTCAATATTTCTTCATAATTTGTATTTCCATGGTCATGATTAAATAATTTCAATTATTTAATTATTTTCTAAAGTCTTTATTTCATCTATTAATTAAATAATCTTAATTATTTAATTCATTCACACTTTTCTTTATTCTATCTAATTAATTAAATAAACGCTTTTTATTTAATTATGTTACTAATTAACCTTATCCTTCTTCTTCAATTAAATAAATTCTTATTTAATTTACCTTTTATCATATTTCAACTATAATTAAATGAATTATTTATTTATTTAATTATTCTTCAAATATCAAATCTTGAATTAAATGAATTATTTAATTCATAAATTATATTTTAACACATTCTTCTATATTTAGATAATTATGTAAGTTATCTAAGTATTCACTTTGACTCGACTCGAGATCTATTTAAATCGGCCAGTTAACTCTAGATTTAGTGTCTGAGTGGCTTTCATGAGTAATCTCTTTCTCATATCATTCAGTCATCTAGTTCTAACTCGTTTGCATGTACATGCATATTAATTAAATATCTTTATTTAATTAATTAAATCTTGTGTGTGTGTTTGAAAAGAACATTGATTTAATCCTATCTTTATCTTTGTCATGAAAAGGCTATTCTTCTATTTTCAAATACCAAACTCGAAGATTAAATCATTTATTTAATCTTTATTTCTATTTCAAGTTTTTATCACTCATGTCACTACTAACAGTTATCATAATGCATGTCTAATCTTTTGATCTCAACCGTCTGTCGATCTTTCAATCCTGGCCTATCATTTGAATGATCAATTTTCTATAAATTGATGTCTTTCATCATTTCAATCTCTCTCAAAATCTTATGACTTTTGGAAGCATATCTATTATTTGAATCTTTGATGTTTATCTAAATGACTATCACAGGCTATACTTGCACAAGAGAAATATGAGGGAAATTATACTACAACAACAAAATGGAGAAGGGAAATCAAGGTTATACATGGAATTACGTAGATATTGGGTGAGATTGTTCAGTTTATTTATGTTTTAGCTTTCCTTTGTTCTAGTTGTTATTTAACTTAGATTGCATTTAGAAGTTTATTTGCATTGCTGTGTGTTGTTTAACCTTTCATTTGTATTTCCTAGATGTTACATTTTAACTTTATTTGTCCACTTGGATTTTTGATTGATTCAATGGCCTTTGATATTTGATTTTGAAATTTGAATTTGTAAGACTTTTGTTTTTGTTGGTTCCAAATGGAAGGTTTATTCATGTTAAAATGGAGATTTATGGTATGGATGGAAGGAGTGTTGGAAAAAACCTTATTGTAAGAACTACTCATGGCCTCCATTTTGATGTTTGTATTAGATAAAGTTTCCCCCAATATCGAGAAGATACCATTAACATTATTAGATTTTCTAACTGAAGGATAACCAAGACCTTGATGTCTAGGATTTTCCTGACACTATACTGGTTCTAGAATTCCTTGCTTGTGTATGCCTAGTCCTTTTCCTTGATACTGCAAGCTTTGACATATTCTCTTTGTGATGGGGTATTTTTTGTTTTGAAAGCAAGATGCTAACCCATCATTGTGTATGTGAAACTATTACTTAGAATCTTCTCCTCTACAAGAAAGCCTGATTTGATAAAAGTGGATGATCCTAGTTGATAGGATTTCTTAGCTTCATTGACATGTTGGATATCTTTGGTGTGATTATGTGACATATCAGATTTAGATGATTCTACTAGTGCTTCCAAGTCGATGTCAAAACCGTCTTTATGGTCATTGTCATAGAGTCCAATGAACTCAGCTATAACTTGATCATTTGCAAATATGTCTAGAGTAGGAGACTCTTGTTCTAGTGGAATATCATCTATGTTTCCAAAGGAGGAAGGTGTCTCATTTTGTGAAATGGGTGTGTTTGGCACTTGGATAGGGTTATCTTCAAGTGTTTGATCATGAATGGAATAAAGGTCATTATTGGCATATCATGGCACTAGTCTCTACATCAGCACCATCAATGGATTCAACATAATCAGTGATCATCTAAAGCTTCAAGGTGATCCATAAAAGGAAAAAATAAGAAAAGGAAAAAAAATTGTCACTTTGATGAAAACCTGACAAACATGCATCTTAGTGACACCAAAAAGAACAAAAAAAAGTCAAGAGAAAAATTTCATCCAATAGTGAAAACCATGCTTATGGCACTTTGGATAAGTACCATGATGAAAACTTGACAAATGGGCATCATGTGTAAGAAATTATCTATGTGGACCATTACACTTGGGGGCAAGTTGTCTCATCTCCCATACCCTTCGTAGGACATTTATTATGGCATTTCCATCTATCCATCTTAGCCCTACCACTCACGTCCATTTTCCCACCTAGTTTGATCTTGATAAGGACTGGGGTAGGAACATAAATAATGATTTGGAAAAACTCTTGATATGTCTATCCTTTGGTCATACACTATCCATGAAATATCATGTCATAGCCTTTATAGCATTTTTGAAACCCATACCTTGGAGAAAATGAGTTATCCTTATATGACATAGTCCTTGGAGACCATATGATAATTTTTCTAGCCAAAATTCCTCATGTCACTTATCTTTTACCAAAGCCACCCATCATCTATTCATACCTATCACATGCCTTGGTTTTTCCCTTGTCAATGGTCTAAGGATCTTCCATCATCTCATCTAGTCCTAAAAAGTCATTCCAAATGAAACAAGCCCAATCAATACAATCTTGCTATGTATCCTAGTGCATCATTAAAAATATTCCTTGGATTTGTTTCTAGCCTTGCTGTAAACCTTGAACCTTTAGTCACATTATCCTCATCCTCATGTTGTTTTGGGGTGTGTCCTTCCCACGTCAAACAACATCGTCACCATCCTCATCACTCGTCAATTGGTTTTTAGCTTGACTAGGGGTAAGATCATGGTTGTCCTTGGATTCTTTCACATGCTTTCTCACTTTCTCATCCCTATACATAGTCCACATCCCTGTACATATACCTTATCCTTGTACATACTATTTATCCCTGTACCTATTTTTCATGTCTGTCGCTTGTACGTACCATTCATAATAAGTGGTATTCTTTCCCATAACATGGAAAGATTGACATTGAGTGCATTTCATATCCCCCATTCTATCTTATTCACACTCAATTGGTCTTATACTCGATTGGGGGCAAGCACTGGACCTATGCCATATTGGTTCAAACAATGGCTGTTTTGAAGACGTAAAACCATAGGAAAAATCCAAAAACATCACAAAATGTCTAGAGAAAATTAAAAAAAAATAGAAAACTTCAAAAAGATAAAAAATTCAAAACATGTCAAAAATCCAAAAATAGAGTCAAAGTCAGTCACACTTGTCAGTCTTTGTCATTTTTCAAACTACGTTACCTCTGTGACTGGACATAGCCAAGGCCATTTGTCGATGTGCCCGCGAGGCATTAGGTCAGTCCTTATAGGTTTGTCTATATAAAATCATGATTCAATCCATTTGTCTATAAGACAAGGTCATTGGTCATGTCAAACTACGAGGTCTCTGCATGTATAATGTAGGAAAGGCCATCAATCGATGAGCCCCTGAGGCCGCACTAGGTCAGTCCATTAGGGTTTGTCACATGCACTACCATACATGTCTATTATCTTCATATAAATCAAGCTTATTATAGTTAGTCTTGTCAGTCAAATTCTAGTCGAACTATGAGGTCTTTGTGTGTATAATGTAGGAAAGGCCATCAATCGATGAGCCCCCAAGGCCGCACTAGGTTAGTGCTTTAGGGTTTGTTGTCACACAGTCAATTTTCAACACATTGTATCAAGTCACACATCAATCTGGTGAAGAAGTTAGCAATTTCTCTAAGTCAAATCAAACAAATTTCCAAAACAACAACCAAATAGATCGACTAATGTCCGCTACAGGATGTGTCCTTCCTGGAAACAAACATCATCAAAACAATCAACCTATGTCTTATTTAGGATAAGTCCTTCCTGAATACCGATATCAGCAAAACAATCTATGTCTTATACAGGATGATTCCTTCCTACATATCGACATTTTTAAACAATCAACATAGCCTTACATAGGTTATCACATCAATAGCATTAGACTCAACATCTTATATAATACATGTCTTTCTAAAACCAGAATTTTTCATGCCTTATACAGATATTCATAACATCGAAACCAGACTCAAAGTATTATCTGATATGTGTATCTCCTGAAACCAGGCTCTATCAATCAATCCTTTTATCAATCAAAACAAATCAAACAAACAGATCAAGTTTTGGTAAGTATTTTACTGGATTTTGACTTTATGGCTTATTTATTTTATCATTACATTTGACCTTATGATGGGAATTATGTTACTAGCTTTCTCAAGGATGTCCCATGAAGGATTTAGAGAAGCAACGATGTATCACAATTCTATTTTCTTTGAATGTTTTATGTTGACTATCTTTTATTTTATGATTGGAATCCTATTACTAGCTTTCTCAAGGATGTCCCATGAAGGATTTAGAGAAGCAACAATGTATTAGAATTATGTTTTCTTTGATTGTTGTCTGTCAACTGTCTTTTAAATTTTATTTTGAGTCATGTTACTAGTTTCCTCAAGGATGTCCCATGAAGGATTTAGAGGAGTGATGATGTCTCAGGACCTCTCTTTTATTTTGTTTGCTATTTGTGGTTTGTCTTGACAAAAAGACTAGGGAAACTATGCCCTTCGTATGAGTTAGGACAATCCTTGTCTGCGACTGTCTGTTGTTAGCAAGTGGATGACCTTGCACACCTTGATCTATGTCATATCATGGTTTTTCTCTCCATTTGTATTAGTCTCGCCCAATGATGATAAAGTGCAACGCCTTTGGTGATACAACGAAACATTGAAGATTGCTAACACTAACATCCATGTATTTTATTATTCATCATTCTTTTCGCACTAACATTTCTTCTTTTCTACATCTTCACCACCCTTATCTATTTTCCTCTATCCCTTTTTCCTTCATCTTCTAGTTCTCTCATCGATTTCGAGAGCACACTCATGTTCTTTGAACCCGCTTGTCCTCTCGAGGGGGCATACCTTCACCTGTTTTACATCAGGGCATTATTGGGGCATATTTTTGATCAATTTTCTTTGACACAACGCCAAAATAACATTGTATCAAAGAGGGGCAAATGTAGACACCAAAATCTGGTCTAAGTCTGCGACTTCAATATTTCTTCATAATTCGTATTTCCATGGTCATGATTAAATAATGTCAATTATTTAATTATTTTCTAAAGTATCTGTTTCATCTATTAATTAAATAATCTTATTTATTTAATTAATTCACACTTTTCTTTATTCTATCTAATTAATTAAATAAACACTTTTTATTTAATTATGTTACTAATTAACCTTATCCTTCTTCAATTAAATAAATTCTTATTTAATTTACCTTTTATCATATTTCAACTATAATTAAATGAATTCTTTATTTATTTAATTATTCATTTAACCCCTTTCATCACTTAATTAAATAAATCTTATTTATTTAATTATTCTTCAAATATCAAATCTTGAATTAAATGAATTATTTAATTCATAAATTCTATTTTAACACATTCTTCTATATTTAGATAATTATGTAAGTTATCTAAGTATTCACTTTGACTTGACTTGACTTGAGATCTATTTAAATCAGTCAGTTAACTCCAGATTTAGTGTCTGAGTGGCTTTCACGCGTAATCTCTTTCTCATATCATTTAATCATCTAGTTCTAACTCATTTGTGTGTACATGCATATTAATTAAATATATTTATTTAATTAATTAAATCTCGTGCATGCGTTCGAAAATAACATTTCTTTAATCCTATCTTTATCTTTGTCATGCAAAGACTATTCTTCTATTTTTGAATACAAAACTTGAAGATTAAATCATTTATTTAATCTTTATTTCTATTTCTAGTTTTTATCACTCATGTCACTACTAACAGTTATCATAATGCATGTCTAATCTTTCGATCCTGGCCTGTCATTTGAATGATTAATTTTCTATAAATTGATATGTCTTTCATCATTTCAATCTCTCTCGAAATCTTATGACTTTTGGAAGCATATCTATTATTTGAATCTTTGGTGTTTTGCTAAGTCACTATCATAGAATATACTTGCACAAGAAGAATCTAAGGGAAATTATAATACAACAACAAAATGGAGAAGGGAAATCGAGGTTATACATGGAATTACGTAGATATTGGGTGAGATTGTTTAGTTTATTTATGTTTTAGCTTTCCTTTTTTCTCTATTGTGTAACTTAGATTGAATTTAGAAGTTTATTCGCATTGTTGTGTGTTGTTTAACCTTTCATTTGTATTTCCTAGATGTTACACTATTAACCTAGGTTTTTCCCTAAGCTACATTGGTGAACTTGATGCCAAAATTGTGCTTTTTGCAAATTTCTATATGACTTTTTTTGTTTTTGTAGGTACAGGTACGGTGCAATGTATTTGTTATTTTCTGAGACACATTCCTATTTCCATGATGCATTTGCATTTTTGAATGACACATTTGCTCTGCTGTGACACATTTGCCTTGCAAATGACGCATTTTCCTTGTAGGTCAACACATTTGTGACCTGGAGATTCCACCTTTCGGCCCTGAGATGCATTCACTGTGCAAAATGATGCATCTTCTTGTCAATTTCCAAATTCTACCCTGCAACGCATTTGACTCACAAAACGACGCAATCACTTGGTAAAATTTTATTTTTAGATTTTGCAGAATTTTCCACATTTTTCTTTTTCCATTTAGTAGCTTAGGGGTTTTTCATGTTACTAATTTGTTGTGGCAACGTGTGGCTTCAAATTTTTTGTGGGTCCAAGGAATTTTTGAGACTACTAACAAGTGGTTTTGTAGGTTCAAATTTCTAAGGATTTTATTTTGAAACCCCTTTTGCTTGCCTTAGATTAGAAAACACTTCGATTGGTGCTTTAAAAATAACAACTATTTGTCTCATCTAGATTTAATTAGGAGGTCAAAGAACATTGCTTGATTGTGCTTGAAGGTGGTAGGTGATTATACTCTCACCTTGTGTAAACTCGGTGATGAGAAAGCCATACCCATATGTTTTTATGTTTTAAACCTTAGAGGGGCCTTCCTCGAAAGAGGGAATGACTCCAACTAGTTTTTCACTTGGGCCAGTATATAAAAGGATGAGTCTAAATCATTAAGTCCTCATGGTATGTAGGCCTTATTCGTGTAGTGTTATTCAAAAACAGGTACCTACCTTTTCTTTTAAAGGTATAAGAGCCCCTAATAGAGTGATTAAAGCCTTAAGTGACTTCTCATAGGCTCGCGAGGTGCCATGTCCCTGAGTATTTAGTAGAACCCTCTTGTGTAGTTGCCAAAATCCCATCTATTTGCTAGTGCAACAATGGTCGTTGCCAATGCATCCACATTCTCGTAGTTCTTAGTAGAGGTGAAAATTTTGCCATGGGAGATTTATGGAGGCTTGAAGCTTGGTTGACCTGAGAAGTGAGTGCAATGTAAGGGGTAACCTGTGTGGCCAAGCTTCTAGATCACCCGCTAAGAATAAGTGCGGCTGGGGAAACCCACATGGAATCTAGCAAATATAGTCCTTGCCTAACCTAGGATTGTGTTTTTCTTCATTGTGCATGTTTCATCATTCAAAGAAAAAATATTGTGTTTTCCAAGTGTTTTTTGAGACATTGAACAAATAAACACCTTTCACAGACTTGGAAACAATCATTCAAGTTCAAACAAATCTAAATTTTTTCCAAAATTGCAAACAAATTAGACCTCCCTTTCTGCCTACAACACATTTACTATAGTGAACCACATTCGATACTTTATGTGCCACAATCGCTCTGTTGTAATGCATTTGCTTCCCTCTACAATGCTTTTGCTTATTCTGTAAGGAATTTTACTTCCTGAGCAATGTAGTTTCTTTACTATGTCGCATCTGTAACCTAGAATGACACATTCGCTCATCCTAAGAAACATTTAGTATCATGTGCCAATCTGTGACCTGAAATGATGCAATTTTCTAGAAAAAAAAACACTGTCATAGTCCAAAACCTGAATCCAAACATTTTTAAATTGCTATCAAATATCTTTTTCCAGTATCCTCTATTAAAAACTAGAAAAGGAATTGCTCAAATCCTTCATTCTTTGCATCTTTTAGTTTGTATTCTCCCATAGGTCCATCCTTGCAAAATTTTAGTTGCATCCGTAGAGTCCTTCACCATCATTTTCAGCAATAAACCAATCCTTAGGTCCTCATCTTATTACAGACTCGGGAATAGAAAAATTCACCATACTTTTCAAGATCCTTTCCTTTAAGAGTAGGTTATCATTGGACTTAGTCAAAATTATTTCCTTTAGTCATTTTCCTTTTGTGAGACCTTTCCAACTCAAGAGTCTAGTTAGGAAACCTCACTTTGTCCTTTTGTCATTTAGTCATACCAAACAGGTCCTTTGATGATCCAAATTGAGACATAGAACAAGCTTTGTGTGGTTGAGTAAAACTTTTCTAAAAGTCCATCAAAATCACTTTGTCCTTTGCATTTGCATACCTTAGAACATACAAGTCATTTTAATCCTCATTTTACATACCTCATTCTTAAAAATTCCAAAAAGATAGTGTCATACCTTTCATCCTAGTCTTCTTTGTCCTTTTGCATTTGTCATCTCCCTTAGATAACATTGTCATATTGCATTCCTTATTTCCAAAAACCAAAAAACATAGTTGCATTTGCATCCCTTATTCAAAAAAATCCAAAAATATAGTGTCACATTATTCCCATCATTTAGTTGTCATTTTCATCTTCCTCATTTGAGCAAATCCTTATATGGTTGAGACTAGGCTCCAAAGAAAAAGAAGAAAAATGGATTATTTTGGATAAGACACCAACCTCTATAAATTTTCCAATGACATGAACCAAGACACATATTTTATCAATCCTTTCAGCGACATGAACATGCCATCTTACTCGTGCAACCCCTTTGAACCATTCATACATAGAGATGAACACGAATGTGTAGTTGAGGAAGATGTAGAACCTGCAACACAAAATCTTGAAGTGGCCTCCTTTGTGGAAGAATTAGTCTTACAAGACTCAGAAAGATATCTAGCCATACTTTGACACCAAGAGGTCAAATTACCACGTGGGTTTGACATTAACACTTTAATAGAAACTTCTCCTAATCATGATACAAATAATAACACAAACAATACCTTCAATACTAGTCAACCCAAAAACAATGCAAACAATACCATTGGTGCCACCACAAAAAGTGCCACAAACACCATCAATGCTACCTCTAATGGCACTTCCAATCAAAATACTTCCAACATGATCAATGCAACATCCATTGGAGGAACATCAACCATGTCACAATCAATGCCTCAAATGCCAACAATGTACTCACAATCAATTGGAGCTACCTTTGGGTCCTCAAAAATGGGGGAAATTTCTTCAAACCTCTTATTTGGAGCTTCATCTAGTGCCACAAGAACAAAATTGTCAAATCTTTTATTTGGGTCTTCAAATAATTTCATGGGAACAAATTTATTCAACCCCTTTGGGAGAAATAAACGAAAAATTTCCATTCTAGGACCCCAACCAGATGTCAGCACTTCATCACAACTCAATAACAACAACAACATTCCCCATGGACACATATATCAATTTGGACAGGGAAATCATATTACACAACACATGACTTCATTTTGACAACAAAACACTAAGGTCAACACATTCCACAAATATTGACTAATACTGTTGGAGGGCACATTCCTACATACATGTCACACATCCATACCCAACAATGTGTCCCTAATCAAAACATGCAATACCAACAACCTTCAAACAAAAACACATCATACATTTCACAACAACAATACACACCAAATCAAAATACATCTTCACAACAATTGGGGACTCATGGAATACCTATCACTAGCATGTGTGACGCTATGAACAATCCAATAATTGATGCACTCATAGCTCAAATTTATTGTGAGTATGAGCCTGCACATTCCACCATTCCCTCCTGGATATCTAGTGCCAAACTTCACTAAATGCAAAGGAAAGAAAAATCCCCTTGAACACATTCGAGAATTTACAACCAATTGCATGGAAGTTTCCTATGAACATACTTATTTGATGAGACTCTTTCCTAGGAGTCTCATTGGTCCCACACTTGAATGGTTTTCCTCTTTTCCTCTGGGAATAAAATCATGGGGGGAACTTTCTAAAAAATTTGTGCAAAATTATGCCTATAATATTGACACCGATGTTTCCATTACTAGTTTATGTACGTTGACTCAAGAGGAAATTGGTGAGACATTTATTCCATTCTTTCAAAGATGGAGAAGCTTAGCAATCCATTGCCATATTGAGATATGAGAGAAAGAAAAAGTAGACATGTTTTTCCAAAATCTCCTAGGTTCATTAAAATATGACTTCCAAGTTCATTGTTGCACCACTTTTACAGACTTAGTTGAAAAAGGAGTCCAACAAGAAAAGGCCCTTATTGCTAAAGGAGAACTCAAATATGGCACTAAGAACACACACGCAAACCCACCGGCTGACAAAAATAAATACTGGGTCAAGAATAAACACATCACCAATGATGGCGTTGTTGATGCTAAGGCGGTAAACACAATGGGTCCTGTACTCACTCTCAAAGGAGCTCAATCACAAAACGCACCATTGATCACACTGACACCTACTACAAATGCTATCGAAAATAATCAAAACAATCAAAACCAAGGACAACCACGCCAAACTAGGCAATTTCCAAAGAGATGTACATACACTGCCTTGGGCGAACCAATCGAAGACATCCTTAAGAAACTTCTCTGAAATGATGTCATCACATTATAGGAACCTAAGCCATATGACCCTAGAAAATTCAAGCCATCATGGTGGGATGACAACACATTCTATGATTATCACTGCGCAAAAGGGCATAAAACTTCCTCATATTGACAATTAAGAAATCTTGTACAAGACCTCATTGAAAATCATACCATTAAACTAGGTGGACAACAATTTGCTTCAAATGTAGACCATACAATTCATAAAAAACCATTGTAGGACCATGGTTCGAATAATCCCTTAATGTCAGGTCCAAAGAATAATAACAATTGAGCAAATTACTTTCGCACTACCTTTGACTATTCTAGTGGGTCCATTATTAATCATGTCCAAGTTGTTGACGAATATGTCAATACTATTACTATCACGAGAGCACTTGAATGTAATGTCACTACCTGTGGAGGAAAAATCTGTTAGAAAGATGAAGAACATCTCATTTTGTTGTCTTTTCATTGATGTCACCATGAGTTTCATTTACAAGACCAATTTTGAAGTTGTTCCAGTTTTCTGGTCCGGTATTTGAATCGGTATTTTGATTGTATCCTCCAGTATTTTGGTCCACATTTTATTGATGGTGATTACAGTTGCTCACGGTCTTGGGAAATTGTTAGTAGACATTGGGATCATGTGCATTTAAGATCTCACATATCCAGATGCTCATATGGTGCAACAACATTACACTGGTAGTTGCAATTATGCTATTAGGTCTTGTGCATGTGTTGAAATGTGTAGAGTGAGTTAGTTATTCTAATGTCAACACAAACCTTAATGAAACAGTTTACATTCAAAGTTTGAAGCAAGTAAAACTAATCTATTTCGTAATACAATCAAAATTTTCAAATACGTATCATTGTTCTCTAATTCTAGGGATTTATTAAACCATTTGGCCCTCAAATTTCTATGAGCACAAAGGTTGTTAAAATGACTACCTAGAAAATGAGATTTTATGCTTAATATGCAAGCTAATATGTTTTTTATGTGCAAATGTGTGGTGGAAGGATTAATTGAATGCTATTAAATGAAACAAGATTATGTAATTGATGATGAATGCAATGATAAACGAAGGATGATGTTGGTGATGGATGAACAAGTGGAGATGAGTGAGATGATATACAACTATAATGAGCTATCTATGATTATGCATATGCTCAAATGCAAACATAAAACAAACTAACCTAAAATGTAACTATCATGCAATGGAGATGATAAAATGTAACTATGAAGCAATTAATTAATCTAAGATGAGAATGCAAAGTAACATATGATATGAAAACTAAGTATAAGACTCCATGAAAGCTCCAAGCTCCTACGAAAAACCTACATGGTAACAATACTCAAAATGTGGATGGAAAATGGCATTATAACACTATTCCAATTTGTATTTCAAAATAGCATTATAACATTACTCAAAAGGTGGATGATAATGCAAAGGATGAGGGGTGTATTTATAGAGTTTTGTAAGCATTTTGTGAGGTGGAACCTATCAACGGTTCAGATTCAAAGGAGATAAGATAGACGGTGGAGATGAAAGGAATCAAGATGTTGTCCCCTTGACCAAGGACAACATTCCATGTGTGTGAAGAGAATCCCCTTGACCAATTGGAAGCATGCCAAATGTATGAGATTCCAAGTGTGTGAAACAAAGACCCATGTGCTCCAAATTTGTTGGAAGTGTGGGAGAATAAAGCCATGTGCTTTTTCTTATTGGTGGAAGTGTGTGAGGATAATTCTAATTAATAATTAGGATTATTTATTTTCATGTGACCTTTATGAGGTGGCACATAAAAAAGTTGTAGAAATGTGCTCTAATTCTTAATCAGAATTAGGGAAGATTAATTAAATAAACACGTTTAGGTTTTTTTGTTTATTTAATTTAGAAGAAATGTCCCCTTGACCAAGGACAACATGCTATGTGTGTGAAGATAATCCCCTTGACCAATTGGAAGCATGCCAAATGTATGAGATTCCAAGTGTGTGAAACAAAGACCCATGTGCTCCAAATTTGTTGGAAGTATGGGGGAATAAAGCCATGTGCTTTTTCTTATTGGTGGAAGTGTGTGAGGATAATTCTAATTAATAATTAGGCTTATTTATTTTCATGTGAACTTTATGAGGTGGCACATAAAAAGGTTGTAGAAATGTGCTCTAATTCTTAATCAGGATTAGGGAAGATTAATTAAATAAACACGTTTAAGGTTTTTTGTTTATTTAATTTAGAAGAATGTGAATTAAGAGAATTAAAAAGAAAGTGAAAATATAAATAAAGTAAGACCTTTTTTATATATGTAGTCGAAGCATTAATCAAATAGGTTGTATTTAATTAATTGAATGTGATGACCATTTTTAGGTGTATGCAGGTCTATTCCCGGCTGACCGAATGAATGCTTGTGTAATGATAACATATTTTTGTTATGCGGATATATATGTGCGATCTATCCTAGGTCCATGCAGACTTGATGTAGTGTGTTGAGAAGATTTTGTGAAAGCTTGAAGCCGACATTCGATATTTTTGGTAAATATGAAGTGCATCGAATTAGGCCGACCTAATTGATACTTGCGAAGAGATCATATATATATCGAACAATGTTTGAAGTTTGAAGAATAGTTTTTGGTGGTGATGTGAATGAAAATGTGAAGAAGAGTGAACATGATGAAGAGGATTAAGTCAGTTTACTGAGTTTCATTGGAACTGAATCTTCACTCACTAGGTGTACTCCATCAGTTCATTTTCTGGTGTAAGCCATTTTGTCATTGTAATTCTATAGGAAGTGAGCCTTTGTGTTTGGACAATGAGTCCTGATAGTGAGCCACCCATTTTTTTAATATTTTATAACCGGTTATACTATATTATGAGCTAACACTCACCATAGTTTTTCCCATCTTTGGTTTTCCACATAAAAATCTTGGTGTTCATGTGTTATGTGATTTCATGCTCTTTTAATGCTTTTATTTGTTCTAGCTATTGTATGTGGGAATAATTGGATGGTATATGATCAATAAATTTAAGAAGATACTGATTCACCCCCCCTCTTAGTATCTTGGATATTTAACAATTAGTATCAAAGCTTGGTTCCTTTGGAGAAGCCTAACAGTTTGAGGGAGATCCTGAAGATGGAAGAAATGAATGATAAAGGAGAACTCTAGACTACTCTTGAGGATATTGAAAATTTTGAAAGAGAAAATAGAGATCTGAAAGAGAATCTTGAAGATGCAAATGAATGTGTCCAAAAATTAAAGGAGCAATTGAAAAAGTTCAAAGATAGACATAAGGAAGTGAATGATTAGTTGAAAAGGCTAATGAAGATATTTCTTGTTTGAAAGTACAAGTAAACGAGAAGAAAAGAATTGAAGAGTGTCTGAACAAACTGATACAAAGCAAGTCTAAAGAATGCACCAAGCTTGAACAAGAAGTTGTGAACCTAAAAGTGGATCTGGTAAAGGTGAAACTTTGTGAGAATAATTTCAAATCTAGATCAGATAAGCTTGATGAATTGATTGCAAGACAAAAACCTAGTAAAGAGAAAGGTGGTCTAGGTAATGATACCGGCGAAAGTTCTAAAGCTGTGAGCAATCAAAAGACTCAGAATAAAGGAAAGCAGAAAGGAAATTCAAGGAACTTTGCTAGGAGACCTCCGGTGAGATAGCCTAATGCACAAAGGTATCCTTCTTTTAATGGAACTTGATTTTCATGCAATAGATTTGGTCACAAGGAAAAAAAATGTAGGAGTAGGATGAATCAGTTCCTTGGTCCTTTTATTGGTCAATGTTTTGCATGCAAAAGAATTGGACATAGGGAAAGTGAATGCAAAACCCTAATGATAAATCAGTTTAATGGAAGAAGAATGAATCAATCCTTTAATGGCTACTCCTATACCTGCAACAAGTATGGCCATAAAGTAAATCAGTGCAGAACAAGAGTCAATGGAAGCCAATCTAATCAAAGAAATATTCTCTGCTATAATTGCAACAAACTAGTACATGTTTCAAGAGTCTACAGAAGCAAGAAGAGTAAGGAGACCAATCCAGTAGAAAAGAGTGAATCTGTGAAGAAGGTTGAAAAAGTTGAGATTAAACAAGAGATGAATAAGATTTGGAGAAAGAAAGAAGAACCATAGACTACTGATTAGTTTGTGCCCCCATCTAATACATACAACATATTTGGTAATTAGACCTAGTAAGGTCGTAGGGGGAGAGTTATTAGAAAATTGTAAGAATCCCCAGAAAAATGGCATGTTAGAGGTTGGCACAAGGATGAAACAAGAAGAATGAGTTTTCATAATTTCTGAAAAAGGAACCAGTGGAAAATATGTTAGAATGATCTTTTGCGGAGTGAATTCAGGTTTGTTTGTGAAAAGGAGAAGAGTTTTTTTGCAGCTTTTTGAAAGTTTGCCACATTTAATGCGAATTAGGGAAAAGCATTGTTTTATAAAGGAAATGTTTAAGGCATTTTGATCATTCGTACATTTGAAGAAGTCGAAGTGCCTTGGAGCATTCTTGAAGGGAATTGGAGTTTGATCTGTGGAAACCCTAGTTGTGGCTCATCGTGAAGAAAAAGATTCTTTAATCTTCTGTGCAATTGTGCTTTGTGTTGGTTGAGTAATTTGAATTTGAAATTGGTAGAATGGAAACTCCTATTGTTGTGAAAGTGTCGAAAAGGCTGAGTCCTTGTTAAAGAAAATATTCATTGAAGGTTTTTGAAGATGATCACATAGGTGCATTTTTTGTCAATTCCATATGGAATAATGTCAACTGAAGATACAAGAATGTATCTTCATGTGAAGTATGAAGAATATGATCACTCTAAATTGACTGATATTTGGAAAAAAGAACTTACTAGTGATAACTTCTTGATAAAACCTAAGTACTCAAATGTGGATGAGAAAAAGGTTGGATAGATGGAATAATTTTCCTAATTTCAGCTATGATGAGAAATATGTGAAACCAGTCCTAAGAAGAATCCATGTCAAATTCCTCTAGACTAACCTCTCGCACCTTATAACTAGGGAAGCGATTAGGGCTATAATAGGGCTTTAGGATAAAGGTATAGTACCTATTTAACAATCTGTGAAGAATGAGGTAGTGATGGAACCCATAGGAGCAACATATGACAAAAGATCCCTAGCGATGAAAACCATTACTAATCCTATTGTGAAGTATACAACCATGATGATTGGACATAAAATATATTTCACAAACAGAGAGAATTATGTTTCGGCCACAAAAATCTATACTAGTTTTGATATGGTTGAGAATAATGTTGATTATGATCTTTGTGAGCTTCTTAGGGTACAATTACTAGAAAACTTGAAGTTGACAAAGGAGAGGAAGTATTCCTTTAAGTTTGGTTCATTAATTATATGTTTATTATTTTATTTCATGAAGAGACTTCTAGGAAAGAATGAAGAAGTACATTGGGACTCATCCAAACCTATAGGACATCAAATCTTTGATTATATGCATAGTCTAGGAAATTTGGATGCTCAAGACAATTCTCTAATGACATTCTTTGTTGTATTCAAGAAAAATATGAATGACATCTGGATTCAACCTCTGGGATATGAGGTGACAAAAGAAGAAGTGGAAGGTTATGTGTAGTTATTGTTGAAGAATTTGAAGGATACCCAATGAACCTAGAGTTGGAACATATGTTGAAAAGTCTATGGAAATTCATATGCAGTAGTAGAAACCTAAGATTAGGAAGAAAGTGGAGAAAAAGCTTAAAGAAGTTGGTTTTACTAATGAGGAAACTTACCTTGGAAGGGCTAGGGGAGAGAAATTGGAGGCAAAATCATTTGGCCTGAGGATATCCGAAAGGACTACCTCTACAAATCCCTCTACAACCCCTACTGCAAAATATGAACCTAGTGTTGTTGACAAAGGAAAAGGTCTTGTTTCCACTAGACCGACTACTAGATCTGGGAAGAGGAAGGAAACTCCTCTGGTTGTCCCTGCAAAAAGAGGAAGGAAAGAAAAAGTGACAAGGGAGAAGAATCTCAGTGTAACAAATGATTAGGAAGAAGAAGATCCTGAAGCGAAGCTGGTGAGAAAGAAAAGAGGAAGCTTATCCTCTAGTGAAGGTGTTTCTTTAGAAGTTGTTGGTTCTAAGAGAGTACATATTGTATCATATTCTGACGATGAGGAAGTGCAAGATTTTGGTGTCCATGTGCACACCAAACTAGATTCAAAGAAGGTTAAGATGGTTGGTGAAGCCTCTGAGGACCAAAGAGATGAAAAAATCATTCTTGTAAGTTTTGGTCCCCTATTTAAACTAGAGCCAACTCTTAATTCCATGCTACATTTTGAGAATATGCTTCAGCCCACAACTAAATTTTATGATAAGGATGGAGAAGACAAGAAAACCTTGCTTTTAGTCGTTATTGAATATGTTATCATTCTAGAAGTCAAATGGGATGATATAAATAAAGATGCACCTGAAAGCATGTGGGAGGATCTGATGAAAAGGAGATTAGAGGCCATTGTATTTGAAGAGAAAATTAGAAATGCTGCATATAAAAAGATTGGGTCTTCCCTGACCCTGGACAACCTGAAATATCTAAAGAAGATCTGTGCAAACATGTTTTAGATGAAGAGTAGGGTAAACATGTTGATGAAAAGAAATAAAAGGATGACAAAGAATGTAATAAAGGAAACAGTACAAGTAATCAGAGAAACAACAAAAAAATATGGCATGCTAAAGGTCGATGAAGATGTTGTTGTTGAAAATGCTGAGGAGATTACTCCTCCTGATGTACCTATAATGAAGGTATTTTTGGAAATTTTGATGTTGAATTTAATATTGGTGATGTAAATAATGAGCAGAATGAAGGAGAAGGTGAGCTTGAGATGCATAATGATGCTCCTCTGGAGCACATTGAAGCAAAAGAAGGCAATAATGAGCAGGACAATGCTGAAGAAGAAAAGGGTAATGAAGAAGAAGACAATCCTAAGGAAGAAAAAAATGAAAATGAAAAGGATGGAAATGAGGAAGAGGACAATAATGATAAAGATGAAGATAAAGAGGAAGAGAAAAAAGAAGAGGAAGAAGAGGAAATAAAAGAAGAGAAGGAGGAATAAGAAAAAGAAAAGGGAGAGGAAGAAAATCCAAATGAAGAATCCCCTAAGAAAAATGAAGAAGGAGAAAAGCAGATTGTAAAATATTTGAAGACCCCTAGAGAATCCTCCTTCAGTAATGATGTTCTGAAAGGTTTACTTTCCAAGAAAATCATATTTCAGCTGATAATTTCACAAGAGATTTTACAAATTCCTATAATTAAAGGATTGGTGGATATGGAGAAGATGTCTTCGATACATAAAGTAATGTTGGGAGATGCTATGCAAGCATCTGACTGGAAGGAAATTCTTGAAGCACATCAAAGAGAAATCAAAATTGTAGAAGATGCCCTCAAGGTGTTGTAGGAAGTCATACCTAGTGAATCCATTGATACATCTCTCACCTTATTGAAAATATGAGATTGTTGTTAGATTCTCTCAAGGAGTATACCTCTAGGATTAATGAAAAGGCTGCATAGGAGGTTGAGGAGAGATTGGCAGAGAGAAGGCTATTGGCATTGCATGATAAGTGTTCTCTTGCACACTCTAAAATTGAAAAGAATCTAGAAGCAGTGAAAGTTTGTGAGTCAGAAGCTAATGTTGTTCTTGCTTATTGCTTGAAGTGGCTAGATGCCACTCAGAATATTAAGGTTGTGATGGATTCCATTGAATTTCAGTTGTCAACCATCTTCAGTACTTATAGTCTATCTAAAGATAGAGATGTCTCAACTTGGAATGCAATCTCTACACATAAAGATAATTTCTTTGTTTTACAGAAGCAGAAGGAAGAAATCATTAGGAAATTTAATAGGTTGAGTGACATTGTAAGAGTTGAATTCACTTTGGTTGGAAAGGCTTTGGCTTGCACATAAAATCTTGAAAAGGTAAACCTAACTCCTAATACTTCAGAAGGTGTAGAAGAAATTTTGATTGAGTTGGAGTCTCTGAATAGGATACCAATTGCCGTGAAGGATAGTTAGGAGAAGGGAAAATTTGTTTGGGAAGGTATTCTAAAGGAGCTTCAAGGCTCATCATTTTCCAGTTGATATGTGTTGTTTTTTCTTTGATTTAATGTTTTTCAGTTGTTTTTGGGACACCCTTTGTCCTTGATGTCAAAGGGGGAGTGAAGAATGGTGAAATGTTGGTGTTAGGGGGAGAAGTGTTGTAAATAAGAAGTGTTTGTAAATATTTCTTTTGGAACATGTTTCCATCAATGAAAAAGGAGGAGATTGTTAGAAAAATGAAGAACATATCATTTTGTTGTCTTGTCATTGATGTCACCATGAGTTGCATTTACAAGGCCATGTTTGAAGTTATAGTTTTTTGGTCTAGTATCTGAACTGACATTTTGCGTATATCCTCTAGTATTTTGGTCCACATTTGTTTGATGGTGATTACTATTTCTTGTGGTTTTGGGAAATGGTTGATAAACATCGGGAGCATGTGCATTCAAGATCTCATGTATCCAGATGCTCATATGGTGCAGCAACATTACACAGGTAGTTGCAAATATGATATTAGGTTTATTCCCAAATGACCTAATGAATGTTTATGTAATGATAAAATATTTTTGTTATGCAGATATATATGTGCGACCTATTCTAGGTCCATGCCAACTTGATGTAGCATGTTGAGAATATTTTGTGAAAGATTGAAGACGATAGTCGATATTTTTGGTAAAGATGAATTTCATCAAATTAGGCCAACCTAATTGATGCTTGTGAAGAGATCATATATATATCGAATAGTGTTTGAAGTTTGAAGAAAAGTTTTTGGTGGTGATGTAAATGCAAATGTGAAGAAGAGCGAACATGATGAAGTGTATTAAGTCAGTTTACTAAGCTTCATTGGAACTGAATCTGCACTCATTAGGTGTACTCCATCACTTCATTTTCTAGTTGTAAGCCATTTTTTCATTATAATTATGTAGGTAGTGAGCCTTTGTCTTTGGAAAATGAGTTCTAGTAGTGAGCCACCCATTTTGTAATATTTTATAACCGGTTATACTATATTATGAGCTAACACTCACCGTAGTTTTTCCCATCTTGGGTTTTCCATGTAAAAATCCTACTGTTCATGTGTTATGTGATTTCGTGCCCTGTTAATGCTTTTATTTGTTCTAGCTATTGTATGTGTTGGAATAATTGGATGGTATTTGATCAATAAATTTAATAAGATACTAATTCACCACCCCTCTTAGTATCTTGGATATGTAACAAAGTCACCATAGCTTGTCCTTCTCATCCTAGATAGTCAAAGATCAAAAAACCTAGTCCATTCACCAAGTAGTCACAGTCTAAGGGGAAATTTAATCTCATTACCAACTGGGAAAAATTCCTATGCAAATATCCATACTTGAGCTGATATGCATTTCTCCCACACACAAAGCCATAGTTGACAAAACCTTGCAAGAGTCTTGTATTCCTAAGGACATTGATGTCAACCAATTTGAAGCCATGGTTGGGTACTTGACCACTCCCCATCACATTACCTTTTTAGACCAAGACTATTTGTCACCCTAGCCATCTCATAATGATTCTCTCCATATTGAAGTCTTCATCCATAAACATAAGGTTAGATGAGTCTTAGTAGATGGAAAAGAAAGATTGAATATCTGTTCCCTAAAATTGGTTAAATATCTAGGCTTCTGTGATGCTTGTGTAGATGCTACCAAGAGTATTTTTATAAAGGCATATGATGATGAAGAACGTTCTTCTCGAGGAATTATCACTCTTCCTATCCAAGTTGGGCCACTCACTATAGATAAAAAATGTCAAGTTCTGAATCTTGAGCTACCATACAACATCTTACTTGGTCGACCTTGGATCGACGCCTTGAAAGCTATACCATCCACTTACCACCAATGCTTGAAGTTCCCTTTTGACGACATTGAAATTATCATACATGGAGACCCTGACCTGTTATAGTATTGCACCAATTTGAGAGGAATCTTCGAACATAAAGTGCCAATTAACCGTGAGGCTTCAACATCCACTTCCTCCAAGTACATCGATCTGTCCACACTCACCAAACCATCCACATCCACTTCTTTAACTTCTACCACTTCATCCACTTCCATCACCATAAGTGTCGATCCTAATATCAAGATCCAAGACCAAGGGTGTGGAGAATACAAGCTGAACATGGCCTATTGCATCACTAAAATACCTAAGTCTCCTAAAGCTTATGGTAGGCCTTGTTTCAAAATAGAGCCCAAAGAAATTTTTAAGGTTCCTCCTACAATGAATTTCACAAAATGGGGGGAATTGAACAAGGAAGAAATTGAAGACATATTAGGTTGGATTTACAAAGAGATAAAAGACCTACCTCCTTTACCTATATAGATATATGGCAAAGGCTATGACATAATGAAGGAAAAAGGCTATGATGGAACTAGTGGCCTTGGTAAAGACAAGATTGGAAGGAGGGAACCTATAATTCCTTCTGGGAGACCAAAGTATCCTAGGTTAGGGTTAGGGTCACTCGAAACTAGCGATCAATGTACCAATGTACTTTTAGGCGAGAGCATGAATTCTTCTGAAAGTGTTGAGATTATTGAAGACTCCCTTACTGAAACCGACTGACATGAATGGGAATTTGGCTCTCAAAGATCCTTAAGTGACCTTTTCCTTGATGAATTTCTCCTAGAACCTAGAGAACCTACTTTCGAAGAAAGATTTTGGAAAATGTTTAAGATTGATCCAACACAAAATAAGGACAACCTTGAACTCCCAAGGAAAAGAGAGGACTGGGGTGGACTCTTTTTCCCTTAGAACGATGACAAGCCTAAATTATCCTCTGATCCTATTGACCATCATTCTCATTTGTTCATCTGGCCATCTAACCCTATTGACCAACATTGTGACTCATTTGACTTGCCACATGACTCTACTAATTGTTATTCCAATCCATTCATCCCCTATTTTCCAATGAGTTTGACCTGTCTGAATCAAGTGAAGGAGAATACTAGATAGAATCTAAATGGGAGTTGGAGGATGAAAAATTCATCTTCACCCTTTTCAAATCGTTCTACATTCTTTCCACATCCTCCCCACCATTTTCCAACATTGATGATGGTATCTCCCTTGTCTAACCACAACTCATTGATG
Source organism: Sequoia sempervirens (assembly GCA_007258455.2). Classification (NCBI taxonomy): domain Eukaryota; kingdom Viridiplantae; phylum Streptophyta; class Pinopsida; order Cupressales; family Cupressaceae; genus Sequoia; species Sequoia sempervirens. The sequence continues at coordinate 124,215,640 of VDFB02075321.1, forward strand.
GGGATCAACAAGGCCCACCAATCATGGACATATTTCAGAATGATGAAGCCATTGCAAAATCCACGGGACTTCATGAAGGCATACCAATTGGAGACCATAAAGCTGGATTCGCTATTGACCTAGATTATGCAGCATACTTCAGGGAGATTGTGCAATCCTCTAGTCACAAAAATAAAAATAAATATAAAACAAAAAAAGACACATCTTTAGGTGAAAACTGAAAGGCACCTTCTGACGATACAAAAGTAAAAATAAAGGATGTATCTGAGGGTGAAAACCTCTTCGAGGTGACCAAGGATGGAGGATTGGAATTTCTTTGTGTAACATAAGAAAAATTGGAAATTCTCATTGAAGATGCCATGGAAGTTAACATAGCCACAACAAAAGATCCTAAAATTGTCCTCTTTGCAACATCTCTGCTAGAAGAAGAGAAACCTAAATTTCACATATTATTTTCAGAACGTAAGATTAAATTTGCATGGTATTATGGCAATATTCCTGGGTTGGATCCATAATTAGTCTTGCACCACCTGCCCTTTTTTTTGGATGCTAAACCAATCAAACAGAAATTGTGAAAGACGCATCCTCAGATTGCATTACTAGTAAAAGAAGAACTCAAGAAGCTACTGGATGTGGGATTTATACGATAAATAGACTACGCTGAATGGATTTCAAATCTTGTACCTATCATGAAGCCAAATGGATAAATATGCATCTGTACAGATTTTTGAGATTTGAATAGAGTGTGTCCAAAGGATGAATTTCCATTACCCAACATAGACATCATAGTTGATCTTACAATAGGATACAAGATGTTGTCCCTCATGGATGGTTTCTTGAGTTATAATCAGATTCGGATTTCCCTTGAAGATTAGCATAAAATGACATTCACATGTCCTTGGGGTACATACTATTGGAACATCACACCTTTTGACCTTAAGAATGTAGGTGCCACATATCAAAGAGCCATGACAACAATATTCCATGACATGATGCACAAGCTAATGGAATATTATGCGGATGGAATTTTGGAAAAGTCTTTAACACGCAAGGATCACCTTAATGTGCTAGAAAAAATCTTTAAAAGACTGGAAGAGTACAAGGTCTTCCTGAATCCTAAGAAGTGTGTCTTTGGTGTGACATCAGGAAAAAATTTGGGATATATAGTTTCTCACAGAGGCATTGAAGTTGATCCTGCCAAAGTAAAAGTAATATTGGACATGCCGCCCCCAAAAGGAATAAGTGAATTAAGAACATTACAAGGCAGAATACAATCTATCTAACATTTCATCTCACAACTAGTAGACAAGTACCAGCCATTTCAATATCTTCTACGCAAAAGTATCCCCTTTGTGTGGAATAATGAATGTCAAGAGGCCTTCCAGCAAATGAAAGACTATCTATTGTCACCACCTATCCTAATTCCACCTATTGAAGGAAAGCCTTTAATCTTGTATATTTCTGCAACAACTTCAACATTGGGGGCATTTCTTGCACAAAATGACCATGATGAAAAGGAAAGGGAAATATATTACATCAGTTGGACATTGGTCAGATATTAACTCAACTACACATCCATCGAATGTAATTGTATTGCGATTGTTTTCACCTCCCAGAAGTTAAGACACTACATGCTAAATAAAAAGACACAGTTAGTGGTAAAGATTGATCCCTTGAAATATCTCCTCAGTAGGGCAACATTGACAGGGCACTTGGCAAAGTGGGTTATGATCTTGAGTGAGTATGACATACTGTATGTGGAGGGAAAGGCCATAAAATGACAATTAATTGCAAATCAACTCACAGATGAACCTATACAAGGTGATCATCCACTCATAGTAGACTTTCCTAATGAGTCAATATTTCATACAAAGCCTAAATCACCTTGGAAAATTTACTTTGATGGGTCTCATACTAGTCATGTCTCAAGAGTAGGTATATTGTTTATCAAACCACAAGGAGATTCCATTCGAAAATCATTACACATTGCTTTTCCATGTAAAAATAATGTTGCAAAATATGAGGCACTTGTCACAGGACTCTGAATGGCCATAACATGGAAAATCAAGACACTTCTAGTCTTTGGAGATTCTCATTTGGTCATCAACCAAGTTAACAATGAATATGACACCAAGGACCAAAAATTTAATTCCTTACAAATGAATGGTTGATAGCTTTCAGACATATTTCTATAGGCTTGCCTTTGAACAGGTTCCTAGGGCACAAAACAAGGCAGTAGACACAATGGCTACAATTGGATCTCTCCTAGACATTCCAAGCAACATGCCACAATTTGAATTCTTGGTGGAACAAATTTTGGTTCTTGCATATGATATTCCAGAGTCAGAAATGGTTTGTGACCTTGTTGGTCCTAGCTCTCCATGGTATCAAGACATCTATGACTATCTCCAGTCCTAGACCCTTCCCTCAAATCTATCAAATAACCAACAAAAAACCTTTATCTAAAAAGCTGCCCTGATACACAATCATCAGTGACACCTTATACCATCATATATTTGAAAATACCCTTCTTCGATGCCTCAACATTGACGAAGCAGGAATGACCTTACATGAGGTACGTGAGGGTATATGCAGATCCCATTTGAGTGGCCCTACCTTAGCTAAGAAGATCACGAGACTTGGGTATTACTGGTTAACAATGGAAAAAGATGCACTTGAGTTTGTCAGAATGTTTTGCCAATGTCAAATACATAGTGATTTGATGCATGCACCAGCACAGGAAATCCGATCGATTACTTCTCTGTGGCCCTTTGCACAATGGGGACTCGACCTCGTGGGAAAAATTGACCCTACCTCCTCCAATGGCCATAAATTCATCATCACTGCCATTGAGTACCTCACTAAGTGCATTGAAACTATCCCCCTTACATACATAACCAACAAAAAAATTTCCAAATTCATCCTCAACTACATCATTTGCTGGTATGGTGTCCCTGTTACCTAATTTTCACCCTCAGGATCAATCAGGCAGAATATCATGTGACAGAGGTTCGAGAAGGCCAAATGGAAAATTTGCACAAGGCAAGAAATCATGTAACTGATGACGTCTCACGGGGTTTTTAGTTGGGAGGCCTGCTCTATTGGAAAAATTCCTCAATATTAACACCCAATCTTCTTAAGAGCTAGGTTGGCATGACATTTCCATTGTCTAGCTGACTGGCTACTTGATACATTCTGTTTTGGATTGGTCGCTGTGACCTGGTCTTGGTCTTGCCGAACGCATCACTATGGAGCCTATCGCTATAATGGAGAGGGTTCGGTATGACCTCTTACCACGTGGATTTATTTGGCTGATAGGCCATTCAATCGTCATTCGGTGAGACTCTCGGCGACCACGGGCTTCGGGGAGACCTACAACGCTCGGTGAGAAGTCCTAGCAAAGGTTCAATGTCTTGCCAATAGCAAATGGTGGCAAGTCTTTAGCAAAACTCTTGCCAGAGGAAACACTACTAGTGGGAGGTCTTGGCGAGGGCGAAAGTATCGCCAAAAGGAAAGGATGTGCCTCGATGTAGTCATCTTCGACAGGAGTCCCGCCGACACAAAAGAACCCTGGTGTGACTAAGGGACTTCGCCAGGATGTCACACCAATCTGTGGGGGATCTCGTCGAAGGAATATCGCCTTCGCTAAAGGTCTTGCCAAATGTAGGGTTCGACAAAGGTAAATGAAGTCACCATGAAGTCTTGGCGAAGGCTTAATGTCTCCCTGACATGAATAAAGGGCTATCGAAAAGGATTGGTACCCTCGGTGTAATGTCTCACCATCGAGATGATGTCTGATCGACATTGTGATGTCTCGGCGAATGAAAAGTCTCAGCAAGGGAAATTAGTTCGGCATATGTCTTGCTGAAGGATGAAGGAGCCACCAAGGATGAAAGAAAGGCCTCACCAAGACTTGAGGCTTTTGCAGTAAAGTTTTGGTGACCGGCAAGGGTTACATCGACAGTATTTCATCGGAGAGTTTGGCGTGGGTCTCACTGACAACGAAGGAGCTTTCGGCATAACATAAGGAGCTCAGGAAGAACTCTTCCCGATCGGCGAAAGGTCTCAGGGAAAGAAACAAAGGGCTTAGACAGAATGATGATGGTGTCGGTAGGATGTCTTGCCAACTGAGCAAGCTCTCTTTGAGCTCAAGTGAACTTTCGGTGGATCAGGGAGACTTTGAGATAGAGTCTTAGTGATAGGGAGGTCTCCCCGACATTGATATATCTCGTCGATACACAGGGTGAAAGGGAACATCCTGGTGGAGTGAAATGCTTACGGGGTGACACCAATAGGCTCTTGTCGATACTGAGATGGGCCCTCATGAAGACAAAATTAGTTCGGCAAGACTCTCACCGATACACAAGGATGTCTTTTTTGGGCAGACAAAAGGAGATCTCAGCAAAGGATAAAGGTCACGATGAAAGTCAAGGCGACATCGACAAAAGAAAGAGGCGCTCGGTATGAAGTCTGGCCAATAGACCAATGTCTTGCTGACTGCAAAGAAGCTCGTTGTGAGTAAGGCCATCAGGATGAAGTCTTGCCGACTTGGTAAGGTCTCACCGAAAGCCAAAAGAGCCCGAGCCTGGAGGAGGAGAGTGAGCTCGAGCAAACAAAATGAGCTCGATGAGAGGTCATCGCCAAGAGTCATACCGACTGCGTATGTGCTTGCCGAGAGATGGAGGGCTCGTTAGGAGGTCTTCCCGAACATATAATCTTTGGCCGACAGTGATGGATGTGCCAAGTGAAATGGATATCGGTGTGACTCAATGGTGCTTGCTGGGACTTCTAACCGAATCCGTTTGTCTTGCCGATGGTTTTGGCAGTATCAATATGACTTCTAAGGCTACAGAGACACATAATCGCATTGGTGAGACACTTCCAGTGTCTCACCGAGATGCAATTCTGACTAAGGAGTTCAATCCCCCGTAAATCCATGTGGAGTGAGCTCAACCAACCATGAGGGGATGAGGTGAGCCATGGTGGTCTGGTCAGAATGCAGGATTTCAACGCGGGATGAATACAACATATATCTATTCTGAGCTCGAGGGCCATTCAATGCAGCTCTTCAATGGGGGACTTGGTAGCTGGACATGATGGATCAGAAGAATTAATGCTACAAAAGATCTGAAGGCTTCTCCAAGAGTGATTCTTCACACCGACACACACAAAAAGGACATGCAAGGATGCAGCATTAAGTTTAGCAAAGGATCTAGGGAAAAATCCTATCCCGAATTAGGATATTTTTGTAAGCCTTAAGGGGCCGACATGCAGTCTGTATATAAGGCATTTTTGCCTTTTTTGTAAGGAGTTCTGATTACATACTCTAAAGAGTTAGTGATTTTTTAATCAATCCTTTCTCAATCAATGTATTTTTTTTTGTAACTCAACTGGAATCCTAAATACAACACAGAGTTTACCTTGGAAGTTTGTGTTCATGTTTGTATTGATTCTCATTTCTGTATCTTTCTTTTGAACAATGCAAGTCTTTAACTGTGTTTTATAATTCAGTGTTCATTTCTTAGAGCTGTGAAATTAATCTTTCCTTCTTGAGATGTGTATGTGGGCCAAACTTGTTAGGACTAAAGCATTAAGTCTGAAAGAAGTTGCTCTGAGAATAGCAATTAGGCTTTCAAGCGTATGTTCTTCCTGTGTTCATTTCATGATTTCTTATTAGTTCGATGTATCACCCTAGTGTAGTCTTTTAATTTATGCATCTCTTCCCTCTTTCCTCTCAAAGAAGCAATAGTTTAGGTGATACCCAAAGGAAGCCGGCCTTCTCCGGAGGTTCATTTTAGCCATAGGTGACCCACAGCCTTGAAATGATCCCATGTTGCTCTAGAATGCTCAATTTTTTTTTTGTAAACTTTGCACAGGTTGCAATTCTAGGTGACAACAGTCCCATAGTCCATCATCACAGACAACGGGCGTCCTTTCAAAAATAAAGATGTTTGTGAGTTATGTGAATGCTTCCACATCCAACATCATTTCTACATGCCATATTACTCTCAAGGAAATGGTCAAGCTGAGGAGTCCAATAAGACAATAATCAAACTTCTTAAGAAGACTATCAATGACACTAGCCATGACTACCATGTACAACTTAATCATGCTTTGTGGGCTTACCACACCAACATCTGCACACCCACTGGATCCACTCCATTCACCTTAGTCTTTGGAGTTGAAGCTATCCTTCCTATCAAGGTCGAAATTCCATCTTTACGAGTCTCCATGAAGGGCCTAATCATTGACGAAGAATATAGATAGTCACAACTACGTGAGCTAGAGATGTTAGATGAAACAAGAAATAATGCCTTGAATCATTTCTAGGCATCCCAGAATCACCTTTTCCATAATTATAAAAAGAAATTAATGGTTCAAAAGTTTGAAATTGGTGACCTAGTCCTAATGCAGAACCCTAAGAATCAGTCTGACAGAGAGAAACCCAACAAGTTTGAGCCCAATTGGCTGGATCCTTATATCATCATGACCTCATTTGGTTTTGGAGCTTACCAGCTAGCTACTCCAGATGGTGAACAATTAACAGAGCCTATAAATAGTCTACATCTCTTAAAATTCTACACATAGCATCAGAGAGCTAGGATGAAGACCATAAAAATACAAAAAAATTGTCACCCTAATGAAAGCCTGGAAAACAAGCATCTTGGTCACACCAAAAAATGAGAAAATGAAAAAAATGACAAAAATAGTAAAGAGAAATAATTCGTCCAATAGTGAAAACCTAGTAAATAGGTGCTTTGGATAAGTACCACAGTGAAAACCTAGCAAACAGGCACCATGTGTATTTAGTGTTTGCTTCACCATCTACTATTACTCTATATGCCTTAGTCCATAATAAAACACCCACTTTCTGACACCATCACGACACTTGTCATGACATTATACCTTTCCTTTCCATGGTTGACAATGGTTGACATTAGGTCTTACATACCATCCATCTATCACCCCAGGCACATCCTTTCCATATCCTTCGAACTTGGCTAGTCCTTGACCTAACTAGGGGCAATCCTTTATCACTTGACTACAATGGGTATCACACATGGTCCTATCAATTGAAAATGTCCTAAGAAAAGACAAAAAAAATTAGAAAGTGTCCTGAAAAAAGACAAAAAAATCAGAAAATGTCCTAAAGAAAAAAGACAAAAAAAATCATAAAATGGTCTGAAAAAAGACCTAAAAATAAAAAAATGTCCTAAAAAAAAGTTCTAAAAATCATAAAAAGTACTGAAAAAATCCTAAAAGTCATAAAAAGTCCTAAAAAATCCTAAAAATCAAAACATGTCGAAAACACAAAAACATCCAAAAAACCTTCAAAATCCCAAAAATAGAGTCATATTTCGTCATATCAGTCATGTCAGTCAGTCTTTTTCATTGTCGAACTACATTGTCTCTGTGCATGTGCTACATAGGAAAGGCTCATTTTTGAGCCATCGAGACATTAGGTCAGTCCTTTTAGGTTTGCAAAATAAAATCATGATTCAATATTTGGTCATCAAGACAAAGTCATCGGTCGTGTCAAACTACGAGGTATCTAAGCGTATGATGTAGGCAAGACCATCAATCGATGAGCCCCCGACGCCACACTAGGTCAATCCATTATGGGTTCATGACACTGCACTAGCACACATGTCAAATGTTTTCAAATCAAAGATAGCCCCTAAGACAAATAGACAAAATCCTGAAGCAAACCTTGGCAATCGTTTACTCAGACATTCCATTCAAAATAAGTCAAACTCAGTCAAAACAAGTCAAACTATCAATTCTTGGTTATTCTTCAGATGTTTCCTTTTGAAGAACAAACCCTATCATTTATTTATGCCTTAAGATGTATCCTTCCTAGGCACCGTCACTATCATCTAGTATTTTGAGGGATTCTCGTGGCATTTTGTTGAGAAATGTGACTCAAATTATTGGCTTGATCGCTTCCTGGAGCAGTTTTGTTTTCCTTCTTCATTAGCTTGAGTTTTTCATGGGATCACTATAGGTTCTAACCTTGGAACCATGTCGCGGAGTTTGGAAGTTTCTTAACTTCTTGACTAGTCGATTTCCTTCATTGTCGCGGTGATCGGGATTTTCCTAACCTTTAGTGGAGGTTGCAGTGTTCTAGTTTTCCTTGACTAGGTGACAACAACGGCTTGTCACAGGGTTTATGAAAATCCTAACCTTCGACTAAAGGTTGAGAAGTTCGAGTTTCGGGCGACAGAGCGATCCTTTTGTCGGTGGATGTGGGGACCACTTGGGGGATGGGAATTAATATTTAATCCTTTTTTGCAAGACTTGTTGAGAATATTGTAGATTCCCATCTTGATTCTCTAGAATTGCACAAGTAGTGTACATGTGTCTTGGGTGACATTAGTGTACGGTGGTGACTTGTATGCCGATGGATGTGGGGACCACATGGAGTGTTGGGAGTTAATATTTAAGTCTCTTCCAGGAGACTTGTTGAGAATATTGTAGATTCCCTTTTGATGTTCTAGAATTGCACATGCGGTGGATGCATGTCTTGGTGGACCCCTCATCACAAAAAGTAGAATATGAAGGAGAGTTGACAATTAGAAAGCGATGGTTGGTTTCCAACTGCCGATGGATGTGGGACCCAATAGGATGGTGAATCATGTCAAAGGCCAAAAAATGGTGATGACATAGAGGACAGATGGTATGTGGGCCCATGTGCTCAATGGTTGACTCAGTGACTCTTGGAGGAGCTTGTGGTGGTGCGGTGTAGTAACCGCCACACCATGAGGATGTTGTGTCTTGGCTGCAGTAGTGCGGTGGTGTGGTGTAGTAAATACCACACTACGAGGGTGTTGTGTCTTGGATATGGTAGAGCGGTGAGCATTTTGGTGAGCCCTAAGCTTGATGGTGGATATTTGTTTGATTTCCTATCTGACGTCCAACATTTGATGATGGAGTATGGCTCAAGGTGAAACCCTAAGGGGTGCAATAGTTGAACGGTTTGGGAGTGATAGAGACAAGAATCTCTTAGGGGAAGTCTAGCGTCTCTTGCAGAAGCTCTATCAGAGTGGAGTTAAACCTTGGTCAAGCTGACCTGTAGGCCGAAAGGCTAGATGCAATGAAGGTAAGGGGACTCTCCTAGATCTCGATGCTTGGAGCAGAGAGAGCGGTGGTGACTATAAACAGTAGTAACCAGGAGGTGTGGTTGTTGGGTATGAGGCCGAAGGGCTGAGTACTAGCCAAGGCTACCAGATGTAGACCAAGATGATGCATGGAGGTTGGTTGGATGGGTGTCGAATAAGCCGAGGAGGCTGAGATGCTAGATGTAGGCTGAGATGCCAAATGCAAGTAGAGAGGCTGAGATGCTGGGCATGGACTAGCTGAGAACCTAAGTGTTTGCCGAGTGGTTTTGACGCCATGGTAGAGATGGATCTTATAGAAGGTGAAGGCCGAGTGACTCTGTGATAGAGAAGCTAAGAGGCCGATGGTCAAGTCATGTGGCTGTGTAGCCGTGAGATGTCTCTGACTCATAGAGATGGTCACGATGGTTTGAGTTGTTAGATATTCTCCATAATGAAACAAGATGTAAAATCTATAAAGGCCATGAGCCTGATATTGTATTGTAATTGTATTTTGTTGCTAAATAATAAAATGGTGGTTTGCGCTTTTGGAGTGTGGGGATTTTTTACCTAAAAGGGTTTTTCCCCATGTATATTTTTGTGTTAATGTCTTTTGTCTCATCTTTCATGGTTGTTGGTCCTTTTTGTTGAATCTATTAGTGGTGGTGTTAAAACTAGCTAGATAAGCATGAATTTCTCTCTAAGGGTCAATGTGGGAAATGAATTGTGCCTATTTCCACTTTAGGGAATGTAGTAGTAGTGTCTTTGAGGCAATTTTATGAAAATAAAATTACTGAAGGCACTATTGTTCTCAGATGTTTCTTTTTGAGATGTCTTGTCATTTTCCTAACAAGTGGTATCAGAGCAACAAGGTCTCACTGATACCAACAAGTGGTATCAGAGCGGTGTGACTGTAGGAAGAATGGATTCTAGGACTCACTGATACCAATAAGTGGTATCACATCCTTCTTCAGGAATGTGTTTTTCTTCCTAGTGTGTTGCTATTCTAGGTATTCCTTTTGTGAAGATTTCTTAGTCTTGGGCTTGAGGAAATCTAAAGGAATCGGCTGATGTTTTGATCCTTTGATGAGTGGAAATTCTTGCTTTAGCTTCTGAGACAACCTGCAACATGGAAGATGGTGAAGATGAAGAGACTTGAGTTGGTCATATGATGTGACATGAAGCTTGTGAGTTGGCAGCGGATGATTAAAATACAATGGATGTGAGTTTATGCTTATGGTTGTGTTGCAACAAAGTGTGGTTCATACTGGGTGTCTGTGTGAGAGGCTCCCTAATGGTATAGAGATGCTTGGGTTTTTTTTTTTAGCCATGGAGTATTGTGCTTATTTGGGTGCTTTGACCTAGTATTTAAGGCATTTTTCTCTATACCCCAATTACAAGAAGGCTATGGAGTTGATCATTGGATGATCTGCAAACTTCTGTAATAGTCTGTCTCTCAAATGCATGTGGATATGGGTGGTTTTGGAGTTGACTTGAAATGGGTCGAGAGTTCTTGAACTACTATTTGTACTTGCATGAATCTATGGTTTTGCAGGTTTTACATAGTCAAGCAAAACTTGTGGTTATGTGGAGCTGTTGTTAAGCTATTTCCTAGACCTTGGCTTTTAGGTGTGACTAGATGAGATAGTTGCAGTTTGACATGGTTTGAGGAGGTGTGATGTCTTTTCTACATGAGAATGTTGGTACGTGACTTGTCACTCAACATTCTTGTGGTGGTGCTTGTGGGTTCCGTGAATATGGAGCTCAAGTAGTGGACGTGATTGGCGAATTGGATCTGGGCTTGATCTGGTGTTTGAGTCATGTAGCCTACATTGTTGTTCTCTTTGAGATCTCAGTTTTTCTATTTCCAGTGTGATGATGGGTTTGCATATTTCCATTGAATGAATCTACAAGTTGTGCAATGTTGTGGGCTATCTTTACCTACATATTTGTTGTGAGACAACTTGGATGTGGACTGTCTATATCCACGAGGTTGATTTAGTGTTGGTGCAGACTTCTTAGATGGCCTTGCCCGTGGTCAATTGTGCATTGGTGTAGTTGCTTTAAGATAAGAGGATGAATGGTGTGGAGTACCTGAATAGTCGATTATGGGGACCCGTTACACATGATCATGATGTCATTGATAGCTTAGATACATTTCCTTGTGTAAGCTTCTGACAATGATGGATTGGTTAGCTTGGTTTGGAGATCTTGGTGTTACTTGGCATTGTTGTCAGTTGGACATGTTGTTGTTGCGAACTTGGACAATTTTCAGTTTAGTAGATGTTTGGTCATGATTCTTGGAGAGCTCTGTGTCACAATTTAGTGGGAACTTTAGTAGTGACTGTGGATTCATCACATGGTGGTGAATGATCTTCTTTAGCAATGCAGATGTTACTAGAAGGGACTCTTAGATCCTGTTGCTGCAGAAGGCTTCTTTCGCATTTGCATGGACACTATTTGAAGATGTGTAACATCTTGGAGCCATGCAAGACTCTTGGAGTCTTTGGTTGAGGTGTTGGTAGTGCTTGATAGGTGATGTTGGTTTAGAGTTTGTTTTTGTTTCATGTCATGGTATACTCTTGATTGTGCATTAGAGTTTTGGTATGATGCATTGCTCTTGAGACCATTGTATGTTCACCTGGAGCATGGTATCTCCTAAGGGGGATGTGTAGATCATGTTGTCATGATAAGTTCCTGGTTCTGATGATTTGGAGCTTTGACAATGGTCTGGTGGTTCTTTGTGTATTGAGTGCATTTTTCATATGCTTGAGAACTTCATGATGGTGCAACACTGCATTTGGAGTTTAGCATGAGATGATCAGTTGTAGGTGCTCATGGATACATGGAGAATAAGGTGACACAATTGGAATTTAGAGGTATATGTAGGAGGATTTTCTATAGCTACAAGATGTGCATATCATTGTGGATGGTTCCTTGAAACTACATGTTTACACTCTCTATGGGATGTTGTTGGTAGACTTGTTATATGCCTTGATCTTTTAGTTTTGGTGTTACCCATGCAGTGGGAGTTCCTGGTTGTGCTTTGTCTTCTTCAACTGGTTGGCACAAGGAGCTTTTTTTTGTAGTTAATGGGTTGGCTATGTTGTTTGCATGAGTTTATTGATGTTGATACATTGGAGGTATGAGTGATTGGATAGATTAGCATGGGTGCTATTTTTCAGTCGCATGGGTTGATCCGTTGGATGGGAGCAACTAGTTTTCTAGTTGTATTTCTAGCTGATGTTCTATCTTTTTTTCTCGAGGATGGATTCACATATGTGTTTGGGTTGAGAGCTTTGAAGTTGATGTTGTGTTGCTTCTATATAGCTTGTGAGCACAATAGAGTGGTGGTAGAGTTGGTGCCTTTTTCATCTGTAGGATCAGATGCTTGTGTTCTTAAGACTGGTACATATACGCTTTGGCTTGTTCCTTTTTGTTGTGGTGGATGGATGGAACTATTTCCCGAGTTGGAAGACATCTTGGATGTCATTGCAGGTGTCTTGGTTGGAGAACAAAAGCATTGTTTAAGATTCTAGTGTTTTCTTTGGAAGGAGCTAGTATGTTCTTTGTCAAGTGGGAGATTGTTGAGAAATGTGATTCAAATTACTAGCTTGATCGCTTCTGGAGCAGCTTTGTTTTCCTCCTTCATTGGACTTAGTTTGTCATGAGATCACTGTAGGTTCTAACCTTGGAACCTTGTCACAGAGTTTGGAAGTTTCGTAACTTCCTGACTAGCCAATCTCCATCATTTTTCACGGCGACAAAAAGTTTCCTAACCTTCAGTGGAGGTTGTGGTGTTCGAGTTTTCCCAACTAGGAAACAATGGCAACTTGTCATGGGGTTTGGGAAAATCCTAACCTCCAGCTGGAGCTTGTGAAGTTCGGGTTTTAGGTGACGGAGCGATCCTTTTATTAGCAGATGTGGGGACCACTTCGAAAATGGGAATTAATATTTAAGTCTTTACCTAATACTTGTTGAGAATATTGTAGATTCCCATATTGATTCTCCAGAATTGTACAAGAGGTGTATGCATGTCTTGGTGACATCAGCGTACGATGGTGACTTGTATGTCAACAGATGTGGGGACCACATAGAATGTTGGGAGTTAATACTTAAGTCTCTTCCAAGAGACATGTTTAGAATATTGTAGATTCCATTTTGATGCTATAGAATTGCACATGTGGTGAATGTGTGTCTCGATGGACCCTTCATCATGGCATGTAGAATATGAAGGAGAATTGATAGTTGGAAAGAGATGGTTGGTTTCCAACTACCAACGGATGTGGGACCCGATAGGATGGTGAATCATGTCGAAGGTTGATATGTGGTGATGACGTGGAGAACAGATGGCATGTGGGCCCATGTGCTCGATGGCTGACTCAGTGACTCTTGGAGGACCCTACGGTGGTGCGGTGTAGTAATCGCCACACTGTGAGGGTGTTGTGTCTTGGTTGCAGTAGTGTGGTGGTGCGGTGTAGTAATTGCCACACCACGAGGGTGTTTTGTCTTGGTTGCAGTAGAGCGGTGGGCATTTTTGTGAACCCTAAGCTTGATGGTGGTGATTTGTTTGAATACCTATTCAACGGCCAGCATTTGATGATGGCGTATGGCTCGAGGTGAAATCCTAAGGGGTGCGATAGTTGAATGGTCTAGGAGTGATAGAGACAAGAATCTCTCGGGGGAAGTTTGGTGTGTCTTGTGGAAGCTCTATTAGAGTAGAGGTCAAACCTGGTCAAGCCGAGTTGCAAGCTGAAAGGCTAGATGCAGCGAAGGCTAAGGGGACTCTCCCGAATCTCGATGCTTGGAGTAAAGAGAGTGGCAATGACTATAAGCGGTGATAACCAGGAGGTGTGGCTGCTAGGTGTGGGGCCAAAGGGCTGAGTACTAGCTGAGGCTACCAAGTGGAGACCAAGATGATGGACGAAGGCTAAGAGGCTGTGTGGAGGTCGATTGGCTGGGTGCTGAATAAGCTGAGGAGGCTGAGATGCTGGATGTAGGGTGAGAGGTTAGATGTAAGCAGAGAGGTTGAGATACTGGGCGTGGATTGACTAAGAAGCTAAGTGTCTTCCAAGTGGTTGTGACACCATGGTAGAGATATATCTTGTAGAAGGTAAAGGCCAAGCGACTATGCGACAAAGAGGCTAAGAGGCTGGTGGTCGAGTCATGGGGTTGTGTAGCTATGAGATGTCTCCCACTTAAAGAGATGGTCACGAGGGTTTGAGTTGCCAGATATTCTCCAGAATGAAACAAGATGTAAACTCTGTAAAGGTTGTGAGCTTGATATTGTAGTGTAACTATATTTTTTGCTGAATAATATAATGGATATTTGGGGTTTTGGAGTGTGGGGTTTTTTATCCGAAAGGGTTTTTCCCCATGTATATCTATGTGTTCATGTCTTTTCTCTCATCTTTCATGGTTTTTGGTTCTGTTTGTTGAATATGTTGTGTTGTTGAAATTGGATAAGCATGAATTTCTCTCTAAGGGTCAATGTGAGAAATGAACTATGCCTATTTCCACTTTATGGCATAGTAGTAGTGTCTTTGAGGGAATCTAATGAAAATAAAATTACCGAAGGCACTGCTGTTCTCATATGTTTCTTTCTGAGATGTCCTTCCATTTTCCTAACACATTTGAGGATCGATCCTCTCGACATTGACATCATTCAGGATGTGTCCTTCCTAAATTTGGCATTACCTAGCATTCATCACCTCGACATTGTCAAAACTTGACATTTAGACATTGGCAACACCTAGAATCTTGACATCAAACACCTGACATCTTGACATTAAAACACCTGGCATCTTGGCATCAAAACACCTGACATTCACACACATTTGGGAAAAACTTGGAAAACACTTTCTTGTCATTTTTTCCTTTGATTTTTCATGTTACTAGTTCTTTGAGGATGTTTTGACAATGAGATTTAGAGGAGCAGGGAAATATCATGATGATTGGCTTTTCTTGTCTTTTTCAAATTGTCATGTTGCTAGTTCCTCAAGGATGTCCTAGCATCAAGATTTAGAGGAGCAACGATGTTTGATGACTTTTCTTTCTTGTCTTTCTTGTTTTTGTGGTTGGTTGTGACAAAAATACTAGGGCATTGCACTCTTAGTATGAGTTATGATCATCCTTGTTTGTGATTTCTTGTCTCATGTGATGGTACAACCTTGCACACCTTTATCTATGTCATATCATGGTGTTTTTTGGCCATTACAACAATCCACCCAATGATGATTAAGAGCAACACGTGTTAGGTCTTTGGTAATATGTTGAAGGATTTTTTCCCCACACTAACATCCTTCTCCTTCTATCTTGTTGTTTCCCCTCTTTCGTCTCCTGATGATATCCTATGAAATACAAAATATAATTGCATACATGATCATATAGACATTTAGTTAGGTCATCATACATTTACATATATTCATTCACTTAGTTTCAATACACATTAACCATTCATTAAGGAATTAAACATCCATTTTACATATTTCCATTTACATCACTAGTATATATCATTTACATTCATATTATTAATGCATATACATCATAACATAAGGCATCATATGTCACATTGTCCATATATATAGTCACATGCATCCATAATCATAAACATGGCATTCATTAGAATCAAAACATTATGCATCCATATAAAACATAATCATCATCATGGCATAGATAATCATCATAGGTGTATATATAATCATGACGTATTAAATGCATCATCATAATCATCATCATGAATGCATACATCATAGACATAATCAAATCATAATAAAATCATCATGTAGCATAAGGCATATAGTCTATGCCAAAATTGCATCATATATATATAATCTCAAAAATCATGTCATAGGATAGAATCATGAGATATCCCAAAAATAGAGCTCACAGGCTCGATGGTCAAAATATAAGTGCCATAACATAATGTCTAAAACATAATAATAAGATAATGATGTCAATTCCCTAGGCGGCACTCTCCTCATCCCCTCGAGGAGAAGACCAAGGTGACTGGTGCTATGTGACAGGAACTGATGGAATCATGGACACAATAGGAAAAGTTTGAGAAGCTGATGGATCTGTAACCAAAGGCTGGTTGTGCTCTGACCTATGACCTAAGGTAGATGAACCATGACTCTGACTAGATCTATGAGCCAAGGAATTCCTGTGGCTATGATGGGACTAGTGACCTGATGAATTCCCTGAGGAGGTAGAACCACCCACACTGCTTTGACTACGGCTGTTGTGTGTGTAACTGCTACTACTTGACCCAGTCCTTGTCTTGCTCTGAGATCTTGAAAAACCAGGATCCCTCTAATTGGCTGGCACTTCTCTCTCATATAACATGTGATACTGGCCCTTACTAGAACTAACCCTAGCTAACTCTCTGGCTACATACCCAATTGCCCCTGAACACAATTGTGCAAACCCCGTGCACTAGCTCTCTATCTCCCATTGTCAGATATCAGCCTAATCCTTCTCTACTCATGTAACCTTTAACTCTACTTGTAGGGATCTGATCTTTGTAGTGGCCTCATCTAGTCTCCTCTACATATAATCCAATCTCTGGTCTACAGTAGCATCATGAGGCAAGGGTAGTCCTC
Source organism: Sequoia sempervirens (assembly GCA_007258455.2). NCBI lineage: Eukaryota > Viridiplantae > Streptophyta > Pinopsida > Cupressales > Cupressaceae > Sequoia > Sequoia sempervirens. The sequence goes on from VDFB02075321.1 coordinate 124,232,336, forward strand.
TAGGTATATCATCCTCTCCCTCCTCCATCCGCTCTCTAAGGTGTCTCTCTGTCTTGTCCATCTCATCCTCACCACCAATATCTGTTGGAAATAAGATTCCATTTAATTGCAATCCTAAACATTATTTATTTCATGTATCTCCTAAGTCCTTGGAAAGTATTCTCAAACACTAGGATTTGAAAGAGAATAATATTGGATGAAATAATCATGTTAATTAACATTTGTAATTAATTATAAATAATAGGAGCATGTGAGGGTGTCCAAGATGAGTTCCTAAATAATAGGAGCACATGGGGCACCCACATGGAAGGTGTAAGTCAATTTGAGTTAAGTTAACTATTTGGAGTAAAAGATAACACTTGTATATGCATGTAAAGATCCTAGGAGTTAGTGTTTGATGTTTGCATGCATGAAGGTTAGTTCAATTTAGTTTAGATCAATTCAGTTTAGTTCAGTTTAGAATGAGTTCAGTTCAGTTCAGTTCAATTTAGTTATGGTTCAATTATCTTCAGTTAGTTTTAGTTGAATGCTAGTTGACTTCAGTTAACTTGGAATGCATGACTAATGACTTGAGTTGCATGACAGATAACAGGTGACTTCCTTGAGTTAACAGGGGATGACCATTCTTGCATGAATGGTGGAGAGATATGTTTTAGTTAATAGAAAATGACTTGGACCCACTTTGGGTGCCCAAGTTGGCTTCTTGGAATTAACTCCTTTGCATGTTAAGATATTTCATATGTTGTGTTAAGTGGGCCCACTCTTGGGTTCCTACTTTGAGGATAAAGCCTTGAATATATTTAAAGAATAAAGGTTGAGTTACTACTTTATCTTGGGACACCCAAATGGATGGAGATGATGATTTGGCATTGTTCTTCACGGTTAAACTCTACCTAGAGGAGATAGGCATACCTTTTAGGAGATAGGGATCGAGCTTTGCAATTGTAACTCTTTTGGAGTTTACAAAGTTTTTAATTGCCTATATATCTCAAGCAAGTTGAAGAGAGTTTATATCAGTTTTATTTGTAGGTTGTGAAGAATATTTGGTGAAGGAAAAAGAAACATTCTCAAACAAGGATTGGAATTATTGTAATATACTTTAGAGATTAAATAATACATTGATTCTTGGTGGAGTTTTTCCCTAAAAGGGTTTCTCCATGGTATATGTTGTGTATCTTCAAATATCCTGTCTAATTCTTCTACAACTTCTATCTTCATTCTACAAATGATACAATGAATTAATCAAATAATCACCCACAAAGAATTCGTAACAAAGAATACATATTTAGATCAACAATCATAAAGTTTTACAAAGTATTAAGCTACATAAACACCCCAATTTTCAACATTTGGTTTCAGAGTTGAGGTTGGGTAGAGTATTGGGACACCTTTCTCTTAAAATATTGGAGGTTTTTGGCTATATTGGGAGATTTTACTATTTTTTTTAATTTCTGATTTTAGAAAATAAATTTGCTACAAGAGGTATATATTCTTTCTTTAGAGGATATTTATCATGTGTCATTGAGAGCTTGGATTCATTGGTTTGGTGTGAGCTTATGACATAAATGTTGTTTTGATTATGTGCATCATGATGCCATGGGACTGCTCAGTATCACAGTTCAGTGGGAACATTTGGCAATGAAGTGGATTCTTGGTTGTAGGATGGTTTTGTTATTATGTCATGGTATACTCTTGATTAGCGGTTTAGAGTTGTGGCATGGTAAATGTTATGATAATTTTGATCATGAGGAAATTTCTGAAATTCCATATGCTTTTGACAGTGATGGATTGATGTTTATCTTGTTGCCATGTATAGCTCAGTATCACAGTTCAGTGGGAGCTTTGGTAGGATATAGTGATCTTTATGAAGAGGATGGTAGTCATGATGACATGCGTGACTCGGTACCATGGTTCAATAGGAGTTGTTGATAGTGACATGGATGCATCATTGGTAAGGTTATCTTTAGGTGACTGGGGATATTTTTTCTTGGTTTAGAGTGGTTGCTATTATGTCCTAGTTTACTGTTGTTGCATTTAGAGTTTGGAATGGTTCTCTTGAGAGTAGGATGTTTAATTATGTTCTGGTGCATGTGATCTCCTAGGAGGAGATGGTTAGATCATGGATTTCATGTTTATGTTCAAGTTTGGAGCTTTGACATTGATCTTGTGAAGTTCTCCTAAGTATTGGGTACAATAATCATTTGTTTGATTACTTCATGATAGTGCTATGTTGCAGTTGGAGTTTGGCATGGATTGGTTGGTTACAGGCCCTCGTGGATACTTGGAGAAATAGGTGAAGCTTGAGTTCTCTTATGTAAGAGATATATGTTGGAATAGTTACTAACAAGAAAAGATATTTTCAACAGAAAAGACCGAGGAGCCTACACCTTGGTTGAACATGAGTTCAACACACTTGGTAGTTTCACATGCCTCCAAAGAGGCAGTTTGGATATAGAGACTTGGAAAAGGTATTGGTTTTAATTTCATTGCAAGTTAAACTTGAATGTGATAGTTAGAGTGTTATGTGTTTAGCCAAAAATCCTATGTATCATGCTCGTAATAAGCATGTTGATGTTAAGTATCACTTTGTGTGAGAAATGGTTGAGAGTGGGAAGGTATTAATTGAGAAAGTCGACACTTTAATTAATGTTATAGATTATCCTATGAAACCAGGTCCTTCAGATAAGTTATCTTGGTTTTAATCAATTGCTTTGAGCTTCATGATTATGCAAGTTGCATTTGAAGTTGGCATGGATTGATTAGTTGCTGTAGGAAGGCCATTAGCCTTGATTCCTATACTTGATTTATAATATTTTTCCCTTGTTTAGAATAATTACAATGTATAATGTCAAGTGGGAGAATGTTGGAAATAGGATGTCATTTAATTGCAATCCTAAACATTATTTATTTCATGTATCTCCTAAGTCCTTGGAAAGTGTTCTCAAACACTGGGATTAGAAAGAGATTACTATTGGATGAAATAATCATGTTAATTGACATTTGTAATTAATTCTAAATAATAGGAGCATGTGAGGGTGTCCAAGATGAGTTCCTAAATAATAAGAGCACATGGGGCACCCACATGGAAGGTGGAACTCACCTTGAGTTAAGTTAACTATAATTTGGAGTAAAAGATAACACTTTTGAATGCATGTAAAAATCCTAGGAGTTAGCGTTTGATGTTTACATGCATGAAGTTTAGTTCAGTTTAGTTCAGCTTAGATCAGTTCAGTTTAGTTTAGTTTAGTTTAGTTTAGTTTAGTTTAGTTTAGTTTAGTTTAGTTCAGTTATGGTTCAGTTATCTTCAGTTAGTTTTAGTTGAATGCTAGTTGACTTCAATTAACTTGGAATGCATGAATAATGACTTGAGTTGAATGAAAAATAATAGGTGACTTCCTTCAGTTAATAGGGGATGACCATTCTTGCATGAATGGTGGAGAGAGATATTTTAGTTAGTAGAAAATGACTTGGACCCACTTTGGGCACCCAAGTTGGCTTCTTGGAATTAACTCCTTTGCATGTTAATATATTTCAGAAGGTTGAGTTAAGTGGGCCCACTCTTGGGTGCCTACTTTGAGGATAAAGCCTTAAAGATATTTATGGAATAAAGGTTGAGTTAATACTTTAGTTTGGGACACCCAAATGGATGAAGATGATGATTTGGGATTATTCTTCATGGTTAAACTCTTCTCGGAAGAGATAGGCATACCTTTTAGGAGATAGGGATTGAGCTTTGTAATTGTAAATCTTTTGGAGTTTACAAAGTTTTTTATTGCCTATATATCTCAAGCAAGTTGAAGAGAGTTTGTATTAGCTTTATTTGCAGGTTATGAAGAAGATTTGGTGAAGGAAAAATAAGTATTCTCAAGCAAGGATTGGAATTATTGTAATCTACTTTAGAGATTAAATAATACATTGATTCTTGGTGGAGGTTTTTCCTGAAAGGGTTTATCCATGGTATATGTTGTGTATCTTCTCATATCCTATCTAATTCTTTCACAACTTTTGTCTTCATTCTACAAATAATAAAATGAATTAATCAAGTAATCACCCACAAAGAATTTGTAACAAGGAATACATATTTAGATCAGCAATCATAAAGTTTTTCAAAGTATTAAGCTACATAAACACCTCAATTTTCAACAATATCCAGCTCCTCATCATCACATTCAACCTCCTCCTCACCCCTAACTACCTCCTCTCCTCCACATCCAGGGCCTCCTCTGCTATGTGCACCTCAGCCTCCACCTCTGGCTCATGTATAACCTCAACCTTTGGTTTCTCCTCCTCCTATCTAACCTCGGCCTCTAGCTACTCCTCCTCCTTAGGCACCTTGGGAATCATATCAAGGGGTACCCTCTCAACATGTTGACACAGTCTCCTACCATGTCTTCCACTATCTCCTCCTCTCCTCCTCCTCCCTCCACTCCCACCATCTCCTGTGTCACCTCCGTCATCATCTCCACCATCTCATTCTTCCATCCCCATATCTCCTCTCCCTCTATCCCCTCTGCCTCCATCCCTCCCCCTCCCCCTGCCACCATCTCTTCCTCCTCTACCTCCTTGGTGCACCTAAGGTATAACTGAATGACGATCCACTAGTGTTGGCCCATCTGGGTCTATCAACAACTGTGGTCAATGTTCTTGCCACCATGTGTCAAACTCCGCTATCATCCTAGGATCCATTGGACCCCCTCTCCATGCCCACTATTGTGCCACCAACCCATCAATCTATTTCTCTGCCAAAGGAACTGATATAGGCAGTCCCCATATGTTCTCTCATGAGGATTTGGCATACTCTACAGTCCCCATTGGCACATCCTATCACTCGTCAAACTATCTCAACACCCATTGGGACAACTACATATCAATAATCAACTATCACTATACAATGTGCCTGATGAGATATCTAAACTATCTGCAGAATGGAAAATGATCACCCTCATTTCCCCACTCTGCATGTACAATCTTGTGCCACCAGTATCCCATCTCCCCAACTCTAGTCTACTAAAGAGCACCCGCATATACATAAACATACGACATCTCCTCAACTAGCTATGATCTCTAAATATGCAGACGAAAGACATGGATATGCTCTCAAGCCTAGATCATAAGCAATATCATCTCGTAGCCTATACTATGCGCACCTCTATACGCTACCTCATGCAACTGATGATAAAGCATGTCAAGTAGACAAGGCCCCCATGCAAACATAGTCCTATCCCACCTCATCCTCATGAGCACATCTCCCCATCTGATAGGGAACCCGTGTCCGCGGTGGTCTGGAATCAAGACATCAGAAATTAGTGTGCATAACATCACATCCCATTGAGGATAATGCTACGCCATGAACTCCCACCGAATCTCGTAGCCCTCGATGCCCAGTCCTGCACCATCATCAGCCTTATAATACCCTATAATAGCTTGATGTCCCCGGTGTAGATCATAAACAACTCGCTCCCCTTCGATCGGAAGACACAAAATCTGGTACACATCCTCCAACGTCATAGTTGCCTCTCCTATCGGCAAGTGGAAGGAACATGCCTCTGAATTCCATCTCTCAGCCAATGCTATCAAAAGTCCCCTATTTTCCCAAACAATGGGCATATAGGTCACATAGTATAGTCCTAGCCGCATCAGTCGTTTATGCTCTATGTCTCACAACTAATCTTTAAAGGTTATGTCGATGGCCTGAACTCGCATGTGTAAATAGGTGGTATTGATTTTTGCACATGCAAAAATGCAAGTTAGCACATCATTAAAACACAATTATTACCATCTATCCAATTAAGAATAAGCAAAAATTGAGTTTAAAGCTAAGTCAACTTTGGTCAAATTCAAATGCGTCATGTCAACTGCATTTGCGCCGCACTCACTCAATCGCGTCACTTGGCTCTTCATATGTCCCATGACAGAGTGTTTGTGTCACACAAGTTCACACATGCATCATCTTATAACACATGTGTCGCTTCTGCTAGCATATGCATCCTTGCCAAATCAATTGTGCCCAATGTCCTTGCGTTTGTGTTGCAAAAGAATGATTGTGTCGCTATAACTATGACTTGCATTACGAAATGGCGATTGCGTCTCACAAACTTGCAAATGCATCATGACACATCAAATGCATCAAACACAAATGCAAATGCAGCTTATGTGAACGCGTATGCGTCGCAACACATTCGTTGAACTAACTTCTAGCCCTAAAAATGAACGTAAAACGATGAAATGACAAAGTGGGTACAATGTACTTACTGGTGCCTCTGTGCACTCTAGCCATTTGAAAGTTCGAATGATGTAACTGTGGTGCTTGGTCGCTAGAATCACCATCATTGTGTGAAGTCTCCTCTCTCTAATCTCTCAAATTTCAAAAGCCAAAAATGAAAATGAATTGACTTCTTACCCATTTTGAACCTATTTATAGAGTAAAAGTGGGATTTTCATGAAAATTTTATTATTGAAGGCTCTTTTGACCAACTTTTTGGCTTCTTTAAACACCTCGAAATCTGAAACCAATCATGCCATTGATTTTTTGGACATCAAATTAACTTGTCGGGACACTTTTCAAATTTTTCTGTTGCCGGGACAAAATTTGAAAATTTTCCCAAGGGGGCATAGATACTTTGTACCTTCGCTGGGGAATATTTTGACTGAATTTTCTTTGTCACAATGTGACAAGCTACATTATGACAAAGAGGGGAAAAATGTAAACCTATAAAATCGACCTAGGCCTGCAAGTTCTATTTTCTCCATATTTCTTCTTAACATAATTAATTTATTTAATCATGTCCTCTGATCCAATTTCAACTATTAATTAAATAATTCATAATTATTTAATTAATTCATGTCTTTTATTCTTCTTGATTATTTAAATAAATAATTTTATTTTATTTTTCTATGATTAAATAAATTCTTAAATTTATTTAGTTATCTTTTGTCCATTATTTCCTCCTGATTATTTAAATAAATTTTATTTATTTATTTAAATACGTCATTAATTTCTAAATGTCTTCTTATAATTAAATAAATTCTTTAATTTATTTAATTGTCCACCTTAGCATTTTCCTAATTTTAAATAAAGTCATTTAAATTGTCCCACTTTCTAATTTTCTCTCTTAGTAAATAATTTGAAAGTAATTATTTATTGTCGCATGGCCCCACCTTTTGGATTAAATTATTTTTTAATTCTAAATGAAAAATTTTCCTCTTAAATCAAGTAATTTCTATTATTATTTGATTTTGCAGCCCTCTCTTTTTCTGTGCCAATCTTATCTCCTAGTCACATGCAATATTTTCTCTTGATTGGATTTTCTAAAATCAAATCTTGACCATTCATTTCAAATTTACTCTAATGTTTCCCTAACCCTAATGGTGGGTTGTCACATTCAATTTTAACCATTGATCTTAGGGAATTTGTCAATCTTCAATCTTTGCCATTCATCCAAAATTGACTTTTCTATAAAATGGCAATTTTGGCCTCATTTGACACACTTGATACATCTTATGCAATCTACATCTTAGGAAATCTTCATCTCTTGGCATCTTGACATCTTGGGATTTCATAGGCTTGCTTCATAGTTGCTTAGTTGCATTGTGTAACATTTAGATAGAATCCTTCAACATTTGCTTAGGACATTGACATTATCATAGGTTTCTCATCACAAATCTAAGGGAAAACATAAAAATTCAGCAAATAGAGAAGGTGCAATGGAGGTTAATCATGGAGGTAGAAGACATTTGGTAAACTCTTTCCTTGTTTTCATGTTTTTACTCCTTTGTTCTTCATTGCTTGCTTTGGGTTTTAGTTCTTTAAGCTCTAATATGCTAACCTACATTTTTCCCTAAGCTACACGAACACCATAACTTGACCTAAACTTATCATTTTTTGAATTTTCCTTTTTTCATTGTGTAAGGAATTATCTATAGATTGATGCCATATAATTTTTTTAACAAGAAACTTAACAAATTAAAAGTTATTAAAAAAATACGAAAAACCTAACATTTCGAGTTTATGGGCCTATTTGCTCATAAATTAATTAAAAAATAGAAAAAATAATCAAATTATAAAAAAAAATACATATTTGAAAACTAGACATTGTCATATATAATGGGTTTTAATTTCATAAAATAATTTCTAAACATTTGACATCATTAGCTATATTGCTAAAGTTAGATTTTTCTCTTGAAATTGTCATAACCTTGTACTTCCAAGTCTAAGCCTTTAGTGTTGGGTCACAATTCCTTTTTTGAGCGTAAATCCAAATGAAATACATGTCTTGTGAGTTTCAAAGCTTTTGGAACAAGTACCCACTTCAAAATGGGTACCTATTTTAAAAAAATAAATGGGTATTTATTTTAAAGCTGAAAAATGACACTTCCCCTGAATGCGAACCCAACTTCTTACACTTACCCACCTCATTTTAGTGTTGTAAAGTGTATTTAATCACACTTTCACATTGAATTATGTGTCCCAAGCCCTAATTAACCTTAACATCATCATTAATAGGTCCCTATTACCCCATATTGTGCATCCTGATGCATAATTTGATCAAATACCCAAAGAAATCAACATATGAATTGGAATTAATCATTCCACAACAATCCAATTGGAAAATGGGCCCCTCTAGGACTAATTTTCCATCTATGGTGAATGAGTCCCTGCTAGGTGGGACTAATTTTCTCAAGGTGGCGAATGAGTCCCATTTGGGCCATTTTTGACATTTGAGCAGGAAAAATTAGGTTTTAAGTTTAATTTTTCTTCATGTCGATCTTAGGGATCCAATTTATAGGATAATAAGGTGAATTTGGGCATGTGCAGGATCATCAGGGAAAAAACACGCCCTTAAGTGGCAAAAAATTCAGAAAAATCAAAGTTAGACAACTTGACGTAAAAATTTGAATAAGTTATCTATATTATTTCAAAAATATGTAAGAATAGAATTTGTAGAAAATTGAATGTATTTTCTAAACTACTGGGTTTATTTTTTTTTTAAAATAATCTATTTGGTGAAAATTTGAAATTTCAATGCAGTAGTACGTAAATTTCAGGGAAAAAATAAGAAGTAGTGTTTGTCTGACCACCCTAACCACAATAAAATGATAATATTTTTTTATAAGATTTTAGATATAAGTAGAGGACTTATGTCCTGATGTGATGCATATTTTTTGTAATTTATTTCTAAGTAAATAATTAATTATTATTTTTTTATTACAACTTAAAAAATATATAAAAATTTGTGCGTCTAACCACCTTAACTTGGTCAAAACTTCATGATTTTTTTTTTTTTAAATCCTATAGTATATGAATCATAGAATGTGACACATGTTTTGGATTCAAAAAATGTGATACTGTTTGAAAGCTATAGATGTTTTTCAATCAACCTATCAATCAGGTCTTTAGTTGTAATTCAAATAGAAAATGAATAATAATTATTTATTAAATTAAAAATAAAGAATAATTTATAATGTTGGAAAGTTGAGAATCTCCTTTAAAAACCCTTTTCATTTCATTAATTTTGGGTAAAAAAAAAGTCGTCAGCCACATACCCTACAAATACCTATCATATTGCCACTTTTTGGCCCATCATGATCCTGCACATACCCATTTCCTATTAAATCAAGTCTCTAAACTTTAATTTACATCTCTTAAATCATACAAACATCTCTTATCATTCATTCATCATTTATCTTCTCCCTCAAGTCAAGCAAGCTAGGGTTTCATCATTCCAAGTCATTAAGATCACATTTTTCAGACATTCAAGGGAAAAATCTTCATTCTTAGTTACAGAACTTCAAGATCAAACATCATGGCAAGGTATTGACTCCATTGTTTTATGCTTCATTACATTCCTTCATCATTTTGGTTTAATTACCTACAAAGGGGTTTGACCAAGGCAAACCCCCATGCCCTAACATCCAAAATTTCTCTTTCTTGTGTGTTTGCATATTTAGACATCTTGAAGGTTTAGAAATAATTGAAGATAAAGTTTCAAATTTGTTCAAGTCATCTCTTCATTGGATAAGGAAAAACATCAACAAAAAGTCACCTTCAGGCCTGAATTTGACAATTTTAGAACCAAACACCTGAAGAAGCAGAAAGTGTAGACCGAAGGCTCCTATTTCCACCTTTGAATCTTCATAAATTCAAAAGTGGACTCATTTTCCATGGGTGGCGAATGAGTCCCACTACTAGGCCTGATTTTGATTTTCTGCATTTTTGGATACCCATTTATCCGAAACGGGTTCCAGAACAGTTTCTCAGAAAAAGGACTAATTCGCCCATAATGGAAAATGAGTCCTTGTAGGCCAAATTTCTAGCATTAGCAACATTCCAGATGTATTTCTAGTGTCCATCAAGATCTCAGGTGCACACTTTCAATTTCATCAAATTATGTTACAGTTTGCTTTCATTTCTAGGTGTTTTTGCATATCACATAGTGTTTTCAAACATTGCACATTTCATTAGTTTTTCCTTCATATTCAATCAATTTCATCAATTATTTGCACTTAGAACATTGTATTTAGTCACTATTACATCATACATTCCTTAATTTGAGTGAACCACCTCAAATTTTAGGTTCTATCTCTCTCCTTTTAGGTGAAAAACCCTAAGAGTGTAAGAGAAGTCCATAGCACCCCTAAAATTGATGGTTCATTTTGGTGAATGTGCTTTTTTGAATAATTTCTTGTCTAATTTGGAGTCCATCATACATCTATCTTGCATTTATCTTGCATTAGGATTTGCGTGGATTCATTTGCATGCTAGGTTTCAAATTTTGCATTCATAAAAAGTGCATTTAGGTTGCCTTTTTGGCATCTAAGATCATTAAAATTTTCTGAAATTTTTCATTTTTAACTTAGGTATACATCATAGAACTCATAAAACATCAAAATCACTAAGAAATTTTTGAAAATTATGAAAAAAATCCCAACTGGGACTCATTCACCACCTTGGACGAATCAATCCCTTTTCACCCATGAAACTACCTTTTATAGAGCTGAAACCCCTATTTTTATGCTTCTATTTGCTTTCATCAACTATCTATATCAGTGGGTTGAGTTCCTGTTACATGCATTTCATTAAATCTAGCTTAATTTGGCTCATTTCATGCATTGCTTAATTTAAAAAATTTCAGTCCCACATCATTGCATATCATAATTAGTCAATTATCATCTAAAAATTGCATTTCATTTCAACCTTTTACATTGCGTTTTGAGTTTGCATAGATTATTATTTTAAAATTTTATTATCTATCCTTTCTAACTTTGAAAGAAAAAAGTTAGTTAACAATCATTCTAGTCATTCATTCAATGCATTTCCTAGTTATGATAGTCTCTTAGCACAAGAGAGTGAAAATGTTAACATTTGCTTGTCTTAAACTTACACTCCCTCCTATCTCTCCCATCTATGAGGATGATGTGTTAGAAAGGAATACAAACATAGATAAAAATGATGATCATAATTGTACCTTTTTTGATACCTCTCCTTTTAGTGACAAAGGTATCATGGTAGAAGAAGGTACAATCATTGAGAATCATGAAGGTCTTGTTTGTCCTTCTCCTCATTCCCCTTGGGAAGATAATATAACAATAGAAGATGAATTCATTGCCACCACTTTACCTAGTATCCATTCATCTCCCAACAACTCCCCTATTTGTGACAATGCCTTTGTGAATGATCATGACAAACACATTTGTGAGAAGGATGTGTTGGTATCAAGAAACCTAATGATTGCGAGTTATAACATTATTTCTCTCCTTCCTAATGTTCCTAACAATTGGTAGGGTCTATTTGAACAATAAGATCTAATCATTGACACACATGAAAATCCTAGTTGTCCTCCCCTAGATGTCTCCCATCTTTGTGATGAAGCTTCTTTACAAAATCTAACCATGACATGTGATGCACATCTTGATTGTCACTTTCCTAAAAGCTCTCCTACTAGTGTAGATGTTATGGCACAAGACAATGAGATTATGGACAACAATCCAGTTTTCCCCTCTCCTAATATCTCTCCTATTAGTGAAGATGATATTATGGTGTTACATGATCTAATCAATGAGAATCTTATGTGGGAAAACATCATAGAACAAGAAAATTCAACCAAGGATAGTTCCCTTACTTATGATGATGACATTTTGGAAGAACCAATCATTGAAAGTCAAGAACATTTGAATTTTCATTCCCCTACAAATTCTTCTCCTAGGAATACTATTATGGTGCAAGAAAATGATGTCTTCCTTAGGGATACATCAAACGAAGACCACCGAGCTAATGAATGCGCAAGTGTCCATTAGATACCCTTCGATCAATGAACCAAATACATACCTCATGCGACATCCTCAGAATCCTCTAATTCTTTATCCACCATCACAAAAGCAAGAAACTCAACACCAACCTGAATCGTTGATTTTTGGCTCCTATGGACAACTCTTGCACTTCTAGGGTTTTTCACCTAAAAGGAGAGAGATAAGAGAAAAATTGCTAATGGTTCATTCAATTAATGTAATGTGTAATGTTGTCTAACCTAAATAAAGTTAACTAAATGCAATTGACTGATCTAAATGAATGAAAACAAATGCAAAAGTGCAATTTAAGCTATGTTTGAAAACACATTGTTTAATGCAATTATGAACTAAATGAAGGAAAATATGTAGAACAAAAAGAAAAGGGATGAATCTGAGTGCACCTGGAGACTTGATGAAGAGTCTAGAATGTTTTGGATGTTGGCTGAAATCGCTGATTTTTCACAGTGGGACTCATTCACCCAGGGTGGCGAATCAGTCCTCCTCTTGGTGAAAAACTGTCAAAAGCAAGTTTCTATTTGTCGAGATCTAGAATCTAACAAAATTTAGACTTTCAATCCTAAGGTGGGGCTCATTCGCCACAGGTTGTGAATTAGTCCTCTCCCAAATTTTTGAAAAATTAGGAGACAACTCTGCAACACCAGATCTGGAAATCACTGCTTGTTGGGTTGTTGAAGTCAATTATGCTGGAAATGGATAGAAAACATTCTCCAAGCTTGAAATAGACTTAAGTTGACTTGAAGCACCTAATTGACTTGTAAACCAATCTTCAACACCAAAAATCTCGTCAAATTTGCAAACCTAGGTCTGCAAACAAACATGCAATAAGGGAAGAATGGTTTAAGGTTAGTGAATAGGGGTTTTCCTTGGTCAACCCCCACTTTTGGTAATCAAACCTTTAATAAAATAATGAAATGAAAAGGAATGATAAACTAACAACATGCAATTGCTATTAACTTACCAAACCCTTGATGATGCAAATCTGAAGTAATGTCAATGGATGCTTCAAATTGCTTGAATAGTGCTTGAAAGGATGTTGTAAAATGCTTGAATGCTCAAGTGAATAGGTGAATAAGTGAACTTGATGAATGGGGGTTGAAATGAGGTGAAAATCACTTATTTATGCACACTTGTTCCTTAGTAACCCATTCATGCCTCATCATAGGCCGACATCAAGTGATTTTTAATAAAATCCTAAAAGAAAATTTAAAATATTTTGAATTTGGGACCAAGGGGGACTCATTTGCCACCCATGGCGAATGTGTCCCACCTAGGACATAAAAATGTGTGTCAGGATAATATTCAAAAATACACTTAATAAAAGCATATGAGGGAATAAAGGGGTCAAATAAGTCATAAGAAAGGGATAAATAGTGAAGTTGTGCCTAGAAAAGTGTAAAATCTTGTTACAAGACTTTACAACACTTCTAAATAGGACTTGTTGATGTGTAAAAAGGTGATTTTTAGGTGAATTGTAATTAATAGAGTCTAGAAGAATGTAGAAATGTCCTAAAACATTTCACAACACCTTCACAAGATGTCATTCTTTTGAGTTTTAGTACCTAAATATGCATGTTCAAGCCATGTCACAAAATAAAATTAGAGAAACATAGTTCCAACACCATGAAACAAGACCTAAAAGACCATGAAAATGACAAGGGACCATTTTTCTATGGCACATTTAGCCCCCACTTTAGTGAGAGGATGAACTTGCTTCAAACTCACACTAAAGTAGCCATGAACATCAAGAGGAGGGTTCAAATGTACTCATGTTAGCAAGATGAAATGCCAACAATCAAGAGGGATGATCAAGCCCCCAAGATGAAGATCCCATGGAAAACTAAGCATAAGAAAAAAGGAACATAATAGTGTTTAGATGAATTGGATGAAGCTTTGATCATCAATCCAACTAGTTGTGGATTAGATCTAAGCTGATAATGTGTAATCACTTTAGGGAGACAAAACACAAGACGGTCCACCAAGTGAGAAGGCCCAAATGTACTCACTCTAGGGCCACAGAATTAGTTGTCCACAGGGTGAGAAAGCCCAAAAAGGTAAGATACATACGCTAGTTGGTATGCACTCACAAACACAAAAGTGTCTATGGGGAAAAGTCATGCCACTAGGTGGGCTTCCCGCTCACCCATATTAAAGTTATACCCATTGATAACTTTAACAAGGTGCACAAAGAAACATGGTCATGAACAAAAAGACAAAGGTACCATAGTCATGCAAGTTGCGTTATGCAAGGTGGCAAAAATGCAAAAGTGTAAAACATATTGCAAGAAATATTCGAAGGAGTCTTGTTCAGTTCATGCAAGGTCTATTAATTAGGGAACATTGTGTCTAATGTCTCCAAGAGAGGACCAATCAAATAATAGTATATTCAAAACTTAGGGGATGCAATGTGTCACATCAGGCCACCAAGAGGAATGTAATATGCTAAGATAGATCACACTTATGAAGGACATCACACCCAATGTCATCGAGAAAGTGACAAATGCATCACATAAATGACAAGGCTACATTAGGAACCAAGAATGCACATGAATTATGGTAATGGATGCCCCCCACTTTAAAGGAATTGCTACACATCGTTCTATGAGAAATTACTTTAAAGTAGAAAAGAAAAGAAAAAGAAAAAGGAAAATAAGACATGAGAGCCAACTTGAAAAGCCCTATGCCAAGTCATATTTTTTGAAGTTAGGTTGCATCATGTCAAGGAAAATGAAAAAAAAAGAAAGGGAGTTGCCCCCTGTTGTGCAGTTTTTGCACACAAGCCCCGCTAAAAGAAGGGACCCTCTTTTGCTTTCGCTTTTTTTTTGTTTTGGCCCTTTGATTTTGGGGATTTACTTTTCCTTGGCATGAGCTTAAAATGTTCATCTTGCTTGCCCAAGTGTTTTCCCTAAGTTGCATGTTGAAAATATTAATTTTTGGGCCAAGTTCGGGTTTTTACCCTGGTTCGGGATTTTTCGCCCCGTCCAAATTTTCCCAAATTGTGCTCAAAGTCCGGCTTTGTCTACTTTGCACTGTGTTTCATAGATTTCTGGCCTTTGTGGAATTCCACCTGGGCTGGATTTTTCCAGAATTCCGTTGTGCCGTCGGTTTTCCGAATTTGGTTGATTTTTGAGCTTTATGTCGTTATGTTTATCATTTGCATTCTCTTGAGTTGAAGTTTATTCTTTTAATGTTCAACTTGAGTTTGGCGTGCTGAGCCACTGAGTTTTTGGATTTGGTGATGATTTCCTAGGCATTATCCTTGTTGTTCTTTGCTAGATGCCATTAAACTATCATTCGTTATTTCTAAGAATTGATTTCCACTCTATCATATAGTATGTACATGTTGCCTTGCTTTTGATTGATGATGTGAGTTGTGCTTTGGAATTTTAGTTTTGCTTGGAGTTCAAATTTATGTGTCTTAGGCTTGCTCTGTGCGTTCATGGTTAAAATTTAGGGTTTCATGCCTAGGGCATCACCATTTCGTCTTGATTTTCTTTCGAATGAGCCTAGGATTCAAAGAGGATCTATAGGAGGTTCAGGTTAAACTAGTTCCATGCCCAAGTTCCTCAAATTTGTGATCTTCGATCAATTTGAGCAAATTCGTGAGAGGATGCCAATATTCAGGTTTTTTGTCGACCTTAGGATTTTCCTGCATTGGTGGATTTTCCCAGTTTTCCTGGCCCTCTCAATTTTCCCAGAATGTGCTGAAACTCTAGAATTTTGCCATCTTCAGGAAATTTCGGTCTAGACAGATTTTACCAGATTTTCTAGGAAGCGCTATGAAACTTGAAAATTGGATGAAATGGATGATTTTAGTGATAAATTCTTATTATTCCATGCTTTTAATTGATAAATTATGCTGTTATCTGCATATTTTATGTATTTTTAATGATCTATGGTTGATTTTGTGCCTTCTTCGGGAAAATCTGCCTGGCCTAGATTTCTCCAAATTTTCCGTTCCAGCCTGGATTCCGTGACTGGCTTGAGATCCTGGATTGTGTAGTTTGTGATTGAACAAGGTTTTTGGGTTGATTTTGATCTGTGTTTGAATTTATTTGGATGAGAAATACATTACTGATGATGGGCTAATCTCTATCTGCATGGTATAATAGTGTTATAATGGATATTAATGGAGGTTTTTGTTGAGTCGTCAAGGAAATTCTAGAGATGAAGTTTAATCTATAAAGAAATTCAAGATCCTCCACCCCTTGGCCAACTTGGTGAGGTGTGCTCAGGATGGAGGGAAGCAGTTAATATAGGGTTGCATTGAAACTTGTGCATTGGTTTGAATTGCATTGAAGATCCCAAGCTGACCTGGATGAGTTCATGCATTTAATGCTTATTTTATTTTATTTTGAATTCTCCTTGGGCCGACCTGTTTTATGGCCATTTATTATTGTAAACATTAGTTGGGATGACTTTTTTGTGGCTATTTCATGATTATAAACCCTTATTTAGCCGACATGCTTTGGGGGTTCTCTATAAATTTGGCATTTTTCCTCATTTGTAACATAGGAATACATAGACAAATACAAGTGAATTAGGTAGTAGAGCAGAATTAGAAGTTAGTCAATTTCTGAGCAAGTGTTGTAACAAAACATTGGAATTGTTGCTTAAATTTGGTGATTCAATACAATTGAGGACATTGTGATTTTCTGGTGATCTCTTTTGTGTTGAATTATCTTGCATGGTTCTTATGATTCTATCTTTCAAATTGCTCAAGGTTATTAGATTTAGATTTAGATTTGATTCAATGGTGTTTATGATTTGATGCTTGAAGTGTTTGCGGCAATCCTTGGTCCATACTTTTTGCAGCTAGCTGATTGTTAGTTTCTTTGCAAAGTTATCTTGGACTTTTATATTCATTGTGCTTAGTTCAATTGTGGATATTTATTCATTTCAATTACAATTGGGTTGTCTTGGATGAATGTTCATGATTTGAAAAGCTCTAACACCTTAGAAGATTGCACTGTTTCTGTAAGATTGTAGATTTATCTTGGTCAAGTAGGAATTGGTTTATGAGGGATTGGTCCATTTTATGTATTTCATCATTTGCATTGTTAATCTTAGCAATAGTTAAATTTAAGAATCTCTTTGAAACCCTAATATTTTGTTATTTCTTTTATTATTTGGATTAGATTTAGGATTGAAGTTTCACTACATTGCTAGATCTGATAAATTCAAGATTCAGTCTTTTCTTGTAGTAAGGTCCCTTTGTGATTACCAACATTTTCACATTTATCACTGAGTTGTTTATGCATTGTCAAGACCTAACATTAGAGACCTTGGGGTTATCTCTTGAGGCTTGCTGATAGAGATTTACCTTTCAAGAGAGATAGGATACTATATTCTATCTGAGTTGTCGCTGTGCAGAAAACATCATCAACAGATTGGCGCTAGGAGGGCTTGAATAAGCAAGCTGGATCAATTTTTGTCTACCATCTATCCCGAAAGATTTAGAAGAAGAACCAAATCTACTCTAGGGGAGGAGGAATTTCAAGAATTACCAGTCCCTACTAGGTCAAGATGGAAAAGCAGTCTTATGTTTTTCATGATGAAAATGGTCTTCAGATTGATTTTCCTCAGCTTTGTGATTCTTTGAATAAGAGTTTGGGTCACTAAAACAGTAAGGGTTTACATCACTACGCATTGTCAGACAAGTGCAGAATTCATAATACCTATAGGCACAGTGAGTTGGGATGCTTAGACTTTTTGGGCCAAATCGAGAAGATGTTGCAAAGGGGTATTTTCATGAAATAATTTCCTGAACAATTAGCCTTTATAGATCTAGGGTTTATTGACATTGCAATTGAGGAATTTATGCAGATAGTTGAAGATCAGCTTGTTGGTGGTAAGTGTTTACAAGATTTCATCTCATCTAAATGGTGCGGAGTTCATAATGCAGCCCATTCAAAATTCACTTGCCGCTCGTGTGTGGATGCCATCATTAAAGTTGGAAGATACCTGGAGTGGAAATAAAAGTTAGACAAGGAATGCACTATAGAGAGGTCAACAAATTCTGAATCTGGAGATAATGTTGCAGTTGATGTTGAGGTAGCTCTTGAAGGGACTGAGTGTAAGGAATGCAAATTTGAGGCATTAGAGTTAACAAAGGAACATTTAAGTGAAGAGTTACCTATGGAGATCAAGGAGGATGTTCTTGAAGAGGTTAGTCAGATTCCTGAAAATATAGTGGAGGATGAGCTACAAGAAGGAGTTACCATGCAAGCTCCTCCCTTCCAGGATGAAGATCTAATACAGACTAGATTTGAAGAGCTTGTTGCCAGGATTTTAAAAGATTGGTCAAGCTTGAGTTACGGTGTCTGCTTAGAGGACTTGTTGTTACCATCTTGGTGTAGGATACATGAGGAAGAGCATTCAGAATTCACATGCTTCTAGTGTCAGACAACCATAAAAGAGGTGGAAGAACAAATACAATTGCCACAGCATGTGAGGGATACACAAAAATCTCCAATGGGAGAATTTCAACAAGTTGTT
The DNA here is from genome assembly GCA_007258455.2 of Sequoia sempervirens. Classification (NCBI taxonomy): domain Eukaryota; kingdom Viridiplantae; phylum Streptophyta; class Pinopsida; order Cupressales; family Cupressaceae; genus Sequoia; species Sequoia sempervirens. Next base: position 124,251,137 of record VDFB02075321.1, read on the forward strand.
GATGAATGTCTTGAAAAACATGAGGAAGCATTTAATGGAGTGGTCAACATTCCTAATGACTGTGATCAAGAGTCTGAACCAATGCCAACAAAGGAAGAGTTCAAGGAGTTCTCTCATTTATCAAACTCTTTTTTTTCTCTATCTGTTGATGAATTAAGCACTAAAAATTTACAGACTTTACGCATCAATGATGAGATAACTAATGTGGCTCATATTGATGTGCAGGAAGATTTGAATGATGCTGAAAATAGTAATACTACAGTCATAATTGATGGGCATGATCACACAGCTACAAGTGAAAATGTGCTTAGGGGCCAGCCTGCGATGCTTCTTCATGAGCATCCTATTGAGAAATTTACCGTACAAGACAATGTTTCTACATTCTCATCATTGATTCCTCATGGAAATACTCCAATAGGCAAAAAATTTCGTGTTGATAATTCTAGACTTGTTCAATCTAAATTTCACTTTGTATTGCATAGTGATGCCTCCAATTTTGTATTGCATGTTTCCAACACAAGGGAATTGTTGTACCATCAGTGGGGACCTCCTAAGGACATATATATCAGCTCTTTACAATTGAAGAATGATGAATACCACATTCAGTCTACAGTAGTACAAAATCAGGTTGTTTCTTTCTTTACTAAAAATTCTGAAGCTTATCAATTCGATTATGGAAGTTTAGGAAAGACAGCTTGTATACAGATTGATAATGGTTTCAATGAGTTGCCTCAATTACTGGTTATTCCTATCAATAAGGTTGAGTTTGAATGCTACATTATTGAGCCTTATTTTTTGAATATAAAGATAAGTTTGCATTCTTAAGGACTGTTACTTTCAACTTATTGCTTGTTCATTCACTGAAAAGTCAAGTAGGTGTAGGTCTCAGTTTATCATGTCTGGTGATGAGTCATTTTGGTGTTTCTTTGTATATAGTTTGATTTGAATAAATGTTGATTGCTTTGTTCTCTTTTAAGTTTTCTTTTCTGCTCTTACTTTCTTTAGATTAGGTTGCATTAGTATAGGTGTTTTTTTGCTTTGCATTTTTGCTCTACTTTTGCTTTAGAGGTCTTCTTATTTTCTTGTAGATGTGTTGTACCTCCATAGAAAATATTCTTTTGTCTGGGACTGTTCTAAGTATTTCCTTGATGAACTTTAATCCTATGTCTTGAAAGGATGGTTGAGGTCTTTGTTATCGTCATGCAGTCTAAATGTTTGATTTAAAGAGGATGGGTCACTGGTTTGATTTGAATTTGAAGTATTATGAAATCTTATATCTCTTATACATCTAAAAAATCTTGAGGTTGTTGTAGGGTCCTTGTGAGGTCTTGTCAGGTGAAAAATTCTATTTCTGCTTCAGCGCCACTGTGGTTCTCAGCCCTGAGTGTGAGTTTCATTGTTCACAGGTTGAAAAGAAAAAGTGAAAAGAAAAGTGAAATATTGAAAATCAAAAGAATGAATTCAACTTATCAGGGGTATCTGAATATCTCTATCGGGGCTATGGACGCCTGGCTGGAAATAAAGCTATGTTCGGGAGAGTCACAACGATAACCTCATTGGGGCTATAGATGCCTGACTGGCTGCAAGGCTCTATCCAGGTTGATTTCGAAGTTAGAATCTTTATGTAGCCTATCCTGACTAAACTTGGTTTCTGTAGTACCTCAAGGAGGGAAATGAGCTCATGTGCACACACTTGGATTTTTATTCTATGGAAGGTTCAGTCTGCCTTTGGTTTCGATTCTTTAATCTTTCATTTTGATTTGTTTGTCTGGTAGTGAGGTCGAAACTAGAGATTTCGGGTTCATGATTCTTGTCCATCATCAAATGCTCTGGAGCATTTCCCCAACAGAGCTGCCATTTGTTGTGCAGTTTTTTCACACATGCCCCGCTAAAAGCAGGGACCCTCTTTTTCTTTCACTTTTTGTTGTTTTGCCCCTATGATTTTGGGGATTTACTTTTCCTTGGCATGAGCTTAAAATTTTCATCTTTCTTTCCCAAGTGTTTCCCCTAAGTTGCACGCTGAAAATCATAAGTTTTGGGCCAAGCTCGGGTTTTTACCTTGGTTCGAGATTTTTCACCCTGTCCGGATTTTCCTGGATTGTGCTCAAAGTCTGGATCTATCTACTTTACATCGTGTTTCAGAGATTTCTGGCCTTCACGAAATTTTTCCTGGGCTGGATTTTTCTAGAATTCTGTCTTGTTGTCGGTTTTTCGAATTTGGTTGATTTTTGAGCTTTATGTCATTATGTTTATCATTCACATTCTCTTGAGTTGAAGTTTATTCTTTGAATGTTGGACTTGAGTTTGGTGTGCTGAGCCTCTAAGTTGTTGGATTTGGTGATGATTTCTTGGGCATTATCGTTGTTGTTCTTTGTTGGATGACATTAAACTATCATTTGTAATTTATGAGAATTGATTTCCACTTTATCATATGGTATGTACATGTTGCCTTGCTTTTGGTTGATGATGTGAATTGTGCTTTGGCATTTTAGTTTTTCTTGGAGTTCAAATTTCTGTGTCTTAGGCTTGCTCTGTGCATTCATGGTTAAAATTTAGGGTTTCATGCCTAGGGTATCACCAATTCATTTTTATTTTCTTTCGAATGAGCCTAGGATTCAAAGAGGATCTATAGGAGGTTCAGGTTAAACTAGTTCCATGCCAAAGTTCCTCAAATTTGTGATCTTCAATCAATTTGAGTGAATTCGTGAGAGGATAATGATATTCAGGTTTTCTGTCAACCTCAAGATTTTCTTGTGCTAGCGGATTTTACTAGTTTTCCTAGCCCTCTCTGTTTTCCTGGAATGTGCTGAAACTCCAGAATTTTTCCATCTTCACAGAATTTTAGTTCAGACGGATTTTTCTAAATTTTCTGGGAAGTGCAGTGAAACATGAAAATTGGATGAAATGGATGATTTTAATGATAAATTCTTATTATTCCATGCTTTTAATTGATAAATTACGCTGTTATCTGCATATTTTCTACATTTTTAATGATCTATGGTAGATTTTGTGCCTTCTTCAGGAAAATCTACTTGGCCTAGATTTCACGACTAGCTTGAGATCCCAGATTGTGTATTTTGTGATTGAACGAGGTTTCTGGGTTGATTTTGATCTGTGTTTGAATTTATTTGGATGAAAAATACATTACTGATGATGGGCTAATCTTGATCTTCATGGTATAATAGTGTTATAATGGATATTAATGGAGGTTTTTTGCTAAGTGCAGGCTTAATTTTGTTGAGTCATCAAGGAAATTCTGGAGATGAAGTTTAATCTATAAATAAATTCAAGATCCTCCACTCCTTGGATGACTTGGTGAGGTGCGTTTAGGATGGAGGGAAGTAGTTAATATAGAGTTGCATTGAAGATCCCAGGCCAACCTAGATGAGTTCATGCATTAATGCTTATTTTATTTAATTTTGAATTCTCCTTTGGCTGACCTATTTTATGGCCATTTATTATTGTAAACATTAGTTGGGTAGACTTGTTTGTGGCTATTTCATGATTATAAACCTTTATTGAGCCAACATGCTTTGGGGGTTCTCTATAAATTTGGAATTTTGCCTCATTTGTAACACAAGAATACATAAACAGATACAAGAGAATTAGGTAGTAGAGCAGAATTAGAAGTTAGTCAATTTATAAGCAAGTACTGTAACAAAACATTGGAATTGTTGCTCAAATTTGGTGATTCAATACAATTGAGGACATTGTGATTTTCTGGTGATCTCTTTTGTGTTGACTTATCTTGCATGGTTCTTATGATTCTATCTTTCAAATTGCTCAAGGTTATTAGATTTAGATTTACATCTGATTCAATGGTGTTTATGATTTGATGCTTGAAGTGTTTGCAGCAATCCGTGGTCCATACTTTTTGTAGCTACTTGATTGTTAGTTGCTTTGCAAAGTTAGCCTGGACTTTTACATTCATTGTGCTTAGTTCAATTGTGGAGATTTATTCATTTCAATTGCAATTGGGTTGTCTTGGATGAATGTTCATGATCTTAAAATCTCTAACACCTTAGAAGATTGCACTATTTTTGTAAGATTGTAGATTTATCTTGGTCAAGCAGGAATTAGTTTATGAGGGATTGGTCCATTTCAAGTATTTCATCATTTTCATTATTAATCTTAGGAGTAGTTAAATTTAGGAATCTCTTTGAAACCCTAATCTTTTGTTATTTCTTTTATTATTTGGATTAGATTTAGGATTGAAGTTTCATTACATTGCTAGATTTGATAAATTCAAGATTCAGTCTTTTCTTGTAGTAAGGTCCCTTTGTGATTACCAACATTTTCACATTTATCACTAAGTTGTTTATGCATTGTCAAGACTTGACATTAGAGACCTTGGGGTTATCTCTTGAGGCTTGTCGATAGAGATTTACCTTTCAAGAGAGATAGGATACTATATTATGTCTGAGTTGTTGATGTGCAAAAAACATCATCAACACCCCCTAGAAAAGAAACCACACCAAACACATAAGGGATCTATGGATTTGGGGTCAGTATGTTCATTGTTGCAATGTGTTTATGAAAGAGCTCATAATTATCATCATTCCCCAAAGCACATAGAACTAGAAGAATGACGCAAAGAGGGAAAAAAAAGAAAAAGAAAATCTATTTTCGGTCAACATGGAAGAGACATAGGGTGTCTCTATGCCTTACATCATCCCCAAAAGGAAAACACAAGTGAAAAGGAAAATTAAAAGGCGACTGAAAATGAAAAATATTTTGGGTCAACATGAAGGAGACATTTCGGTCTCAATTCCTTGCATCATCCCCAAAAAGGAGATCAAAACAAAAAGAGAAAAAGACAAGAACCTTGTGGGTCAGCATGGAAGAGACATAGGGCATCTCTACGCTTTGCGTAATCCCTAAAAGGAAAACACAAAATTAAAATAGAAAAGAAAAGGACCTTTTGGGTCAACATGGAAGAGACATAGGGCATCTCTATGCTTTGCATCATCCCCAAAAGGAAAACACAAAAAAAAAGACAAGGACCTTTTGGGTCAACATGGAAGAGACATAGGGTGTCTCTACACTTCGTCATCCCCAAAAGGAAAACAAAACAAAAAAGAAGACAAGGACCTTTTGGGTCAACATGGAAGAGACATAGGGCATCTCTACTCTTTGTGTCATCCCCAAAAGGAAAACAAAAACAAAAGGACCTTTTGGGTCAACATGGAAGAGACATAGGGCATCTCTACACTTTATGGCATCCCCAAAAGGAAAACAAAAAACAAAAAAAAAAGACAAGGACCTTTTGGGTCAACATGGAAGAGACATAGGGCATCTATACGCTTTGTGTCATCCCCAAAAGGAAAACACAAAAAAAAAGACAATGTACGACATATAGAAGAAGAAAGATATGAATAGAAGAAGTGTACAAAGAGAGATAAAACATAAAACAAATGTTACAAGGGAACACAATACGCACATGCAAATGAAAAAAAAGGACAAAGGGAAAAGTAATGCAAATGTAAGTCAACCATTAAATAAGTTATTGGTTTCTCAATCTTAAATGGATAAGTAGAAAATGAATGACATAGTTAACAGACAAAGAAAAATGCATTACAAGGACAAGGCTAACAACTACTTGTGTCCACAAAGGGGAAAAAAAGCATGAGCCAAAGGTGATGATGAAGAGGATCATGTGATAGTGAGAATGGAAAACCCTTCATCTATGGCATGATAAGGAAATGGTGTTTTAAGAGATAATAGGAAAGTAAACAGTATCAGTGAAGTGATACTTGTCTAGTATCTCATTCAATGTGCGACATGCTTTTGTTTGATGTCCAAGAATACAATGATATTTGCAATATGGCATGTGGGAATCGTTAGGGAGAATGACCAACCTATTGGAGGGTGGTAATATTATAAGACCTTTGTTTAAAAGTAGTTGAAGTCTCCTCACATTTAGGTGGAGAATGTGTAGGAAAATCGATCTTTTTGAGTTTGTAAGGTCATTTTTTGTTTGCTAGATTTACCTTGTTCATGAATAGAAGGAGGAAGAGGACCCATGGGGATCCTAGCATCCTTGTCATTAGAAGGAGATAATGGTTATTAACATGGAAGGAGAATGTTTAAGTTAGGAGGAGCATTCAAGATCACTATACTAGCATCCCAAAGTCTCCTAGGTTGAAGAGGATGTCTATCAGGATGAGAAGGATCTTGATATCCTAGTCCTATTGTGTGTGCTTCGGTTGATTGTTGTTCAAGAAGTTGATGGATGTCATGTCCATGTTTTGTGTCAAAACCTTGTTTACTTAAGATAGTGAATCCTTTACCATATGTCTCTTCAAGGTTAATAGAAGTGTTTGTGACTTTGTGATCATAAAAGGGGCGTGAGTGTGCTTGGTTAAGGGAACTAGATCCACTTGAAGGAGGGATCATAGGTCCATCATTGATTTCAAGATGTAAGTATGCAAAGTGATCAGGAGGTGCAATAGTAGGAATATCTTGTGACTTCATGGAGGGATAAAAGGCTGCATTGGCTTCTAAATTATCAAGGGATTCATTGTAGAACTTGTTCATGCTAGCATCATCTTCTCCAATGATGTCTACTTCGTGTGGAGGACAAACATGAGGAGTTAAAGGAGCATGAGGTTGTTCAAGGTCATTAGGGTCACAACCAAAGGAACAATTGGACATGTCTACCAATGACTTTAATGAATTCCAAAACTTATTGAAAGAAAATGCCATGATGTAAATAAAGTAAAATGCAATAAAGGATGAAAAATAGAGAATTTGTAAATGAAACTAGAATGCAAGAACATGAAACTATAATGAAAAAAATGCCAAAAAGATTACATAAATGTCGTTTAAAAAGTGTAGAGGGACTAATTCACCCTGGGTGGCGAATGAGTCCAAGTATGATGTTTTTATGTGTTATTCAAAATTTTTAATGTGATTTTGATGTTCTACAGAATGTAAACAAGGATGCAGAATGCAGATTTTTAATTTTTTCAATGAGATGTAATGCAAGAATGAAGTCTAAATGCAACTTTCACTAATGCAAGATAAAATGTCCTAAAATACAAAAAATAAACAATGTACTAATTGAATGTTAATGCAAATGTAAAATAGGATGCAATATGTAAATGAAATTATAAATGAAAAGTTCTTAAAATTCGGGTTCACCAAAATGAACTATTGATTTTTGGCTCCTATGGATAACTCTTGCACTTCTCGAGTTTTCACCTAAAAGGAGAGAGATAGGAGCAAAAATGCTAATGGTTCATTCAATTAATGTTATGTGTAATGTTGTATAACCTAAATTAAGTTAACTAAATGCAATTGACTGATCTAAATGAATGAAAAAAAATGTAAAAGTGCAATTTAAGCTATGTTTGAAAACACATTGTGTAATGCAATAATGAACTAAATGAAGGAAAATATGCAATACATAAAGAAAAGGGATGAATTTGAGTGCACCTAGAGACTTGATGAAGAATCTAGAATTTTGTGGATGCTCACTGAAATTAGTGATTTTTCACATTGGGACTCATTTTCCCAAGGTGGTGAATCAGTCCTCCTGGTGAAAAACTGTCAGAAGCAAGTTTCTGTTTGTTGAGATCCAGAATCTAAAAAAAATTAGATTTTCAGTTCTAAGGTGGGGCTCATTTTCAACAAGTGGTGAATCAGTCCTCTACCAAATTTTGAAAAATCAGGAGACAACTCTACAACACCAGATCTAGAAATCACTGCTTGTCGGGTTGTCAAAGTCAATTATGCGGGAAACAAATAGAAAACCTTCTCCAAGCTTGAAATAGACTTAAGTTGACTTGAAGCACTTAGTTGAATTGTAAACCAATATTCATAACCAAAAATCTTGTCAAATCTGCACACCTAGGTTTGCAAACAAACATGCAATAAGGGAAAAATGGTTTAAGGTTAGTGAATAGGGGTTTTCCTTGGTCAAACCCACTTTTGGAAATCAAATCTTTAATAAAATAATGAAATGAAAAGGAATGATAAACTAACAACATTCAATTGCTATTAACTTACCAAACCCTTGATGATGCAAATATGAAGTAATGTCAATGGTTGCTTCAAAGTGCTTGAATAGTGCTTGGAAGGATGTTGTAAAATGCTTGAATGCTTGAGTGAATAGGTGAATAAGTGAACTTGATGAATGGGGGTTGAAATAAGGTGAAAATTGTTGGTGTGAATAAGTCTTGTACCTAGTTTATTCCTTTACTAGGGACTTAGGGGACTTAATTCACATGTTAAGTTTACTTAGGATATTAGTTGTCATATCTAGATAAGCATTAGTTGTCTTATCTAGAAATTCCACTTTCCTAGGTAGTTATGAGTTAGTTGTCTCATGTGATAGGATTAAGACACTTGTCATGATTTTTTCTTATCCTATCTCTCATCCTTTCCTTTATAAGCAAGGCATCTCTATCATATTTGTATTGCATTATATTGCATAGCATTGTATTGTATTGCATTGATCATATTGTATCATATTGCAATCCTTGTTCGGTGGAATAGCATCTTCAATTGTTGCTTCTCTCTATCTCTTGTGGAGGTTCTTTGGTGTTGCAAATTGAAGATCTTGGGTTGATAACTCCAACATGGTATTAGAGCTTTGAATCTGGCAAGCCCCTTCCATTTCTTTATTAGAGAGTTTCCATCAATTTCTATTGTGATTTTTGAGTTTCTTGTATCCTATATTGCATGCTTGCATTTTGGTGAGATCTGGTGATTGCAACACTTTTGGCTATAGTGCCAATATTTTAGGCTGTCCCATTGCATCCAGAAGGCTCGAAAAAGTCAGATTTGGCTTTTGTTTCACTCAATTTCGTCACCATTTGCAACTTTGGCAAAGAAGGGTTTCGAGCTTAGATCTAGTGAACAACTTATTATAGGAGCACTTTGAGCAAAAATTAAGCCTACCATTGCGTTCGAGTGGCCGTTTCTGAGTTTTTTGATATAAAATTTGCCTATATTAGGCAAAAGTTGTTTTCGGAGCAAAAAAAATTTAGCAGAGGAGGCCGCACAGCCCCCTGCGCAGGTACGCGCTATCGTCAAAATAAAAATTTTAATTCTGCATATTTATTTTGGGCGGGTTTGTTTATTTTTATTAAAAAATTTCAAAAAAAATTAAAAATATATATATTTAAAGCTCTTTACAAAGCGCTGTCGGTGTTTAAACAATCGGCAAACTTTATTTAAGTCTGCGGACTGTTTATTGTCCGCGGGGTAACTTAAACCCACCACCGGCCTCAAACTCCGCCCGCAGCCACAACCACTGCCACCGCTAGCCTGTAGTGGCTATAGTCACCACTAGCAGGTTGTAACTATTGGCTGCTAACTCCAACCACCACCGGTAGTCGCCAGAATAACCGCCAGACGTCGAAACTGCTAGCGGTTAGATCAGACCGCCTGAAATTTTCTATTAGCCCAGTGCACGATCATGTGCAGGACCACCGGCTAGCCCCTGAGGGCTTAAACTTTTGCTCATGTTTAGTGTTCGAGGTGCCTAAAATAGGCCTTTTTTTCATTTTTGCATAACTTTTCACCACGACATCAGATTTTCAAAAACGAGATATTGTCGGAAAGCTGGTTCGACGAACTTCATAGTGGTGTAGGTGTTTTTTTCCAGATTTTGACATTTTTTGCCAGTTTTTCAGCTTGAAGGTACAAGTGCATTTATTGCTTGTTCTTGATGTAACTTTTGTAAACGAAGTCAAAATTTGGCAAACTTTTTTTTGAAATTGATCAAAAAATCACAAGGAATCTGTTTGTAACCTCTATTTTCAGCTTTGATAAGCTCTTTTTCCTAAAAATTGTAAAAATTTCCGTGTGTTATAAATGGTTGATTTGAGCTTGTCACTTGTAAAAATTGAAAATTTGTTCATTGTAATTTGTTGGGGGGGTTGCAAATTGAGTTTTCATACATTCTAGGGGGTGAAAGGCACAATTTTAGTGCCACATTGTCTTCTTTCTTTTGGTGTTCATGGTGGATCTAAGACAAATTGAACCACTCACTCCACACAATTATCATACATGGAAGCTAAAAATGACTGAATTGTTACAATCTAAGGGTCTATGGCCAATGTTAGATGCAGAACAACCTGAATTTACAAGGGATTATGAAAAATTTGTCCATAAATGTAAAATGGATGAAGCAAAAGGGCTCATTGGCTTACATGTATCTGATAATTTGTTGTTTCATATTTCAAAGTGAAAAACACCTAAGAATTTTTGGGATAAACTTGAAGAATTGTATGGTAAAACAAATCATTTTAGAACCTTGCAACTTCAAGCAGAACTACAATCCCTCTCTCCAGATGCATTTCCTTCAATTCAGGATTTCCTTGCACAATTCAAGATGATTTTGTCATAGTTGAAAGGATGTGGACATGATGTATCTAGTGATGAATGTATCTTCTTGATTTTTTCTAAGTTAAAGGGCCCTTATCAAGTGTTTTCTTCTACTTTCTATTCAACTATGGATGCAATTGGGAAAGATTACAAAATGCCTACATTTGAGTTGTTTTGTGAGCGACTTACTAGGGAGGAGGCCAAGTTAATTCAGTTGGATGCCTTACCTAATTCTAAGAATCATGCTCTAATGGCTCAATCATCCAAGGGTAAAGGAAAGAACAAGAAAATTCCCAAAGAAAAATCATCTTCTGGTAGTGAGAATCCCTCCAAACCAAAGCCGAAGAACAATCAGAAGTCCACTCAATCTCCTTCTTCTTCTACCTCTGGAGATTCTTCTTCCAAGTCCAAGAAAAAGAAAGGAGATCCTTGTTCATTTTGTGGCAAAACTGGGCATGATGCATCTCATTGCTTTAAGAGACTAGAGGCCTTGGAGGAAGCTATGAAGAAGCACAATATTTCAGTGGCTAAGCCTTCTTCCATGGGAAAAGGGAAAGCTCTTTCAGCACGAGCTATGCATTCACCTTCAGATAGTTGGATTCTTGATTCAGGTGCTTCACATCACATGACCAATTCACGTGATCTTCTTGATTCCATAGTTCATACTTCTACTTCTCAGAATGCAGTTGGGAACTCTTCACAAATTCCAGTTTTGGGGACAGGCTCCGTTCAGATGCTAGATGGGTGCATTGAGGATGTTCTACTTGTTCCTGATATTTCAGCGAATCTACTTTCCATATATCAGATTTTTCATTTTGGAGATGGGAAGTCAGTTGAGTTTACTCCACAGAATGTGACTATTAGATAGTTGCAGGATCCTGAGAAGGTTGTTGCTACAGGGATAGTTGATCATGAGAATCATTTGTATTGATTTGATGGATTTGAGTCTTCATTGGGTTCATGTTTTGTTGCTCATGTTGATTCAATGAGCAAGCTTTGGCATGAGAGATTTGGGCACTTGAACTACAGATATCTTCAGCAAATGCAAGCACATAACTTAGTGGTTGGTCTTCCAAATATCACTTCACAGATGGTGTTTGTCAAGGATGTGTTCTTGGCAAGCAACATCAAGATTCTTTTCCTAAGGGTCAAGCTACACGTGCAACCACACCCCTTGAGCTAGTCCATAGTGATCTCATGTCATTCCCAACTCCTTTTTCAGGGGCTAAGTATGTGCTAACATTCATTGATGATTTTTCCTGCTGGACATGGGTCTATTTTGTGAAGCTCAAGAGTGAAGTCCTCACTAACTTCAAGACCTTCAAAAAATTTGTGGAGAAGCAGTCAGGTTTTTCTCTTCAATAAATACGCACAGATAATGGGGGGGAGTATGTCAATTAGGCATTTCAAGTTTTTTGCAGTGAGCATGGTGTTCTTCATCAGCACACAATTCCTTACACTCCTCAGCAAAATGGTGTGGTGGAGAGAAAGAACAGGATTCTCAGGGAAATGGCCAATTGTATGATTCAGTCTAGGTCCATGGCTCCCCGCTTTTGGGCTGAAGCTGTTAATTGTGCCAATTATATTCAGAATCGTATGCCCCACAGGGCAGTGCAAAATATGACCCTTGAGGAGGCTTGGTCTCATCGTAAGCCTAATATATCCTTCTTTAGAGTATTCAGTAGTGAGGCTTGGGCATTCATTCTGAATGGTCGGCGTAAATCCATGGAGAAGAAGAGTCAGCGGTACATATTTGTTGGCTATTGTGAGGATGTGAAGGCATATAGATTGTTTGATCCTAACACATGAGAGGTACATTTTCAACGTGATGTTCAATTTTATGAGACCTTCACCTAGTCAGATCCTCCTTTGACTTCATCACAACCTACTCAGTCTTCTTCAATTCATGATACTTTGCTACTTGAAGAAGATTTTGATGATGGTCTTGATGCACCTCCTCCTCAGTCACCCACTAGGCCACGATGGGCTCGAGTTACTCTTGAGGAGGCTGGTCCTCTTGTTGGTGATCCCAGAGACACTCGTCATACTCGTTCTTAAACTTCTGGAATTAGTCTTTTGAGTCATGCAGTTTCAGATGATCCTAAGAAGTTTTCAGATGCTTCGGGTATTCTAGAATAGGATAGTGCTATGGATGATGAGTATTCTTCCTTGATGAAGAATCATACTTGGGATCTTGTGCCTCTTCCTAAGGGAAGAAATTTGGTTCGATACAAGTGGGTGTATTGTACCAAGTATGCAACAGATGGTTCCATTGATAAGTACAAGGCTCGTCTTGTTGCAAAGCGGTTTTCTCAGGTTGAAGGGATTGACTATTCTGAGACCTTTGCTCCTATTTCCAAGATGGATTCTATTCGCCTTGTCCTTGCTATAGCTACATCTCAGGGATGGTCAGTATTTCAGATGGATGTGAAGAGTGCTTTCTTGCATGGGGATCTTCATGAGGAGAACTATATGGAGTAGCCACTAGGTTTTGTCCAAGACTCTTCACTTGTTTACAGGCTTCGACATTCATTGCATGGTCTCAAACAGGCCCCTCGGGCTTGGTATGAGAAGATGGATAGTTTCTTGCTTGCTTCTGGCTACACTCATTTCCATTCCAATCCCACAGTTTATACATAGAGACATGGAGAGGATCTACTTATACTTGTGCTCTATGTGGATGATTTGATTCTCACAGGGAGTTCTACTTCCATGATTCAGAGTACACAACGAGAATTGATGGAGCGATTTGATATGACCAACCTTGGTATTTTGCATTACTTCCTTGGTCTTCAGGTTCATTAGAATTCTAAGGGGATCTTCATTTTCCAGCAGAAGTATGCTCTTGATTTTCTTCAGAGATTTGGCATGGCTAATTGCAAGCCTGCCCCTACTCCATTCCAATCAGGTGTTGTACTATCTTCCAGTTGCACTACCCCTATAGTTGATCCTACCTTGTATCGACAGTTGGTTGGTAGTATTTTGTACTTGACACATAGTCATCCTGATATTTCCTTTGTGGTTGGACTTGTCTCTCACTTCTCACAGGAGCCTCATGAGAGTCATTGGAAGGCCGCCAAGTGTATCTTGAGATACATTCAGGGCACTATTCATTTTGGAATTCACTACACTTCAGGTGCATCTCAGATTGTGGGCTTCACTGACTCAAATTGGGCTGGTGATGTCAATGATTTGAAGTCTACTTCTGGCTTTTTCTTTTTCCTTGGTTTTGGTCCGGTTACATGTTCATGAAAGAAGCAGACTGCTATTGCATTATCATCGACAGAGGCTGAGTATCGAGGTGCCGTGTTGGCTAGTCATGAGGTTTTTTGGCTTTGTCAGTTGATGACTGAGTTTGAATTCCCTTCCACTCAGCCCACTACTCTTTCGTGTGACAATCAGAATGCCATTCATATTTCACACAACCCAATGGAGTATCAGGGGACTAAGCATATTGAGATCCACATGCACTTCATCAGGCAACTCATCCAGGATGGTGTTCTTAGCTTGGAGTATTTGCCTACGGATCAGCAGGTTGCAGACATCTTCACTAAACCTTTGGCATCACCTCGCTATCTTTAGTTGCGATCGATGCTTGGGGTGAAGGAAGTTGTCCTTGGGGGGTCTTGAGGAGTCCTCCTTCCTTCATTAGTTTTCTTTGTTTCTTTCTCTCTTTTGGAGAGGAGTTTTCTCCCACAGGGTTTTTCTCCTTTTCTCCGCTTGTGAGAGTTTTTTGTTTTGTACATGGGTACCTCATCAGGCCTAGTTGTCAGGACCCATCTTTTGCATGTATGCATTGGTTTGTACCTCCCCAAGTTGCACTTAAGGGGGGGTGTTGGTGTGAATAAGTCTTGTACCTAGTTTATTCCTTTACTAGGGACTTAGGGGACTTAATTCACATGTTAAGTTTACCTAGGATATTAGTTGTCATATCTAGATAAGCATTAGTTGTCTTATCTAGAAATTCCACTTTCCTAGGTAGTTATGAGTTAGTTGTCTCATGTGATAGGATTAAGACACTTGTCATGATCTTGTCTTATCCTATCTCTCATCCTTGCCTTTATAAGCAAGGCATCTCTAGCATATTTGTATTGCATTATATTGCATAGCATTGTATTGTATTGCATTATATTGCATAGCATTGTATTGTATTGCATTGATCATATTGTATCATATTGCAATCCTTGTTTGGTGGAATAGCATCTTCCATTGTTGCTTCTCTCTATCTCTTGTGGAGGTTCTTTGGTGTTGCAAATTGAAGATCTTGGGTTGATAACTCCAACGAAAATCACTTATTTATACACACTTGTGCCTTAGTAACCTGTTCATACCTCATCATAGGCCGACATCAAGTGATTTTTAATAAAATCCTAAAAGAAAATTTAAAATATTTTGAATTTGGGGCCAAGGGGGACTCATTCACCACCCATGGAAAATGGGTGCCACCTAGGATCTAAAAATGTGTGTCAGGAAATATGTTGTATTTAATATTTTTTGTGGGGATAATATTCAAAAATACACTTAATAAAAGCATTTGAGGGCATAGAGGGGTCAAATAAGTCATAAGAAAGGGATAAATAGTGAATTTGTGCCTAGAAAAGTGTGAAATCTTGTTACAAGACTTTACAACACTTCAAAATAGGACTTATTGATGTGTAAAAAGGTGATTTTTAGGTGAATTGTAATTAATAGAGTCTAGAAGAATGTAGAAATATCTTACAACACTTCACAACACCTTCACAAGATGTTGTTCTTGTGAGTTTTAGTACCTAAATAACCATGTTCAAGCCATGTCACAACATAAAATCAAAGGAACATAGTTCCAACACCATGAAACAAAACCTAAAATACCATGAAAGTGACAAGGGGCCATTTTTCTATGGCACAAAACCCGAACTCATCCCTTACCCACCTGAGAATAATGTTTCATACCAAGCAAGTTACAATGACATTGATCACATATATAACAAAGTATATACAATCAAAGCCAATCAGCCAAAAACTTTGTTTCCTTATCCAAATAAATAACATTTGTTATTTCTCCTTTCCATGTAATAGTTGTAGGATAATCGCATACTCACTATTGCATGTTTTGCATTCATCGCAAGGGGTAGCATACCATCATCCATTCCAGGCTCACCCTTGTCCTGCACTAAGTGGGGGAAAAGGGTTAGAAAGTATTATCCTTGTATGTCACTTTTTTTTGTCTCTTTTGACTAATCATTATCCTTTCATGAATGTATAAGAGCAAGCATGGGATGTGGACAACATGTCTTAAGATTGAATCGCATGTGACATACTACTTGTCTTCATGACACAACTTATTGAAAACATATGACTTGGCATAGGGCTTTTCGAATGAGCTCTCATACCCTCTTCTACTTTAAATAAATTTCTCATAGTAATGGTGTTAGAAACCACTTTAAAGTGGGGGAATACATAGATATATTTTTGCAAATTTCATGGCATGATTTACTTTTTTCTTGTGACACGTTCTCTCCTTGATGGTTTCATTGGGTTTGATGCCTTCCAAGAATGTACATGATCAACTAAAGTGGCCTGATGTGAACAAGGCATCGCATGGATAACAATATGACACCCTGACTTGTCCTCTCTTGGAGACATGAACAACAATTCTCCCTAAGAAGAAGATCTTACATGAACAAAGAAAAATCCCCTTTAACAAAAAATTTACATGATATTCAAAACATTTACAAAAACATTATATTGTGGTGCCTTATCAATTTTCTTTGGAGCATAACTTTGGTATGGTTTGTATAATGGGAAGCCGACACACTAGCATGAATTTCTCACTAAAACCACTTCTTTGGGACAACTCACCCTATGGACGACCTTATGTTCTATGGCCACAGAGTGAGCGCATATTTTCCACCCCGTTTTCCTTTCTTGCCATTGTAAGATTATGTATCTTGTTGGTTTGACTTAGGATCTTGGATCCTGGGGGCTTGAATGCCTTCTTGATCTTTTTCATCCTTTGTCATCTGCATCTGTACACTCATATCTCTCTTGAATGACTACTTTAGTGTGAGTTTGAAGCAAGTTCATCCTCTCACTAAAGTGGGGGCTAAATGTGGCATAGAAAAATGGACACTTCTTGCTTGAAATGGGAATAATTCATGATAAATTGGACTTAATAGGGCCTTGATTTGATGTTGTGGGGTGTTTTTCACATACACACTAGGTCTTGGACCCTTTCAAATGCATTTAATGATGTCTTGTAAAGTTGGTGTAAAGTGTTGTAAAAGACTTTCACACCTCTCTAGGCTTAATAAACCCATCTTCCCTTAATTCAACATTATAAAATGTATTTAATTCCATTTTCACATCAATATAGAAGGCTTGTAAAATAAATTTAATATTAAACTAGTGTTGTAATGTGTTTTACACATTCACATTGGTTCTTGTGCCTTTCTAGGTTGTGTAGACCTCATTTTAGTGTTGTAAATTTTATTTAATCACACTTTCACATTCAATTCTGTGTCCCAAGCCCTAATTGACCTTCAAATCATCATTAATAGGCCCCTATTACCCCATATTGTGAATCCCAAGGCATAATTTGATCAAATACTCAAAGAAATCAACATATGAACTGGAATTCCTCATTCCCCAACAATCCAGTTCACAAATGGGCCCCTCTAGGACTAATTCACCATCTATGGCGAATGAGTCCCCACCAAGTGGGATTGATTCCCCCAAGGTGGTGAATGAGTCCTATTTGGGCCATTTTTTACTTTTGAGTGAGAAAAAATAGGTTTTAAGTTTATTTTTTCTTCATGTCGGCCTTAGGGATCCAATTTACGGGCTAATAAGGTGAATTTCCTATTAAATCAAGTCTCTACACCCTAATTTACATCTCTCTTTTCTCATACAAACATCTCTTATGATTCATTCATCATCTATCTTCTCCCTAAAGTCAAGCAAGCTAGGGTTCCATCATTCCAAGGCATTAAGATAGCATTTTTTAGACATTCAAGGGAAAAATCTCCATTATTTGTTGCAAAAATTAAAGATCAAAAATCATGGCAAGGTATTGACTCCATTGTTTCATGCTTCATTACATTCCTTCATCATTTTGGTTTAATTACCTACAAAGGGGTTTGACCAAGGAAAACCCCCATGTCCTAACATCCAACATTTCTCTTTCTTGTGTGTTTGCAAATTTAGACATCTTGGAGTTTTAGAAATCATTGAAGATAAAGTTGCAAAGTTGTTCAAGTCATCTCTTCATTGGATAAGGCAAAACATAAAAAAAAAGTCACCTTCAAGCTGAATTTGACAATTTCAGAACCAGACACTTGAAGAAGCAAAAAGTGTAGACTGAAGGATCCTATTTCCACCTTTGAATCTTCAAAAATTCAAAAGTGGACTCATTCACCATGAGTGGCAAATGAGTCCCACTGCCAAGCTTGATTTTGGTTTTCTGCATTTTTGGATACCCATTTGTCTAAAACAAGTTTTGGAACAGTTTCTCGAAAAAAAGGACTAATTCGCCCAAAATGGAGAATGAGTTCTTGTAGGCCAAATTTCTAGCATTAGCAGCATTCCAGATGTCATTTCTAGTCTCCATCAAGATCTCAAGTGCACACTTTCATTTTCATCAAATTTTATTATTGTTTTCTTTAATTTCTAGGTGTTTTTGCATATCACATTATGTTTTCAAACATTGCACATTTCATTAGTTTTTCTTTCATATTCAATCAATTTCATCAATGAGTTGCACTTAGATCATTGCATTTAGTCACAATTACATCATAAATTCCTTAATTTGAGTGAACCACCTCAATTTTTAGGTTCTATCTCTCTCCTTTTAGGTAAAAAACCCTAAGAGTGCAAGAGAAGTCCATAGCACCCCTAAAATTGATGGTTTAGTCACCCAAGGTGTGTTGGTAGGAGTTACATTAGAAGCTGCCCTAAAATCTAGGAATGGAATCTAATTTTGGAATTTTTTGTGGGAGTGGGTTTATGGAAGCATTTTTAATATTATGGAAGGTTTTTGGGGTCGATTTTTGGAGGTTTCTTCCCAACTTGATCATGAATTTTTTTGGAGAGTCTTTTGGAGCTTTTTTTTTAAGATTACAAGCAATTTGGGTTATGTTTTGGTAGCCATTCGTGTCTAGAATGTGTAGGTTGTTGTTGCAGGTGTGAATTTTCTTGGAGAGGATATGGGAAGTGTTTTTTTGCAGGTTTAATGGTGCGTAGTAGTAGAAAATTGATGAATATGTCTATATTTGAAGAGCAACAGAGTGGATTTTTGAAGAATACAAATTGAAGAGCTTGTTTCACAGTATTGAGAGTTGATTTGAGATAGAAGAATTTGAAAATTGTTTTTTAAGGTTGTTTGTTGTCATGTTGCAGATTTAAATCTGTTATGTATTGAATTTTTCATTAACCGATAGGGCTACAAAATATATGTAATATGATTTCAATGAATTTGTGAAACATTGATGCATATTTGAATAGTGAATATTAAGTATGTTGTTGCAGATTTTTTGTATCAATTTGTTGTTGTGTGTGAGTTTTTGATTGAGGGTTTGGAATCCCACTTCATCAAAAACATAGTCCAAAAATTACAAATCTATACAAATGTAAATATTATAAAAGAAAATGTCTCAAAAGTGAGTTTTTTTAGTCTAAAATTTTATCTAGCACCGAGATATAGACTTTTATATGTAAAAATTCATTTTTTTGGCCCTTCCAAATGCAAGCTAGATGTTTGTTGTGTCTAAGGAGGCTCCAATAGAAACTTTATTTTTGAAATCTCTTGGAAATAACTACTACCTACAAGACAAGAAACAAAATAAACACACTCACATACAACAAATATTAAATTTTAGTATGTTCAAGTCTGTTTCACTAGAATGTAAGCATTGAAATTGAAAAATAAGGAACAATAAAGAATAAAAACTATAAAACAAATAAAATCCTATTTATATTTATTGATCCTACCACATACCTCAAAAATATGATTTTGATTTTCTAGTTTGGATATGGATGCTAAATCATTGTACCATAACACTTTGATTTCTATTGTTGATTGATTTGATAGAGTAGACTTGCATTAACATGTGATATATAAAATTGATGAACGAATGATCCTATTTATAGAATTTCCATGGGAAAATGAGTTAGGAGATAAGGATGAAGATGAATATTTTAGTTAATTGAACTGACTGTGAAGTCAACTCAACTAAAAAGATAATTTTTCCTTTTAGAACTTATGAGATAATAATACTGCATTTTTTAAGTCAATCGATGGATAATTATAAACAATAAGTTTTCAATCAAAGACTAAGTTGACTAATAGATGAATAAGAAGAAGATTCTTAAATGAAGAAGAGTTGACTAAGGACTAAATATTGAGATGCTCAAATTAGATGGAGCTATCTAATGATGGAAGAAAGAATTAACTAAAGACAAAAGAGGAGTTAATCATTGAGTGAAAATGAAAATTATATCTCACTTAATTAAATATTATTTAATTGAATAGATAAATGGATGAAATAAATAATCAATTAATGATGTAATAAATGGTAATTAATGAATAATAAATAATAAATTAAATGGTAAATGGTATTTCATAATAAATGATTGATGATTATTGTGATGATTAATGGTAATTAAAGGGCGACTAGATAAAGTATTTTAGTGTCTCCACCATCTTTCCCATATGAATGGATTCATCATAGCAACATCTATTGCTAAATTTAGAAATATTTCCTCTACTTCGTTCGTATTCCTTTCACCATAATGTGACATTATTCTTTGTGCTTGATTCCATCTTTAGGTACCAATTTTGGATTCCAAAATATCTCAAATCATAACTCCCATTAGACCTTGTAGTGGGAATGGCTAATCCCACAATAGTGCATCCCACTTGTAAGACATAGTATTTTTTTATTAAAATCACTTAATTTTTTTAAAAATTAATGATCAAAGTCTAGAGGGACTCCATCATAGGTAGGTTGATAAAAAAAGGGTTTTGATTGAATTTCATTGGATAGAAACCCCTAGGATTAATTCAAAACTCACACCAAGTCTCATCCTCACCTATCATGACAAAAAAAAAGAAAAAGTCATATACTTATATACATGCATCTATACATACATACAAACATAAACGTATATATTTATAGATATATTTATATATATATACATGAATATGCATGTATACATATATATGTGTAGACATGCAAAATTTACATTATGCATTCGATCAGATTCAGTCAAATTAGATGTTGCATTAGGACCATTCATCAATTAATCAAGTGCATTTTCATCCATTCATTAAATAATCTCAAGGTCATTTATCAAATAAACATTATCATTCAACCTTCATCTTGCATCATCCACTTAATTAAATAAATCATGACTTCATTTAAATCAAATCCTAAATCATATTCCATCATTTTCTAATTCAAATAAATCAAATATCAAAGTCCTAAAAGTCAAACTCACCTAATCAGCATTAAATCAGCATAATCATCATCTATTTAATCTAACCTTGATTAAATGTTAATCCCATCCCACTTGCATTCTCTAGATATCTCCACTTGCACAATAAATCAATTTTATTGATTTATTAAAACACTCATTTTCCCTCAACATGACAAGTCAAACATGGCATTTATTGCTGTTTTTCTTGTCCCCCTCTCAAAATTTATTGCAAATTTGAATTCAAATTCTCCCTCTCATGGGCACTCTTCCCAAATCTTGCACAACCATTGACACTCATCATTTGACAAGTGTCATCTTATCATTAGAGGATCTTTAGTCCCACATTCACCATCTTGGCCAATCTCTCATCAACAAAATCTATAAAATAAGGCCTTCATTCTCATTCATGGATCCACAATTTCATGCAAGGTTACTCTCTTCATTTGAGTTTTGATCTTGTCCATTTCACTCCATCATCTCCATTTTCATTTTATCATCTTGAGCTTTGATCAAGGATTGGGAAAGGGTCACTAGCACATGTGACACCAATCCACTATGGAATAGGTAACTTGCTTTTGTTTTCATTATGCTTGTAGCTTTATTTCATCCTTTTGTTGCATGTTTTAAGCATTTTGCAAGGTATTTCATAGGAGTGTTCTTGAGGGATTTGTAGGTACTAACCCTTGTTTGAGATTAGTGTTTGCAGATTTTGAAAAGCATGCTCACATTTGGCGCTAGAAGGAGGGCAATAAAGCATATCTTGACTCTTTGAATCTGTCATTTGAAATAAACTTATTACTTTGTTATTGTTTACACTATTAGATTTGGGTTTCTGGTTTTTATTTCTCATATATATATATATGGATAGCCATGTTTCTATGAGACATTTGGTTGAACAATGCGTGTGCCTTGTCTTTTGATGGTTGTGCATATTCTTTTAAAAAGAGCTACATTTTTTGTTAACATAGAAAGGATTGCTGGTCAAAAGTTGTAAGTTATTGTCTTCACACCTGCTTACTGCATAAATTTGAAAATTTCATCAAAAGCATTCATAAACGTTACTTTTTGTGCTTTTATCTCTTGAAGGCATTTGTCAAATAACTCCTAAACTTTATCCACGTGTGGCTATGCTTTCATGCTTCACATATTTGTTTAGTAGAATAGTTATTGGGTGTACTTTCGGTGGCTTAAGATCTGCTATGCTAAATAGGCGTATTTGGGACTAACCAGATTCCACTGTTATTATATTTAATTCTTTTTGATTTGGAATTTCTGCCATCCAAAAAAATCCAAGCAGTGTGAAGTCATAAACAGTGTGTCATAACAGCGTAGCTATGCTTTCATTTTTTTGATTTGGATCCTTTAGGGATGCACGACCACAACACAATGGTAGTTGTTCGTAATACACATCACTTACTGAATTCGTATTTATGCACAATAGATATCATAGAATCTCACTATTACCATCAGTCAGAATGAATTCTTTCATAGCAAAACACCCAAACAAGTTTAATAGGGGTCTGATATTTGTTTTGAACTCGCAGTTTGTATTCATCTGCTGGCGCGTATCTCTTCTTAACTGTGATCTGATTTGCGTAGTTCCTAGGTGGCGTGGTAGGTTGAGCTTTTTATTTTAAATGAAATGATCCTTTTGTATTGCGTGTGAAATCCATGTCAAGCTAGAAGTGTGTCAGGAAAGGATGAAAACATTTATACTTGCGTGTGAGTTGAAGGCATCGGCCAAGATCCCATGTAATGAACCTCTCTTAATTTCTGCCAAATATAAATGAAGAATCTTTCAGGCCGCCTTGGTACTACGAGTTGATTTTGGTATTTAATACATCAAATGGAGGGAGTCAAAATGAATATCCTCAGCTTGCGTGTAAACTTAAAGGCAGTAAGCAAGAATTAATACAACGAAGCTCCCTTAGTTTCTGCTCAGCGTGATAAGACACTGATCTAATCAGCCGAACCACTCATTTAAATGGAGTAGGTTGTTCTTTTATGAGTATGGCATTTCTTGTGGTCATAAGTCATGATAAAATTTTTTCCTTTTCATACTGTCCTTACTCTGTAAGACTATGAAGACTTTACACAGTTGATTCAAAGCTGTAGATTTCTTTTATGCCTATGAATCTATGACTGTGTCTTCATATGCAGGTCTACTTCTATCTCGTACATGCCAGTTATAGAAATCAGTTATACGCCTGCCAGTATTGTTCCACGCTGTCAAGCCTTTTTGTCTATTTTTCTAGTCATCTGTTTCTAAGAACGCCTTTTGTTATCTATCCTATTGGTGCTCATTCAGCAGTCCTCAGACAGAGACTTGTTGCGCCATTTTGTGCTGTCATTAATTCACCACCTTTTCTCCTTGCAAAGCCGCGCATCACGTGCACTACTGTCTCCCTCAGGCATTGACTAAAAGCTATACCTTAAATGTTTGAAGAGCCTTCATGCGCAGGATACCTGTCAAGCATTCTGCTTGTTAATTATTGGACATGTAAGGGTGTACGGGCTAAGTGGCAGAATGAAATAAAGATCAGATTTGTCTTTCTATTTGTATCTGCACTGTGGGAATTAATTTCAGTTACGTTTGTTGATGTTATGCATTTTGTTGAAAAAATAACTTGAGCTATGGTTGGAAAAAGATTTGTTGAAGTGGAGATTTTTATTTATTTTTTTTTAAAAAAGATCCCCCTATTATTTTCATGAAACTCAAAGTTTTTTTGAATATTTAAGCATAATTTCTTTATATGGTAAATGAATCTTTAGTCACAAATTAGGTTTGAATGTCTATTAAGATTTTGATGAAGATTCTTTCTTATCTTTATTTTGGAAAGGGTTTAAACAAATTTGATAGTCTTTTCATGCAAAATCCTAGTTTGTTGAGATTAAGTTATCAATAAGAAATTATGTTTTAGAAAAGCCCTCTAGTTTTATATTTGTTTAAAATGTAAGGAAAGCATGATTTACTTATGAAATCCTCTTTCTATCTTACAAATTTGAATCATAATAAATTTGATTATCACATGATTATCTTTTCGTTTATAGGTACAAACGAACAACGAAGGTACAAACGAAGGAAAAGCGAAGGCGAAAAGGTACAAGGAAAGCGAAAAGTCAACAAGGAGGAGGCTAGCAAACGAAAACAAAAGGAGGGGAATTTTTTTTTTGAAAACACAATGTGTTTTTTAACACTTTAAGTGTTTGATCAACACTACTTAACGAAGTTGTTTATCTTTTCGTTTTAGAACACTAATTTTCATTTGGGTCTAAAATGAACAATTTGATTTTCATTGCAAAGGGCTTAAAATGAATCTTAGGACAAACGCACTAGATTTTGTTTGAGGTTAAGAATTGAACAATCAAAACTCACACTTCATTTTGGTGCTTAAAACGAATTCACAATTGCTTTGAAGGCTATAAAATGAACAAGTGCTTGAATTGTGGGATTTTGTCTTTTGAGTGCGTATCCTCTCCCCTTGCACTTCGTGCGATCTAGGGTGCAAGAGAAACACTCAAAATACATTTTATTGCTTTGAAACACTTCGATTTGGGCTTAAAAATTGAACATCTTGTGCGAAAGTGTGAGTAGGGCATTTTCCGCATATTCTTTGTGCCATCAAAGATCGATCGAGTTACGGATTGTGTCTTTACTCGCTTTTGTTTATCTTAGAGGGCCTGCCTTGGGGAAAAAGTACTCACCCAAGGGACGACTCAACCGGTAACACTCTAAAGCCAAGAGTATTTCCAGCTGGGATATAAATGTGGGTTTTGGTTAAATGCCATTATCACGCGGTTGGCTTCGACAAGATGGATCTGAAAGGGGACTTTTGCCATATGGGTCAATCTCCACAACGGAAAGTCCTTACTAGAACCCATGTGCTAGAATTTGCCAAAATCCTTAATCTATTTGTTGGTGCAAGAACGGTCGCTCAAGCCACCCCACACTCTTACGTCTTCTAGTAGAGATGGAAAGCATGCCATGGGATTTTCATGGGTGTTGATGCTTGGATGCCCCGATTGATGATAATGAGCCGTAGAGGGAGCCAGTGGGGTCAAGCATCTAACCATCCACTAGAGATAAGCGTAGCTAGACTTGTCCAAGTGGGAATCCAACAAATATTGTCTTACACATCCATAGGGCTTGTAATTATTCTTTGTTTGAAAACACAGTGTTGTATTCAAAACATTTTGCAAACAAACATTCAACATGATTCTCAAAATTTCAAACCCTCTTTAAGACAAATATATTGACTCAATCCATATGTTACTGCTTTCCCTATGGATTCATGTTCAGAGGTTCCTAAGCATTGGATTATACCTCAATTTGTCTTCTTGAGTAAACAATAGGAAAACCCTTGCCTTAAGTTCATTGAATTTCCACATAAAATATCTTGTGGGGTTTAAAGAAATTAAGACATTGGACATCTTAGTTTGAAACTTTAATCAAAGAGAGTGTTTTGGTAAAATAAATCCATTAAGCAAAGCTAAGCAAAATGAACTTTCATGTGTGTTGAAGACTCCAAATCCAAAAGCACAAATCATTGATTGGAAATCCAAAATGTTCAAATCATTTCTTGGTTGCAAAGGTCTTTAGGAAGCATATGCATGCTCTTCAATACCTAGGTCTAGGAAAACAAAGTGGTCTTTTTAGGTTCATCTAGGGATCAAAACAAATCAAACCTCTTTCATCCATCTTTCAAAAACATCGAAATTCATCTCACAAATCATCTTTTGAAAAACCTTGAAATCATCCTTGAAGTGCTAGGCTTTGTGACAAAATCAAGCAAACACCAAAATCATTGAAACCAAGTCCTTGAAAACATTTATCAAAACACCTTTGGCTAGGAATGTGTAAATGCATCCTTTTGCATATCCTTAGTCAAAGACATCCAAATCATCTTGTCTAGCTTAGTGTATGTAGATGAATCCTTCTCCATATACTTAGTGAAACAATCATTTTGTTTGGGTAGGTGTGGGTAGATACATCCTTCTCCTCACACATATCCAAATCATCATCCTTTGAACACAACTATCCTTTAGATCATTATCAAACATCTTAGGGTCTTTTTGTTCAAAATCAAAATCAAAATCCAAAATCAAGATCAAGGACAAAATCTCAAAATCCAAACATCAAACCAATCAAAAATCCAAAGTCCTAGCATTTCATTCAAGATTTATCAAAATCCAAAAACATCCATAACATCCATCTTTAAACATCACCATCTTATCATCATCACATTTGATCCTAAAAAACATCCTAAAACTTTCACTTTGGGACATAAAATAGAGATTAATCCAAGGAATCAAGAGATTCATCTCCCATATTCTCGAAGATTGATCCTTGTTTTATGGTTCAAACAAGATCTCAATACAAGAAGAGTATGGAAGCCCACAAAGAAACTCCCACTTCAAGTGACCTTAGCCAAAAAAACACAGAAATGAATCTTGCAGAATCAAGCAATCCATTGATCCCCTCATCATCACAAAACACACAAGAATAAAATCAAGGGGAGGACCTCACCTTTGGAATGTCTCGTGAAGAAATAGCTGAAATGCTCCAAAATATGGACAACCATAGAATCATCAACATCATGATGAGACTCAACCCTTCGTTGTACATGCTTGAACTAGCAAAACAAGGGGCCAAGTTGCCTTCGGATTTTGATGTGACCACTATAGTAGAGACATATTTTCCACCAATCTCATCCACCATCCCCATTTCATCTACACCCCCATCTCAAAATGTCACAGAAAATATCCCACAAATCGCAACATCATTTACTCCAACTCAACCCAACGTTAACAAGGGAAACACATTCCTCAATGAACTTCAATCACATCCCCTTGTGAATAACCAAAACTTGGACGCAAACAACACAATGGAACAAAACATCCTCCATAATCCATTACACCAAAATGTTCCTCTCACTAAATACATTATGACCTATCATCATCTTTTCATGGAGCACCACAAACACCTCTTCTCGCAAATTCACAAGAGGAGGGAGACATATTCGGACCAGGGGGAATTTTAAACACCACAACACTTTCGCAAGGATTCACCCCCCTTACATTTCCACCTCTCCCACCATCACCATTGTCATCTACACCACTCCTTGGTCTAGGGCTTCCTCCCCTACCAAGTATCAATCAAACATACATCCCAACCATCAATCCAAACATTTTGCCAAACGCTCAAAAATTATTGTTGACATCACAACAACAAACAACAAACACACAAGCAATGGAAACATCATCAAACACCCCCAAAACATTGCAAAGCATGGTCTCTCAAGGGCCAATCACATCAACGATGCCACTTACCACATCAACAACACCATCCACCAATCACCACATCAACATGACAACGCCATCCACCAACCAAATAATCAACACAACATCATCATCTACCACCATTCCAAATCCACCACCACCTCCACCACCACCAACGCTCACCACATCAAACTAATTCATTAATAACATTACAAGTCGCTTCAAAGAGGATACTCAACAAGTAGAAACAAAGCCGTAAGTAACAAGCCTGCTTTCGTGCAAGCTGCCAAGGCTGCACAAGCCACATTACAAGTGCAACAAGCACAACAAGCCAAAGCTTTATTGCAACAGCAACAACAACAAGCCACCCAAGCCGCGCAAGCATTGCAAGCACAAAGGGTCGCTCAAGCACAACTATTATTGTAACAACAAGCTGCACAAGCGCAAGCCCGCTACGCTCAGTGCTATCAACAAGCACAAGCACAAGCACAACTTGCACAAGAAGAATTGCAAGCGTGATCAACAAGCACTAAAGCAATACCAAGATCAGCAAGAAGCAGCAGAATTGGCGTTCAACAAGCAGCCATTGTGAACAAGAATGAACAACATGCTTGTTAGAATAGCAACAAGCTAAATGAAGCAACAAGTTATTAGAATGTTAAACAAGTACAACAACAAGCAAAAATCCTAGCACAACAACAACAAGAGCAACAACAAGCATTGTTCATCCAAAAGCAAGTAGAAGCCTACTTCGCCCGCCACAACATACCGATACCATTGAACAATGCACAAACCAACCCATCCATCCAAACCATGATTGCAACACCCCAAAACACATTCATCCCACCCCCTGATCCTTAGAATGATATGACGACACAATTCAAGTTGCTCTCGCAACAAGTACTCGATCATCAATCAGGGCGAACAACCAAAACACAAAGCAACTTGTGTCCCTATCCATTTGATAGGAGCCTAGACATGAAACCATTCCCTAAAGGATTTGAAATCCCCAAATTTGACAAATATCGAGGGACGGGAAACCCCAAAGATCACATCAGGGAATTCCAAGTTCATTGTATGGAGGTTGCATATGACGATACTTATCTGATGCGGCTATTCCCTAGGAGCTTAGCAGGAGATGCTATAGAATGGTTCTCTCACTTACCTTCAGGTATTAGGACATTCAAAGAAATTAGAGATGCATTCATTAGAAACTACATGTAAACATTACAATGGATGTTAGTCTCGAAGAACTCTAGCTCTTAAACAAGGAAAGAATGAATCTTTCGCTTCATTTCTTCAATGATGGCGATCTAAGGCCAATCGGAGTAAATGGACCATGCCAGAAGAGCAACAAGTTTGCACAATCATTACCAACCTTGAAAGCCGCTTGTCATTCCACCTCAAGGTTTAGGGAATCACCACCTATGATCAACTAATCTCCAAGGCGCTTAGCATCGAAAGAGCCCTTGCAGCCCAACCCATCGGATCAGCATCATATGCGAATCACAAACAATCGCTACCATTAAATTACAATGATAAGCCTCGTACATGGGCGAGAAACAAGAACATCATAATGATGGTGTCGTAGATGCCAAGGTGGTCATTGGTCCATGCCAAAATACACCCGCATGATCAACCACAGCCAAAACACTCATCACACAACATATCAACCCAACAATAATCCCACCATCAATAACGTCACTGACCAAAGAGGACCACCTCAGTGCAAAACATACTTACGAAAAATACACTACTTTGGGGGAACCATTGAGGACATCATGAAAAAGCTAATCGACGAAAAACTCATTCAAGCTCCTACATTTGAGAATTATCAGGAACCTAATGTCAAACCTCCTTGGTACAATGAGAATCAACTATGTGAGTTCCACAAAATCAAAGGCCACACCACAAACAATTGTATGAGACTCAAGAACATCATCCAAGATCTCATCGACAAAAGAATCATAAATGTGGAAGCACCTACTAGGAATCAGGATCTTAAAATCTACACGAATCCGATGCCGAATCATGGCAACAAAGGGAATAACAAGGATAAATGAAAAGGCAGTGTAAATCATGTATACGAAACGGTTGTTGCCAACCTCAATGAAAACTACATGGTCATCACCATTAAAGGCACCCATGCCGAAGACTATGGAGTCGCCACAAGAGGCGGAAAAGTCACCATTGCAGGGTCATCCCAACCCAATAGAGTCCCTCCATCAAGAGCTGTTCCGTATAGCTACAATGTTGTAGACCAACTCAAAAGAACGCTAGCACACATCTCCATCATGGAGTTGTTAAAAATCTCATGGCCCATAAAAGATCCTGAAGAAGCATTAGCCTCATCCACCGTCCCTGAGATCTTGATGTGGAACAATTCAAGCTGTGGTTGGAAACATCCTAACACCTAATCTTCTTTGTTTTCTGACCAAGATTTTCCCGCCCAACCATCTCACAATCGTGCACTTCACTTGGAGGTCATTGTGAACAAAAGCAAAATCAAAAGGGTCTTGGTGGATGGAGGTGCAGGTTTGAACATCTGTTCTTTTAGTCTCATCAAGCAGTTAAAGATATCAGAAGATTCCATTGATAAAGGAAGGGCATCATAATCGAGCATATGATGACCAGAAAGGGTGTCTCAGGGCACAATTAAGCTCCCTATCAAGTAGGCTAGCGCTTATGGAAACCACCTTTGGGGTCTGGACCTTGACTTTCCATACAACATTCTCCTGGGACGCTCATGGATCCATGCAATGAAAGTTGTAGCATCAACCTTCCACCAATGTGTGAAATTTACACATAATGGACAAGAGGTTACTGTCCATGGAGATCCTGAGCCGTTTTCATATTGCAAGAACCTGAGGCCAAGTATTACAAAATCCCCCAAGTGCTAAAAATGATGAGGGCCCATCCACATCATACATCGATCCCACCATTCCACTTCTGTGACAGACACCCGCCATTCCACCATATCTGATATCAAGCTCATCATCTAGAGGATGGTTGTGGAAGTTATAGGCTCCCTAACAATGCTTTGTGATAGGAGAGTTAGCACACTCCAAGATCATGAGGACGTCCACAAGAAAATAAAGCTCCCTCATCTCAAACCTATCCTCAAAATTATCCTGACTCACAAGGTGGGGAGACCTGGCCATGAGGTAATTGAAGCGGATCCATCAAACATGTTGTATCGAGATGAAAGACCGACACTGGTCTAATGGATGAAGAAGCAGAGGCCTACATGATGCTGCGATGGGCTATGACGAAATCAAAGGCTGGGACAAAATGACAATGGGCTCTTAATACCAATCATGCCTAAGGTGCGACCTATAACAAATCTTGGTCTTGGATGCACCCCTCAAGAATAACTATCGTGGTGAGGTCTCCGGTTAAGTGGCTAATGTTTCTTCGGCGGGTAATAGTACAGCTACACTCACCAATAGTCGTAGTGGGACACACTGAATTTTATCTTCGAGCCCTACATTAGTAGCAATGACGAAGATACCTTATCCAACCTACCTAGGTTATTCGAAGATACCACCCTGTGTATGATTAGTACCATATCCTTTGAACTAGATATTCAAAATCATGAGATCCACTTAGTCTACCCCCAACTGATCGACTATGACCAACGAGGACCACTAGTTTTCAATATATTCAAAAATGATGAAGCGCTCTCATAATTCATGGGGTTGAGGGATAACATTCCAGATGGAGATCACAAGGCAGGATTCATAATGGAGTTGGACACACATGCCTACTATGGGGAAACGATTGAATCCTTCAGTCGCAAAAGTGAGAAACTAAGAATCACATCCAAGTCCTTGGGTGAAAACCACATTGTGGCACTCTTTGACAACAAAATAGTAAAAATAAAGGACGTATCCAATGGTGAAAACCTCTCTGAGGTGCCTGAGGATGAAGGATTCAATCTTCCCCTAAGAGCTATTCATCAAGAGCAGTCAGCAGTCTTGGCGAAAAAACCAGTCAACCTAGGAGCAGAGGAGACCCCGTATATCACATTCTATGCGAAATCACTATTATCAGAAGAGCAAGAACTCCTAGCAGCATTCCTAAAGGAAAGACAAATAAACTTTGCATGGAGTTATGCTGATATGCCAGGACTTGATCCAAATGCTATGGTCCACCACCTAGCAGTGTATCGAGATGCAAAATGTGTTAGACAGAAGCTTCACAAAATGCATCCTCAAATTGCTTTGTTAGTCAAAATGGAGCTCAAAAAGTTAGATGCGGATTTATCTGACCAATTGATTATTCTGCATGGTGCCCTTGTACCCGTGTCAAAACCTGACGGAGCCATCAGAATCTGTATGGACTTTAGAGATTTGAACAAGGCATGTCCTAAGGATGATTTCCACTTCCCAACATCGATATGATCGTAGATCTGACAGTTGGTTATGAGATTCTTTCTTATGGATGGATTTTCAGGTATAATCATATCATGATAGCGAAAGAAGACCAACACAAGACGGCCACTTGTCCATGGGGACCTACTGCTGGCACATGATGCCATTCGGCAAAGAATGCAGGAGCAACCTATCAAAGGGCCATGACATTGATCTTCCATGATATGATTCACAAGATAGTTGAAGACTATGTTGACGACATCCTAGCAAAGTCAAGAAAAAGACAAGATCATATAGCAACCTTAAGTGCTATCTTTGACAGATTAGAGGAATACAAGGTCAGACTAAATTCCAAGAAGTGTGTCTTCGGCGTATAATCAGGTAAACTGCTAGGATACATAGTCTCCATGAGGGGTATCGAGGTGGATCCAGCAAAAGTCAAAGCAATCCTTGAGATGGAAGCACCAAGGAACTTAAAACAACTGAGAGGCCTCCAAGGAAGGCTCTAATCCATTAGAAGGTTCATAGCACAATTGGAAAACAAGCAGAACCCATATTCGCACCTTCTCCACAAGGGGGTATCATACAAATGGGATACAAAGTGCGAAGAGGCATTCAACAAAATAAAGGAATATCTATTGACACCTCCAGTGTTAATGCCACCTATCCTGAGAAAGCCATTGATCTTATATGTGTCAGCAATAGCAGTAGCCCTAGGAGCTCTTCTTGCTCAACATGATGAAAATGGAACAGAGAGGGCCATCTACTATATCAGCAGGACAATGGTCGGTCACGAGCTAAATTACTCCATTGAAAAAAGCTTACCTCACAGTAGTATTTGCATCCCAAAAATTTAGACACTACATGTTGGCACACAAGATAAAGCTCATTGCAAAAATTGATCCCCTCAAGTATCTCTTATCCAAGGCAATGTTAACTGGCAGAATGGCAAAATGGGTCATGATATTATCAGAATATGACATCGAGTATGTTGAGAGAAAAGCCATCAAGGGTCAAGTTATTGTAGATCAATTAGCATAAGCACCTATGTATTCTGAGAATCCTCTTGTATCTGAATTTCCAGACAAATCCATCTTTAACCTCAATGTAGCCGATCACTGGAAACTATACTTTGATGGGTCATACACACAGCACGGATTAGGAGCTGGTATCTTCTTCATCACCCCCCAAGGAGATTGCATACCAAGGTCATACAAACTAGCATTCCCTTGCACAGACAACATAGCAGCATATGAGGCTTTGACTATAGGTCTCAAAATAGCAGTGCAATGGAATATCATAGCTCTCAAGGTCTATGGCGACTCACAGCTGATCATAAATCAAGTCAATGATGAATATCAGACTAAGGATGACAAACTAACTCGATACAAGAAATTGGTGGAGACTCTCAAGGAATCCTTCATTGACATAACATTTGAGCAGATTCCAAGAACCAACAATAGAGCTGCTGATACCATGGCTACAATTGGGTCTCTAGTAGACATCCCTCACAATGTGCCGAAATATGAATTTCTGATCGAGCAACTTCTCGTTCCCACATTCAAGGTACCAGAATCAAAATATGTGTGTGAAATCGTTGGTCCTAGCAATCCTTGGTATCACGACATCTATACATATCTTCGAATAGGAGTCTTACCCGCTGACCTACCATCGAGCCTAAAACGAATCTTTATTAAAAAAGCATCTAGATTTGTCATCCTAGGTGATACCTTATACTAAAGAAGCATAGAGGGTACCTTACTACGTTGTTTGAATGCTGAGGAGGCATTAACCACTCTAACCGAGGTTCATAATGGTATCTATGGCTCACACTCAAGTGGGATAACCATCGCCAAGAAACTGCTGAGGATGGGGTATTACTGGCCCATGATGGAAAGAGAAGTGCATGATCATGCTAAAAGGTGTTTACAATGTCAGCAACATGGGGATCTCATCCATGCTCCAGCTCAAGAGCTCCATCCAATCGTCACACCATGGCCTTTCTCACAATGGGGACTTGACCTCATTGGAAAAATCTCGCCCACCTCATTCAATGGCCACAAATTCATTATAACCGCAACTGAGTACTTCACAAAGTGGGTGGAAGCCATACCCATGACCTATATCACTAGAAAGTAGATCTCAAAATTCATCCTAAACTATCTCATCTATCGTTATGGTGTGCCACTAGCCATTATCTCAGATAATGGGACACCCTTCAAGAACTAGGAGGTTCACGACTTGTGCGAGAAATTCAAAAACTAGCATCGCTTCTGCACCCCGTACTATCCCCAAGGCAATGGCCAAGCAGAAGCCACGAACAAAACCATCCTCAAAATCCTCAAGAAAATAGTCAATGACGCAGGTCGTGACTGGCACTTGCAGCTTAATCCCACCCTCTAGGCTTATCAAACCAGCATCCGCACACCCACTGGCGCCACCCCATTCTCCCTGGTCTACGGATCAGAAGCCGTACTCCCCATTGAGATCGAGCTCCCATCCCTCAGAATATCACTACAAAATCTCATCACTGATGAAGAATATCGGGTCTCAAGACTAAACGAGCTAGAGTTAATAGATGAGAGAAGGATCGATGCTTTGAATCATTTGCAAGTATATCAAAATAGACTCAAACGAAGCTACAACAAGAGGATCAAAAGTAGGACTTTCCAAGTTGGAGAAATAGTCTTAAAATAAAATTAGAAAAATATCCCAAATCCCAACAACAAAGGCAAGTTCGAACCCAATTGGTTAGGGCCTTTCATCATCATAGCAAGCTATAAATCAGGGGCATATCAGTTATCAACACCCAAAGGGGAACCTCTGCAGGAGCCCATGAATAGCTCCCATCTCAAAAAAATTATGCCTAATTCTTCCAGGTATAGAACCAAAAAATCCAAAAAATTGGAAAAAGTCCTGAAAAAATGGTTACTTCGGCAAAAACCTGGCAAACAAGCGTCTTGGTAACAACAAAAAAAGCAAAAAAGCAAAAAAAAATCTTAAAAAATCGTAAAAGGATCAAAAAATCATCCTCAAGTGAAAACCACTTCGGTGGCACTTTGGGCAAGTACCTTGGTGAAAA
Organism: Sequoia sempervirens; assembly: GCA_007258455.2. Lineage (NCBI taxonomy): Eukaryota > Viridiplantae > Streptophyta > Pinopsida > Cupressales > Cupressaceae > Sequoia > Sequoia sempervirens. The sequence goes on from VDFB02075321.1 coordinate 124,285,661, forward strand.
CCTGGTAAACAGGCGCCTTGTGTAAATAAGCACTTTCCATCCACCAAGATCTTTATGGTTTGTTC